>RJVU01070129.1:4034923-4072645 GCA_003731715.1 Anabarilius grahami
ACACACACACACACACACACACATATATATATATATATTTTCCCAACAGAAAAATAACCTTAAAAATTACCAAATTATAACATCAAAAAAAATTATGACTAAATTTTTTATTAGATTCGATAAAGATATAAAGATTAGAATATTAGTTGCAGTCTCAAGGGAATTCTTCAAGTAAATCATCGATATCATAAGAGTTCAGCTGACAGAAAAGCTTGGGAACCCCTGATCTCATGCAGCAGACATTCAACCTTTACCCGCAACTATTGAACCATGGCACCACCACTATACCCTCATGAACTAGATCTCCCAAAACAAAGTCAGGCCATTGGACCATCATGAGAAACAGTCCCTCTCAAAGACCTCTCAATCTCCATTCCTGCTCTGTGGTGGCCCCGTATGAGAAAGACAATCTGTGTTTGGAGGAGCAGTGCTGGTGAATAATGTGCATGAGCGTTACAGTCCCAACAACAGCCATCCATCATAGCTGTGTGCTGTGACATGAAGGTAATATGATCGTCCACTGGGCTCCAGCCAGATCTGCGAGACGTTCGGAGTGGTGAAAATAGAAGTCAGACTTGACGTCTCATGATAGACTCACAGCTGGGCTTGAGTTTTTTTCACTTTACTTGTCGTTCGAAGGCTATAGAAAGCATTTCGATCATGACTGTGGTGGGTATGTGCTGTACGTTAATGTGCAACATTAAGGCGTATTCATTAGTCAACGTCAAAACATTCAGTACACGCCGTTTGTCATGATGTATCTAGAATGTGATTTTTGGATCGTAAACTCAAAGCTAAACCATAAATTGTAACTAAACCTATTACCTTTTTCTCTCTCTCTCTCTTTTATATCTCAGGAGACTTAATGGAGATCTTAGTTTTGTATTTACAGTAAGTATAGACTGTCTCTCCTACATTCTTTATGAGAAATAAAAACAAACAAAGATGAGAAAATCATTGACACAGCAAGAGTATGTATATAAATATAGAAATTATGATTATGTACACCACTGTTCAATGTAAAAGAAGTCTCTTGTGCTCACCAAGGCTGTATTTTTTGACCAAAATTACAGTAAAATCAGTAATATTGTGAAATATTATTACAATTTAACCCTCTATACTGTTCGCGTGATGGTCAAAAATGACATCATTTTTTCGTCTTTTTTTTATCAATGAAATGATTGTACTATATTTTAGTTTGATATTATCTTTTAATTAATATTTGGTATTTTTAGGGGATTTTATGGTATTAGATTATATTTATGTAGTAGTTATGATTCATTTATTCACTTTTTTTAACATGGACCTGAAAATGAAATTTCCAACTTAAATTGACGTAAATCTTAAATGCTTTGGAGTACAGACTTAAGTTTGATCTCTTTTTAAAACACCTGGCAGATTATTGCTGAAGTGAAAAAAAAGTTTAAAAAAATTTATTTGAATTTTTTTTTACATTTATTGTAAATACCATTTTCAATTTTTAAATGAAATATATGTTTTTTTAAACACGTTTTAATCTAAAACTGTGAGAAAATCAAAGCCATAAATATAAACGAGCTGTATTCCAAAATTGAGGTTGATATCTCAAACAATTAGCTTTCAGCAAGAATTTGTTTCGGCGCAGTACCAAACGTTTCCACTAGATGAAATTCATCTCTCATTCATTGCCGCAGTCATTTTTGACTGCGAACAATACAAGTGTGACTATTTTTTCAGGACAATTTAACCTTTTCAAATCATGTCCATGATTTATTTTATTTTATTGTGTGTGTGCGCGTGTATGTGTGTGTGCGCGTGCGCGCATTTTGGTGACATATCAGGACACAAATGTGTATAATGACATGGGTATGACATAGGTATTACAAAAAGAGGTGACTTATGAGGACATACCCCATGTCCCCACTTTTCAAAAGGCTTATAAATCATACAGAATGAGTTTTTGTGAGAAAGTAAAAGTGTGCACAGTTTCCTGTGATGGTTAGGTTTAGGGGTAGGGGTAGTGTAGGGGGATAGAAAATACAGTTTGTACAGTATAAAAACCATTACGCCTGTGTGTGTGTGTGTGTGTGTGTGTGTGTTCATACAGCAAGTGCCAAAACCTTTATCAAGTTTTGTTCCATTCCGATAAAGTAAAAAATTATAAAAAAATAAAATAAAAAATTAAAATTCCGAACAGCACCAGAGGGTTAAAATAAGCTTATTTTAATATATTTTTAAAAATCATTTATTTCTGTGATCAAAGCTGAATTTTCAGCATCATTACTCCAGTCTTCAGTGTCACATGATCCTTCAGAAATCATTCTAATATGATGATTTGCTGCTCAAGAAACATGTCTTATTATTATAAATGTTGAAAATAGTTTAGTCAAAACCACAATACATTTTTTTCAGGATTCTTTGATGAATAGAAAACATTTTTGAAATAGAAATCTTTTGTAATATTATAAAAGCTTTTGATTAATTTAATGCATCCTTGCTGAAAAAAACTATTCATCTTCCTGACCACAAACATTTCAATGGTAATGTATATTAATTAAATAATAAATCATGATTCCAAAATGAATGTAGATAGCATAGCTCAGATCATCTTGTGAGAACTTCTTGAGAAATGTCTGAGAACATTATGAAATGACTTTTTTTTATTGCAGATTTTGGTGTCTTGGCAAATCTGAGCACAGTTTGAGATATTGTTGAGATCTCTTCTTAAACTCCAGAGGAGGCACATGTGAGATTATTTTATACAAATAATCTGAAAAGCATGAAATGTTGAAAGTCTCAATTTGCTCTCCATTTAATCTCATTATAGTTGTAGTTTTTCTTCATTGTTTTTTCTGCTCTTTGTCTCTGTGTTGCTTCTTCCACCTCTCAGTTTTCCCAATTCTCCTACATTACAATATTTTTATTTCATTTCATATTCCTTTCCGAATATCATCCCTCTTTGATGCCTCTTTCTTTTCTCCTCCATCAATGTATCGGACAACAAGTGCAAAGACATTTTGATGTTGGACTTCTAGGTTTTGTACGAAACCTTTATGAAATGCTAATATGACATATCATACAGTATATGATGCCTTATTATCGCAGTGCAACACTTCGGAGCTGCCCACGTGCCACACACTCATCACCTCGACTAATGGGACTGTGACAGCCCTGCCGCCCACCTCTGTTTCCATGACAACTGCCACCAAGACTGCTTTAACCAGATCTGAGGCGTGTTTCTGCCACCCTGAAACATTCTGCTTTCTGTCATGTTCTCCCGGAGATACTTTTGGCTCGCCACTTTGTCAGATGATGGGGTCTATGATCAGCCGCACGCTTCTTCGGTTTGATTCCACAAGATTCTTGTTAGCAGCTAATATAATGGCGGTAGCTTATATCTGAATGACAGACTGAAGGAAATCACTTTCTCATCCAGAGGAAATCATAAATGAGATCTTTTTGGTATTACAACTATTTCTCCAAAATGAGACTAAATGGAAAGCAAATGGAGACGTTCAGTTGAAGTCATATCAAACTTGAGCCTGTTGCTTTCGAAATATTTTTTGTCTACATTTTTTTTTCCCTCGACTGAGTTTAGGCTTTTATTCACATATAAACATTGAACAGGAAACATAAACAGAACAAACCTCATTGGTTCTTGCCGAAGCTCAAACGCGATGCGTAACATGAGAACGAATCTCATTGGTTCTTGCCGTAGCTCAAACGCGATGCGTAACATGAGAACGAATCTCATTGGTTCTTGCCGAAGCTCAAATGTGATGCGTAACACGAGAATGAACCTCATTGGTTCTCGCACGTCAAGCAAACATGCTTGAGCTTCCGTTTACCACAACTGATGTGAGTTTGTGAATGTAGACTGTCAATAGAGAGCCAGAAATCGCTCAGATTTCATTAAAAATATCTTCATTTGTCTTGCGAAGATGAACGAAAGTCTTTACATGAAGTAAATGATGACAGAATTTTCATTTTTGGGTGAACTATCCCTTTAATTGTTTTCTCAAGTTACGTATACTATCCACATTCATTTTAGAGATCCATATGTATGTCAACTGGTTAAAATTAAATTTGAATTATATTGCTATGTGTAATATAGCATCACAGATATATGAATAGGAGAGAAAGAGAAAGTTTACTACACTCTAAAAAATAAAACATTGGTTAAACAAAAAAAAATATGTTAACGTTTTCCACTAGAATTTTTAACTTAAGCAAATTGGGAGAACTACATTAATTCAAAGCAATATTTTGAGTTGATTCAACATAATGTTTTAAGTAAGGTGAAGACGTTTTTTTGCCACAATAAAAACACATTTCTAAGTACCATAAACTTAATAATTGTCAACATGAATGCAACTATTTTGGTTGATCCAACATAACATTTTAAGCAAGGTGAAAATGCTTTTTAGACATAATAGAAATGCATTTCTACGTAACATAATCTTACCAAGCACCGCTTGTCACCATGATGGTAACTCTCCAAAAACCCACATTAACACATTAACTCTTCTAAATTAGGATAACAAAACCCTAATTACTGCTAAATCTCCCTTACCATTAATCTTGTGCAAAAAACATTATATAATACTTAATTTTAGCATTTACTTTCCCTTTCAAGTGCCATGGGCAAAGCATGATGGGAAATATAAATCCCAGCCCAGTTTCACGTCTAAATTAAAAGAAGTGTTCATACAACTCAAAACAATGAAACACGTTTACAAGTCATCAGATTGTATTTTACATTAACAGAACTTACAATTAAATACATTTTTGATTAACTGAAAATGTTAAACTATGACAATTCATGATAGTATATCGAATCAATAGGCATAATTTGTGTGTCATCCAAGCTCAATAAAATAACAATTACAAGTAAAAAGTCTAACAGCATTTCAGAACTTGATTTTTTATTTCACAACAATATATATATTTAAGTAATGACTAAAGGTCCCCTGAATTAGTTTTTAGAGTGTAGCACAGTTTTTTCCAACAGATGTTTGAGTCCCCCATGGGATCCAACATATGACACATGACAACGCCTTTCCCAAAATAAAGAGCGGATATTGAGAATATTTGTGTGCAGATTCTCCTGTTTATTGTTGTAGATGGCCGTTGTGTGTATTCCTGGCTCAGGGTGTGTGTGTGTGTGGGTTGTGCAGAAAGGAATTGCATATGTGCGATTTGCTTATCTTCTGAAAGATAAGGTTTTAGTGAGACTGTGGAGTTTTAATTTTTCCATATTGGTGAATATAAGAAAATCTCTTCCACTGCAGATTTTATTATTACTAGCTTTTGTCCTGTGAAGCATGAGGGATTTTCTGCAATTCCTTTGTTTTTTGTTGTTCATTTGTAGGCAACTGTTCTAGTTTTCCTTCATTCAACAGATATCTTCTGTCTTTATCTCACTTGTTTTGCTGTGGAAACATTTTTTGTTACTTAACAAAAGCCTTTATCGTATGCTCTTGATTCATAGGCAGCAGGCAGACTCGGAAAATTCAAATCTCCCTGAGCTTATCCGGAGATTTCCATCTCACAACTTCCCACACTTCAATACTATCTTCTGCAGAGCCCGCACTATTTTCACTATACCTGCATTTTCATTCAGTCCACATGATGATGGACCTCCATAAAGCCAACTTCCTTGACTACACATAACAGTCAAAAGCTTATTTATTAATATTATTTCCCACATTTTAGAATAATAGTAATCGATATGAAATAGCACAAATTAAAGTACGTAAATTAAATTGTGATCATAAAAGTACAAAAAAAAACAACCTCATGAGCTGGAACCAACTTCAAAACTGTTTTTTATCTGGAAAAGGAATTCATATTTTTACTCACCAAATAAATAAACACATAGGCCTACATACATACGTGGACATCTTAAAGCTTCTGCAACAAATCTGTCTCGCTACAACAATAATTTCAATAGTTATATTACAGAGTGTTTTTTTTTGTTGTTTTTTTTTATCATGTAAATGCACTGTAAAAAAAATATATTTTATGGTGAAGTAAATACTACAGAAAAAACTTTACTAAAATTTTCTGATACTGGTGTTCCCATCATGCACTGGGCCTTGAATAATTAATGAGGTCTATTTTTCGCTGTTTTCCAGCTGTTTTTACACTGTTTTATCATTGCTTTTCTGTTTATGTTTAGCAACTTGCCATTTTGTGACATTTGGAGTATATTTTCTACTCAAAATGCCACAATCAAACTCAAAAACGATCCATCGAATGTTACCGTCATTGTGTATTGTGTACCAAGTATTGAGGTCTCTGTGTTCAAATGAAGTGTTTCTTTTAATATGTAGATATGGTGTCTACACTATGAACTTGAATGTTTCTAAGTAAATCATACACTCTAAAAGCATGGTTTAATTCAGTGTTATGTTGTTTGAGTAATATGTAGCGCAAAAGAAACTTCAGCTAAGTAGAAATTATTCAATCTTTCACTGGCCAAATTAAAATTGTGTTTATTCTTTGTTAATTTGACTTAACTTAGTTAAATAGTTACTTAATTCTATATTTGAAATTTACTTAAAAAGTATGCGTGCAAAAACTTGCAAAAGAAAAATTAAGTACATTTTACTTATTGTTTTTTACAGTGTGTAATGCAGTTAATTTCAACTTTATAATAGTCAGTTATAAAATGCATTTGCGGCATGAAGCATGTCACCATTGTTGAGATTTATATTTCTAAGTAAGAGGGTCTATGGTTGGAAAGATACTTGAGAAGCCCTGCAGTGATCAACTTGAAGCTTTCACCGGCACACCCACTAAAGCTAAGCAGGGTTGAGCCCGGTCTCTATCTGGATGAGAGATCTCCTGGGAGACTGGGTAGCTGTGGGAAGAGGTGTTAGAGAGGCCAGCAGGTCTGATCCACCTGTGGCCTGAGGGGGTCCTAATGCCCCAATAGTTGCAATAAGCTGTATTGTATTTAGGGCAGGGGTAGAGCCGCTGTCCTGCAGAGTTTAGCTCCAACCTTAATCAAACACACCTGAACAAGCTAATCAAGTTCTTCAGGATTACTAAGGCTATAGGCAGGTGAAGTTTTTTTTTTCAGGGTTGGAACTAAACTCTGCAGGACAGCGGCTCTCTAGGACCGAACTTGCCTACCCCTGATTTAGGGTGTAACCCTGGTGTAAAATAACCCATACAGCACATCACATACTGTCTAACGCCCCAGTCACCATAAACTGTACTGAATAAAGGGTTAAAATAAACCCCAGAAAATAAGGGGTGAAACCCTGGGGCAAAAATAATCCCTACATTGCATCACATACCATGCAGGTAGGTAGTTGGTTTCACATCACAAATGATATAGTACTTTATTTAGTTCTTGCAACTTACATGGAAGCCCTCTTTTTTTTTTTCATTACTATTTTTTATGTTTTTGAAAGAAGTCTCATATGCTCATCAAGCCTGCATTTATTTGATCAAATGTACAGAAAAAAACAGTAATATTGTGAAATATTATTACAATTTAAAATAATGTTTTTCTATTTAATGTACTTTAAAATATTATTTATTTCTGTGATGCAAAGCTGAATTTTAATCTTCAGTGTCACATGATCCTTCAGAAATCATTCTAATATGATGATTTATTATCAGTGTTGGAAACAGTTGTCTGGCTTAATATTTTTTGGAACCTGTGATATTTTTTTTCAGGATTCATTGATGAATAAAAAGTNCTTACATGGAAGCCCTCTTTTTTTTTTTTCATTACTATTTTTTATGTTTTTGAAAGAAGTCTCATATGCTCATCAAGCCTGCATTTATTTGATCAAATGTACAGAAAAAAAAAACAGTAATATTGTGAAATATTATTACAATTTAAAATAATGTTTTTCTATTTAATGTACTTTAAAATATTATTTATTTCTGTGATGCAAAGCTGAATTTTAATCTTCAGTGTCACATGATCCTTCAGAAATCATTCTAATATGATGATTTATTATCAGTGTTGGAAACAGTTGTCTGGCTTAATATTTTTTGGAACCTGTGATATTTTTTTTCAGGATTCATTGATGAATAAAAAGTTAAAAAGAACAGAATTTATTCAAAATAGAATTTTTTACTAACAACATAAGCCTTTCACTTGTAATCAGTTTGACCGTCATTGAAATCTCGTCACAAAACAAAACCAACAGTTTGAATCGTTTCGTTATGTTTGAGCCCCACATTTTTCAGCGCTCCAGAGCTCTAACATTAGATAGTTTGGACAAAAAGAATAGAGTTATTTCTGAATTAATTTCTGAATTAAACTCTATTAAGAATAAAACTCGAGATCTTGAGTTCTTATAACGAACAATTAGCGGTACAGTCTTTGTTAGCTGTGTCTTGAATGGATGGTTCATGCAGTTTTAAACAGCAGAATATGAATGTGTGCATTATCATCAAAAAATGTCCAGTTTTCTTGATGTTAGAGGAACGTTTTTTTAAAAGGTATGATGTTCCTCAAATGTTCTTTCAACTTAATTTTGATTTAAAATTCAAAATCCAAGGTACGTTGATTTGTAACATTCCAAGAACATAAAAAATGTCCAGTTTCCTTAATGTTAGTAGAATGTTATTTAAAGGTTAGTATGATGTTCCTGAAACATTCTTTCAATCATTCAAACACCTGCTGAGAACAAGCACTGAAAGAAAGAGAAATAAGAACACAAACTACAACTTTCTTCAGCCACAGCCTTAGATGAACTGAAGATAAAAGACATTAAATCTCTGAAGATCTGATTAAACAACTCCACAAACAGCATTACCAGCTTCACTTATTACTAACCTTATTTGTCACACATCTACAGAGGCTCTTATTGAGAATTAACAGAGGTTTAGATGTTGATGTCTTATTGAAAATGTTTCGTTTGGTGTCACCATCATGGAGATCAGTGTTTGCCTTAGTTGCGCTCTTGATCCTTGACTTTGGCTGAGTTGTTTCTTTATCAGCAACTACAAGTGTTTTCAGAACTTGTTTCTGTGTTGTTAAAGCAGATCAATGTGTCTGTTTTAATAAACAAATTACTGTTTTTTCTGTAATTATTGACTTAAGGATTTGAAGCATTGTTAAAAAGTATATGAAATCAACCAAATTTTATTTATAACACCATTGTTGCATTTTGAAAGTTGAGGTCAGTTATTGTATAAATAACACTATCATTGTTAACTTTCTATTTAAACTATGTTTTCTGTAATTTATACACTCACAGACATCAACATTCGGCATATAAAACACAACAATGGTGACATGCTTCATGCCAGCATACAAAACACATTCACGGTTCCTAGCATGCATTGCGGCATGAATAAATTATGTAGCTGAATTATTTTTTGGATTGTCACCATTGTTGAGGTTTGTATGATGAGTGCTGATGTCTAAGTGCTTCATATTAACTTTCAAATAGTTTTGCAGAATCTTTCACAAATAAATTCAGTGTTACAAACCATTTCAATTCCGAAAGTAACGAAACCTAACGAGAAAGCAGTTTAAAAAAGTTTAACGCAGTCGTCTGACCATTGAACAAACATGTTGATCTGCTTTATCAATACAGAAATGTTTTCCACAAACACCTGCAAATGTTGATATAGAAGCTACTCAACAAAAGTCAAGGATCAAGAGCTCAACTAAAGCAAACACTGATCTCCATGATGGTGACCTCAAACGAAACATTTTCAATAAGACATCAACATCTAAACCTCTGTTAATTCTCAATAAGAGCTTCTGTAGATGTGTGACAAATAAGGTTAGTAATAAGTGAAGCTGGTAATGCTGTTTGTGGAGTTGTTTAATCAGATCTTCAGAGATTTAATGTCTTTTATCTTCAGTTCATCTAAGGTTGTGGCTGAAGAAAGTTGTAGTTTGTGTTCTTATTTCTCTTTCATTCAGTGCTTGTTCTCAGCAGGTGTTTGAATGATTGAAAGAATGTTTCAGGAACATCATACTAACCTTTAAATAACATTCTACTAACATTAAGGAAACTTTTTATGTTCTTGGAATGTTTGAGGAACATCATACCTTAAAAAATGTCCAGTTTTCTTGACGTTAGTGGAATATTTTTTATAAGTTCCCAGAACTGACAATGAATATTTGGAGAACATTCTTACAGTATAAAATTCTGTTAGCCGGGAATGCACTTTAGCTAAAACACTAATCAAAGTAATAACTTCTGTTCTCTTCTTTTTAAAGAACGTCAAAAGATGCGCTTGAACCATTCTCCTGATCCTTTTGAACAAGCGCGAAAAATGGCGAAAGCTTGCTAGAATCAGAACTCTGGCGTGACTCTGTGCAGTGCGTTAAAATACTGAGTTCTGATTGGTCAATCACTGTTATTTATAGTTTGTTATTTATCATGTAGAGAATTTTATTAATTTCGTTTGCATGATAAGATTTACATAATACATAACACTGCAAATCTAAAGGGGATGGTAAGGGAGGATGACGGCTTTACAAGGAGAATGCCATCCCCCTCAAATTGTGAGGAACAAACAAAAATGTTAAAACTAAATCTTCTTGTTTTGTTTTTTATTGGTGGTGACACGCCTTTTCTGCAACCTGCTGGTTTGTAGTGTGTTAAATGCACTGATCTGCAGTATATAAATGATATAGATCAGAGGATAAATGTAAATCTAGGTAACGCCTGATGGTAGACGCTGAGACTGCTCCATATTTTTCAACTAAAAAGTTTTTTATTGCAAGTGAAATCACAAACGGCCACTTTATTAGGCAGTGCCCTTCTTCAGAACTGCCTTATCTGCTATCTGGTGACTTTGGAGGCCATTTTAGTATAGTGAACTCATTGTCATGTTCAAGAAACCAGCTTGAGATGATCTGAGATTTGTGACATGGCTTGTTATCAGAAGATGGTCCAATGTGGTCATAAAGGGATGAATATGGTCAGCAACAATATTCAGATAGGCTCTGGCGTTTAAACGGTGCTAAGTTGGTACTAAGGGGCCCAAAGTGTGCCAAGAAAATATCCCACACACCATTACACCAGCAGCAGCCTGAACCGTTGATACAAGGCAGGATGGATCCATGCTTTCATGTTGTTTAGGCCAAATTCTGACCTTACCATATGAAGGTTGCAGCAGAAATCGAGACTCATCAGACCAGGCAACGTTTTTCCAATCTTCAATTGTCTAATTTTGGTGAGTGTGTGTGAATCATAGTCTCAGTTTCCTGTTCTCAGCTGACAGGAGTGTCACCGGTGTGTCTTCTGCTGCTGTAGATCATCTGCTTCAAGGTTGGACATGTTGTGCGTTCAGAGATGCTCTTCTGCAGACCTCGGTTGTAACGAGTGTTTATTTGAGTTACTGTTGCCTTTCTATCAGCTGAACCAGTCTGGTCATTCTCCTCTGACCTCTTGCATCAACAAGGCATTTTCACCCACAGAACTGCCGCTCAATGGACATTTTCTCTTTTTCAGACCTCTGTAAATCCTAGAGATGGTTGTGTGTGAAAATCCCAGTAGATCAGCAGTTTCTGAAATACTCAGACAAGCCCATCTGGCACCAACAACCATGCCACGTTCAAAGTCACTTAAATCACCTTTCTTCCCCATTCTGATGCTCAGGTGGAACTTCAGCAGTTCGTCTTGATCAGATGTCTAAAGGCACTGCGTTGCTGCCATGTGATTGGCTGATTAGATATTTGTGCAGTTTTACAGGTATACCTAGTAAAGTGTCTGGTATACATATATACTGTTTTTATATATATATATATATTAGAGCACACACATAGAATGTTATTTCCACTTGAATGCGTGTTTGCTGATAAATGTGTTTAAGTGACATTAATTGGGATCTGGTGAAGGTGAAACAACACGAAAGGTCCAAACAGCTGGGCAGAACATTAACTCCTGAGTCTCTTGAGTGTCTTAAATCTTACTTCTTTCAATTCACATTTCATTCAAAGCTGTAACACATGCACAACTCAAATAAACAGTACATTTTCATGTAATTCTTTTCACATCTGTTCCAGTCTATACTGTATTTAAAGAGTCTGCAGAGCAAGTGAAACCAAATATGGCAACAGCAATTATAAAGCAGTGAGATTCATGTCCAGTATACGATAGCACAGGTACTTTTTTTAGTACAGACGATTTTGACTTACGATTATTTCAGCGTTTGAACTTTATTTACACAATAAACTGTTGATAAAAAAAAGTTTAGTTTCCATTGATTGCCCAATTTTCTAATTCAGTTCCTCTGCTGATTTCCTGAGCAGCTGATAATGAAGATGCAGGAGAGCAGGAGGTCTGAAGCTGTCACCAGCTCCAGTGGAAACACAGATCCCCCTCGATCCCTTCTCACTTGACTGACCCAGATAAGAGCTTTCAACTGCTGGCCGAGGGGAGAGGAGAGCTGCTTCTCTGGGAGGACGTCCCACAACCTGCTGAGTGTGCCAAAGGCCCGAGCAGAGCTTGAGATAGGGAACAGGGTGTGGGAAATTAATCTATACTGTACTATACTATAATTGACAGACAATATAATCTGTCATTTGCAATGTATTGGTAAATAAAGATGGTGTTTTGTGTGTATTAGAGGTACCTTTTAATTAGTAGTACATATTTTTGGATCAACATATTCGCTCTGTTCCAAAACACAGTGAGCTGCTTTGTTGCCTGCTGCCTACATAGAAAGCATCCTTATTGGAATAAAACCTCATAAGTAACTAATTTGGAACACTCTAGACCCAATAAAAGATTACAATATCACATAAATAGAGCACTACCATGCTAATAAATCTAATAATCATATATACACATTAGGGGTGTCGCGATATACCGGTGTTGACGATAATTCAAAACATGAAAAATCGATATCGATATGTTAATTAAGGGTGTGACAATATACCGTGATAACCGTCATATTTAAAATGAATAAAATACACATGATAATATGACATGTAATTAATATTTATTAATGATTTATTAATATTTAATCAATAATTGTATTACACATATACATAATAAAATATAATGGTAACACTTTACAATAAGGCTTCATTTGTTAACATTAGTTAAGATTAGCAATATATTTTTACAGCATTTATTAAACCCCTGTTAATGTTAGTTAAAAATACAATTGTTCATTGTTTGTTAATGTTATATTAAAACATTTTTTTTATTATGTTTTATATAAAAATGTATTAGTAAATGTAGAAATTGAGATGTTTTAGTATTTTTCATTATTAGTTCATGGTAACTTATGTAGTATTCCAATGTTAACAAATGCAACCTATTGCAAAGTGTTGACAATATAATAATAAATAAATTATAGATACATTTCAGTATTACATGAATTTTAAGTATATATAATATCAACGTTTCTCTTGTTTTGTCCACCATCTTGATTTTTTTTTTTTATATTATTTTCTGAGCTTGTCAAAATACACATAGCTCACATAANNNNCTCACATAATTAAAAAAAAAATCATAAAAATATTTTTAAAAATTCTAAATATAGCACACATTAATTTTGGGTAAAATATAAAATTTTTAATTGTTTAAAGCTATTTTATGAATACTATTTATTGCATGAATTTTAAGTATATAATCAACATTTTTCTTGTTTTGTCCACCATCTTGGATTTTTTAAAATGATTATTTTCTGAGCTTGTAAAAAAATCATAATTTGAAAAAAATTCTAAATACAGCGCACATAATTTTGGGGTAAAATATTCTTTTTAATTATTAATGCTATTTTATGAATATTTTTAATTGCATGAATTTTACGTCTATTTACACAACATTTTCCTTGTTTGTCTACCACCCTCTTGAATTTTTTTATTGTAATTTTTTTCTCAGCTTGTCAGAAAAATCACCCACTACATGTAACCATTTCATTTATGCCTAACCATTAACTACCCCTAAAATCCTATTGATTTGGCAAAATCATATCAAGGTATTTTCACCCAGTGCTTCCAATGGGAGTTGAAGAAGGTGAATTTCAACAGATGAATTTTGCACATTATTTTTCCTGAGACCTCAGATGCTTGGTAACAATTCAGTCCGTTGAATGTACAAGGACAAAGCAGTGAAAGATGTTGGTGTAAAAAGTACCAGTGCATGTTGTTGACTGTCAATGGCATAATATGCGGTTTGTTTGTTTGTTTGTTTTTTAAAGATTGAAACCATGAACTCTTGATCTTAAATGTTTGTGCAAAACCAGTTTTACCCTAGCTGAGGAGATCTTGTAAGTGACCTTGCTAAGAAACAGCATCTGTTAAAATATTTAAAGTAAATGAATAATCTGCAACATGAAAAGCCCTTCCTCAACGGAGACGTTCAGACGCCCAAAACCCTTTGACATTAGACTCAATAAGCATCCGGGGATGGAGGAGTACAGTTGCGTGCCTCTAGTTCTCCATCATTTGTCAGGTTCTTCTCCCTAGAGATGAATTAGCCGCATGCCCTTTGTATTTCTTAGTGCGGCCTCTTCAAAAGCTGATCACCTATAAGCTTCGAGCGTGCAAGGCTGAGCTTTGATGGAAAGTCCGGCTTACTGAGAAAGAGGGAAAGCTCTCTGATCTTCGCCTGCAAGGCCCCAGTGGAGAATTAGATTTCAATCTGACAAGGGAGGGAAAACAACATTTACGAAACAAAAGTTTAGAATAATTTGGGTGGAAAAGCAAAGCCCGACGGCCGGGCTCCTCAGAGCAATTTCCTGGTTCTCCATCGCTCAGTCCAGCCTGCCGATCAAAGCCACACATCCGGATGCCTTGGGTTGAGTTTAAAGACAGAACTTCATTAATCAGGAATCAGCCGATAGAACATTTTGAAACATTTGGAAATGACCTTCTTCCAGTCAAGAAAATCACTGATTTATTTCTTTAAAATGCCTTTTAGAGGTTCTACATTAGAAATGACTGATGTGCTGGTCAGAATTATGATCGTGAGTGCAGTAAGAAGCGTGAGAAGGGTGAATGATTTTCCTCTAGATCTATATCATGGTCAAAGCTCGACTGTACAGTATTTGAAGTTTACAGTCCATGTCCAGAGTCTGATGATGTCCATATGTCCATACTGGCCACCCCTTTTTCTTGGACTCTGCAAAAGTTTCTATGTCTATATCCTACATTTCTACTGTTGATGTTAATTAAACACATTAATTTAATGTATTTTTAGTCATTTAAGAGGCATGAGCATTTCAAACTGTTTTTATGTGACATGATGTTTTGACATGGTTCTTATGGAACTGAAAAACTTTTTAAAAAAATAAAATGGATGGCTGTGGACTGTAGGACAGTTATAGGATCATATTTGATAGTGTTTTTTTTTTTTTTTTTAAGGTCTATTCAGTATTTTATTTGCATGCCATAATAATGTCTTTGATTTTCTTGGAAACTCGAACAAGGCTGATTCGATCGACCTTACTAGATCTTACTGTACACAACCACTGTGGCTGTTTCACTGACTAATGATAAGGCAAAGGCAGGCACACTATGGAGCAGAGAGGAAGCTGAGGTAGAGAAATAGTTAAATGGATGCAACTGGGTGGTTGGATGAGGTGGAGGGATGAAGGGAACTTTAGGGGGTGGAACAGTTAGGCACTTCAAAGCTTTGATGTTGTGAGCCCCTAAATGAAGGCGACTGAAGGTCCGTGCTAATGGGAGCCCATGGGGAGATGAGAGAAACTGTAGCAGACGTAGCTGGAAAGAGAAAAAGAGTGAGGGAGCTTGTGTGTATTTGGAATTGAATGTGTTGATGTATAATGGAGTCAAAGGTTCTATTGATGGACTCCATTTGTTGTCAGCGGAGGTACGTTATGCACTGGTCTGGTATTTGTAACATCAATTGCATGTGTGTGAGCATGTTGAGCAATGTCAAAGTATTCTACTCATTTAACAATCCCATAACCCCTTGCTCTTGTAACCTCGAAACTCAAGACCCCCTGTAAAACATCAAACTCAGTCACCTTGGAATGCTCCTCTTGGATCCACCTTGGAGTGTACAACAACACATCAACCCACTACTGTATGTTAACAATCCTTTATTAAATAATCATAATAACAATAATCATCATCATAAAAAGCACAATTTCTGTACAAAGTGTCCAAAGAGAGACTGGAATTCTACCCAGTGCTGTGATTCTCAAGTATTTCGAGTGTTTAAGACAGACATAAGCTCAAAAGCAGTCTTTTTCAGGTCCAGAGCCGAGGCTGGAACAAAGTAGCTCCAAGGCACTTGCAAAAGTCCAGGGGTCCAGTAGCAAGAGTCTTCAAGAAGATAAGGAGTACATGGATCAAGCAGGGTTCAGTAGAAACATTTAGGCTCACCTATCAGTGTCTCAAAACTCCATATCGAAGATCCCAGACTCTCATAACGTGTCTTATTCTGCAGAGGTGTAGTGTGCTTTGGGTGCATTTACTTCCACCAACTCACTCCAACAATCTGTTTTTGAGCATGAATGAGGGCGAGGAATCCCATCTGAGCAAGTAGGTAAAGATTTACGGCATCTGTCTTCCACCTTTTGCCAGTCTTTGAAAACCACAGGGGAGCAGATTTACAACCAAACCTGTCTCCCGTTAACATAAAACCTTAGCATGGAAACATAAAACCGAGTAAAAGAGGGAAAAAATCAATTGAGAATGAAACAAAGGAAAGAACTGCTGTATGATATACATTTGAAAGTGTTGGTGTTCCTCAAGGCTCCGTGTTAGGTCCTAACCAGTCTGAAAATAACCTAAAAGAATAGCAACTATTAAAGTTTTTAGGCTTAATTCATGTTTTTCACCACAGATACGTTTTGTAAGACTCAACTTAGCCTCTCAAAAAAATGTTTTATATATTAACGTATACAATTTATTTTGCTTCAAACTGATCCAAATGTAAACTATCTTAACTCTTACAGATGCATTAAACAATCATTTTGATGTGTAAAAATATTAGTTTGACCCAAAAGCCAAGATATATTGTACATGACTGGCACAGCAAACCGGTGTAGATTTTAGACTATTTTTGAAAATGAACTTTCCTTTTACAAAATACAAGCAGTGGACCTGAAACTCTCTGAGCCAATAACTGTAGCATTCTTGAAGGCCCAGAGTAAAAATGAGAGAAATTGTATTTCAAACCCATCCCTTAAGTATCTGTCAGCCTTTCAACCATTGTTCCACATAATCTAATGCCTGTTTGCTAGCTCAAAGCTCACACATTAGCTTGGCAGTCTTTGTCTCCCAGTTACAGCAATCCATAGGTTGCACTGACAAACTCCTTAGTTGTTTCAAACAAGTGTGTTGCCTTTTTTCCAGAACAAAATTTACCAAACACACAGTGCCTAAAACTAAATCTACAAACCCTTCGCTCCTTAATCTTACTTTTCCATTTCCAAACTGTCAGACTGACAAGAGAAACACAAAATGGTGGGCTGAAAGCAATGGGTTGTAAACACACAATAATGAGGACGTATAATCACCCTGGGCTACTGAACTTTTCTGCGAGGGAAAAAAACAAAACAATAAAGCAACATTAAACAAACCCATCAAAGCCTTTAAAACAATTCACCACATCCTAGGCCACAAAATTTACTTTTGGGAATGATGGGGGAAAGAAGTTTGTGGCTTGAAAGTCCAGCCTCAGATCTCCCATTTTAAAAACTAGACCTCTTAGAAATCTAAACTGATATACTCTCATCTTTTTGGAATAGCAGAACATTGATATGTATCAACATTTATTTTGAGGCTGAGCCATGGAAAGGGTTTCAATCCCAGTGGCACCAAATGCTCCATTTTTGATGTAATCCAGTGAAAGACGAGGAAGTCCTTGGCAGCAGCGTTAGAGCCGAGTAAGCATGACTGCTTGGAAAATAAGCTCCAGGAGAAGTTCAGTCTAGAAGCTCTCCAGCTGAGATGGACATGCATTCCAGGAATACTAAGAGATGAGGCTCGTCTCTTCAAAGAGTCAAATCGGGTTACTTTGAGGTCATTTTAGGATACTTGATATCTCCCCATCTGTTCTCCTCAAGCCTCAGAGCAGCAGCGCTGTTGGTTGAGCTTCACTTTGTGCTTAATCCCGTCGTACAACTCAAAGTTGTAGTTCTCCAAGGTGGTGGACGAGCGTGACGTCAAGCCGCCGTACGAGCAGGTGCAGTAAAGGAGGAGGCCGGCGCACACGGCACCTAGAAGAACACCCAGAGAGCTCATGACGATGATGGTCAGGAGAATGGGGTCCAGAGAGTACAGCCATGTGTTGTCCTTATCGACCACATGTGTCACCGGAGGCTCTGATGGCGTTTCGGCTGTGCTCCACTCTGGAAACTGGAAACCTACAACAGCAAGAGGAGAGAACACATTAAGAGGATGTTCACAACAAAATCATGCACATAAACTTTTGTTTCGGAACATGATACCATGGTAATACAATGGTATTTGTTAAAGGAGTGTCATCTCCCCTGAAAATAGTGATGTTTCAGATGGTACCCTTACAAAAAAGCAGTGAAATTCATGTACCATGGTTTTTATATGGTAAATCATGGTATTTTCAAGAACACCATTGTACTACCATGTCTACATCACAGTAGTAGGCTACCATGTCCAAAAAACATTTTTTGTAAGTAAATTGTACCAAAATTTACTATGGCATTACCATGTTTTTGTGGCATTATTGTAAAGGGGTGTCATAATCCCCCCCAAAATATAGTGAATGTGTCAGATTGTACACTTTCAAAAAGTGCTATCATGGTACAGAAATGGCATAAGATGGTAATTTCATAGTACTTAAATTCACATTTTTTGTTGTAAAACATGGTACTTTCAGGTACTAACATGGCACGTGTTAACAATACCACGGTAGTACCATGTCCAAAAAAATTACTATATCATCTATTACTATATTTTTATGGTATGGTATTCTTTGAACTATTGTGGAGTAAATACCATTGTACTCCAAAGTACTGCAAAGAATACCATGGTATTACATATACCTTGGTAAATTAATATAGTAATTAGTGGTAGTACCTCTATAGCATGTAATTGTAAGCAAGTTTTGGTCAACACCGCAGCCTTTGGAGGCTAAACAGAAGTTTTTGTTTGTTTTCCAGCATAATATCCTATGGAGGAAGACGCATAGAGTATAACTAACTAATGGCAAGGCCTGAAGGGGAACGGTGTCGGCATGGCTGTTTTCAGCTGACAAAACTAAGCCGTAAACTCTTTTGTGGCACCCTGCGCCTTGCTAGCGGTTGCATTAGGCTTAATTAGGCTGCTTTTGACAGGGAGCCGATGCCAAAACTCACACCAGCTGAGCTGCTTTTGCACATTGACTGATATCTGTTGCATTTTGCTAAAGCAAATTTCCCTTTGCCCTTTTAGTTTCAACAAATGGGTTCCGAGGTGATTGACAGCTTGTGTAGAGTGTAAGCTAAACACAGACTTCATTACGTTGTATTAGAGTAGAGGGGAAATGAGAAAAAGATGGAATATATCGATAAAGGAAGTCAGGGAGAGTGAATAAAGACAGACGGAGGGGGTTGACAGTCTGTAAGGATGAACAGATTTCGGTCGGGTAATTAACTCATCCTAGTCTTTTTTATTTTTTTATTTAAGAGCCAAAACAAAGACATCTTTATGAGTTAGATGGATTCCAACTGTGTGATAGCAGGAAGGAGGAGGGCGGAAAGTCTGATAACTGGAGACGTTTTTTTGTTTTTGTGCAGAAATGCGGGGTGAGGGTGATTTGAGTGTGAACAAACACGTACATACCCACACAAACAAACTGTAGCATGTCAGCTCTACCCATACAGACATATGCACAGAATCGCTGTTATGGAATGGGAAGCGCCATTCACAGCCCAATTAAATACATAATGTGATGTATTTTAAAAAAAAACAAGATTTCAAAAAAGGGAAAAAAAAGATTGGGAATTGATTTGACAGATAAAAAGAATTGTTAAATATTCAAAATAATATGCACTGACAAATCTTTCACAATAAGACCAGGAAAACATGCATTATTGAAATAATTAGGGTGATTTCATGTTCACTTTAAATGTGTCCAAACCATCTGTTTTTGTTTTGGCTTTATAATCTGAAAACCTTCAGGAAAAAAAATACCCAATAGATGAAAGATTTCTCATTCCTGGATCCTGTTCTTTGAAACTTGGTTAAAATAAATAGCCTGCCAGGAAGCAGTCATATATTGTATGTACAGTATGTATTGTGGGAACTAACCTGCATTTATATGGTCTTTCCCGTTAAAGAGACGCCCATTTCCAACCGTTGGCTTTTTAACTGTGGAAAGAAGCGAAGACATCATATTGAAATATAGAATACAAAACATGTGTTTTGTGCTCAAATGAATATTATTTATTATTAATGCAAACTTGCAATAAACGTTAGGACAGAAACAAGTACGCAGACGTAAAAGCTTGGCTAACTCTTTGCACAACTCATGCACATGTTCGCGTACTACATACTTGGTGTGCATTCTTCAAATATCTGTGTCAGACATAATAATAACAACATTTGATTATTCAGAATTCAGATTTGCAGTAACAAACCTGCTAGTGTGCTAGTGTGATTTAAACATTACATTCACATACTTGCGTTCTAGAGTTGTGAATCTTGGATTAACAGAATATTTTGAGATTTGAGGCTAAGTAATAAATTATTAAAGGTACGTAAGATTTGTTACATAATTACAGAGTACAGAAAATAACATCATGTGACCTACATAATTGCTAATTGAAGCACACCCGCATTTACACATTAAGGGCACACACAAATATAGCAGCAAAAATAGGCCAATGTCTATTGTTACTCCACTGATATAAATGGACATAAAAAGAAGTGATGATTAGAAAAATAAGATTTTATTGTCACATTTTAAAAGCAGGTTTTCAAGACACAAATCCATCAAGCAAAAATATTTTGTTCACATTCGCATTTTAAACAATTTACTAATTTCAAAGTTGAGGTATAGGCTGACCACAGTTAGAAGGTACTTTCATAAAGCAAAGTGCATTATAATCATCATCATCATCATCCTCATCATGATTAAATTCATAGTCTGCATCAGAAGCATCACCACCACCACCTAAGTAAGCTTTGCGGTACAATAAAAGGCCCATAACTTTATGGATCAGCGTTGCTTTGTTCTAAAAATGTCCCAGTCGGAGCCCGCTGTGTCTAAAAGCAGAGAAATCAATGTGAGAGGCGGTAGCCTGACTGGATCCATTGTGAGCAATCTATTCTACCCAACTCCCCACGTCCGAGGAGAGCTGTTGACTGTTCGACAACCCCTGAGATGCCGTGTCCAAAAGTTGGTGAGTCATTTGTAGGGGTGTGAGCATCAACCGCAATCCTCCGCTCTTTGAAAAATAGACTGTTTTGCTTTATTAGAAGCTTCTCGGTTCAGTATACGTGATGCATTTAAGAGCCCGAGAAGAATGGCTGTTTGGCAGCGAGGCGCTGGGTGACATGTTGACGCCGTTCTCAAGAAAGCTCGCACTCATTAATGTGGTTTCCCGAGTCGACGAGAGGCACGGGGCGGGGGCCGGAACGCCTATAGCAGCTTTAATAAATGGTATCTGGTCCATTAACTAATTAAAAAATATTAAGAGTGAAGAAAGAAGTGGGGGACACAGTTTAGGGAAGAAAAGAGCGATAAAGTGGCTGCTTTAAAAGCACATTGCTTGACGGTGCCAAAACATCTCTTACCACCTCACAGTAGGAAATGGCATTAAAAAGCCCCTAAGGAGCCAGGGGTCTTTATCCTTTTATTTCCATTTTGAACAGCTCTATATGTCCCATAATGAAATAAGCTACTTTGAGCCCCGATTCTAGATCTGCTGAACGTTCTTAAAGGTATAATTCACATGAAAATGGAAATGCTAGGTCATTCCAAACCTATATGACTTTCTTTTAAATGTAAAAAGACAAAAGAATATGAAAAATGTTTACACTGTTTTTCTATAAAATAAAAGCGATGAACAAAAAATACCAGAAAATTCTGGTTATGACATATTTGAGAATCATTGCCATAATTTTTGTTGTCAAACTTGCCACAATATATGATTATACACCAATGCAAATGAAATTTGAGCAAATAGTTATATAATTAAGCGTTGAAGTGGTAGTTGTGTAGCTGTCAATGGAAGGACAGAAAGCTCTCAGATTTCATTAAAAGTATCTTCATTTGTGTTCCGAAGATGAACAAAAGTCTTACAGGTTTGGAACGACATGAGGGTGAGGGTCATTTTTGGGTGAACTATCCTTTTAAGTAATATACACATGATAATCAAAAGGCACAGCCACAGTTTGTTTGTGATGCTCACCCCATCCTAATACAGAACTGATTACTTTATCCTATAAAACTGAATGACAACTTAATTCAATAAATGATTCAACATGGCTATGAAAAAGCATATGGCAGTCTTGGACACCATTCACTTCTAATCACTCTTGAAGCTTCACGACGCTTCAGTGAACCAAAATTGCTACCAGGTGTTGATATCTGCACAAAGTTCTCTCCCACCAGCGCTCAGTGCTTCCTCATTGCATGGAAACGTCGGAGAAAGGAAACAGCTGTCTTTGTTTATGGGACTTGTTTTTGGAGCCTCAACACCAGCAAGCGTTTGCTCAGAATAACACACGCCAACGCAGTTTTGGGGATCTTTGGGGAAAAAAATGTGAGAAATGCGAGATACAAAGGAATAACCTAGATACTGCCACAGAGAACACAGAAATAAACACAAAACATGAAGACTTCCTTACACAATCCCCCTTCTCTCATCTCAAAGGTGGCGCCATAAATTCATTTAAGTTTAGCACATCATTGATATGAAACCATGCCTAATGCAATCTTTAAAGTCAACATGAAAGAACACCCACAATCCATTTTACTTCCATAATGATGCATTTTCAATTAAAATGAGAAAAACTGGACTTTTAAATTTTATTCATGAAGGGTGTGTTCACACTTGTAGTTCGCTTCACTTGGTTCGTTTGGTCCGGTTAGTTTTAGTCCTGGTTTTCTTAGAATTCACATTGGGATTTTTAACACCGAACCTAAAGTCAGAGGGATACGTTCGCAACCTGATTGGTCGAACTTACCCAACATCCAAAACAATACTGTGTGCTGGGATAAATGCACTCGTTGTATGTGCGTAGCCTACATATGATGGTATTTTGACCAGCTGAGAACTCGTGAAGATGTGTAATTAGTCAGAACAGCGGCAGGAATTACATGTTGTAAATAGAATTCAAAAACATGTTGTAAATAAAAAGCTTTTGAGTGTTTGAAAGCAGGAGTCTATCAGGGGATCCATCTATCAGCAGATCCCTAATATTTAGCCTGCTTTCAAATGCTCCTGTGTGTATCGTTGTAAGCGCTTGGTGAAGAGCGTCAAAGATGTCTATTTACAACATGCTTTTGAAGCGTTGATCATTGTAGCGAATCACAGACATATCTGTTGAGTGCATGAACACAATAGCCAATCAGAGGTGTTTAAGAATCCGCTGAACAGTGCTCAAAATGCAATCAGGTAATGCTGGTATTTTTTTAAATTTCAGTATCGACTTGGTACTGTCTGTACTTTTGACATCCCTAGCAGGAATCCCTCTGTCACACACGCAAACGAAGATCTGCTGCGAGGAGATGCGGTTCTGATGCCCGTTCCGAACTGTGATGGGCAACATCACGACTACGACGAGAAAATAAACAGGTATGCTTGAGCATTCTGTCCTTTTGAGGGTCGCATCTTGTGAGATCATGTCCAGCTTTTGGTTTGTTTACATGTCTTTGGTCCGTGTTGCGTTCATATTTGATTCGAATCGCACCAGAGTTTGTTTGGAAGCAGACCGAGACCCAACTTTTCAGCAGTATCGGTCTGCTTGTTTGGCGTGCACCAGGGTTCGGATAGAAGCACTCACACTTGTTCATGAACTGCACTAACAGAGCAATCGAGCCAGAAAACAAACTTTTAATCAAACCAAACATGCCAAGTGTAAACACACCCTAAAAATGTGGATTGGATGGTAAAAAGTTGGCCTTCAGTAGATTGTGGAGCACTACTCCACTGCTGCCACTTTTGACGAAGCTTTTTGATTCGGAATCCCAATCACAAAACCTACTTTTCAAATCTATCATTTGAAGCCATCTTTATTACGTTATTGACAACCAGAAAGGTTTTAGAAAGGCTGCATTATACAACAGCAGCCTAAAACAAGTTACCAATAACGTTAACCAATAACTGGCACAATCTAAGTGACGTCAGCAGAAAAGGAAACTCATTACACTAAATTTTTCTCTTAGAAACTGATCAGTCATTCACAGTAAGACCAAGAGCATGTATTAAGAAACTCAATTTTGATTTCATGTTGACTTTAAAGGCAATTTTCATCATGACAGCTTTCGTTTATATATCATCTTAGGTGGACTCTCCATTTATCAGACTTAACTCAAGTTGTTTACATGCAGAAACCTTTTATGCAATACTTTACCTTCCCTTATTACTAATTAAATCATGCTTGCGTTGTATTCAAAAAGTGCTAAGAAGCACATTCTCAGTATTGGAGCTCCCTCCTGTATGCTTTAATTTATCTGAAAGCTTTGTGTTCTCTCTTTCACCAAAGGTCTGTTCCCTTGTTCTGCAATAATAAGGTAAAGAGGTGCTCGTAATCAATCTCAGGGACTAGTCAAAGTGCAAACACTGTGTCAGACAGCATGTCCACAACAGCTCTTAACTCCACAATGTTCTGACCACATTGATTTAACATAAGTACAGCACACTGGATCAAAGTCAGTCCAGGATCAGTGATTAAGGTCATTGGACAACACGTCCTCTTGGCTCGGCGTCCATCATGAGGCTGGATACGGATTCACTCTTGGAGAAGGTCCCTCCAGATGAGTATGAGCTGGCTAGATGTGGTAAACAAGCTGAGCACACCAGTAAGACAGGTTCGTTAGTATCCAAGAAAGAAAAGAACATGAAAAGAATGAGGAAACAGAAAAATCGAAGTGTTGGGTTCATCTGGATGCATCCGAATCCAAGCATCCGGGAGCGTTCTCCTCCAACTCTTCAGTCTGAGATCTGCTTCATCAAGGACTTCCTTCAAGAAGTCAGCATTTGCAGACAAACCTCTAAAACTTTAGTCCAGGTCTCTCACCAGTAGGAATTCCCATCACCCTTCTCAACCCATACAGTCAATTTGGGTGTCACCCCAGACCTGTGCACGCCGCCGTTTGGGTAATGTGCACTGTGGGGGCTGTAGTAGGCCATTGTGGGTTGATTCCTCCGGGCCGTAAGATGGCGACAGCTAACGGCCATGACAATGACAATAACCAGGAACAAGATGGCTCCTCCACCAGCCATTATGTAATACCAGTTGGGCAAAACAGCCGGTACTGACAGGGTATCTATTGTTGGCTCACTCTTGCCAGGTAGGGCTCCCCCTGGTGGAGAGATATACAAACTGTGAAACACGCCACACTACTCCAGGGTTCAAATGCAAACACACTAATGAAAGACACCATGACAGATGCTGTATTGACTGTTTTGGCATACGATCATGTAGGGTAGAAGCTTCATGCTCCATGTTTCACTGTTCGAAATCACCATGAAATGATCGCTTTCCAGGAGAGGAACAGTTATTGAGGGATCTAAGTTGGGTTGCATAGCGCCGTGTACAGTGAAACAATGGCTGTGAATGCAGTGCTGTTATGTAACGTGCTTTCAAATAGGCACCTGAATCAGAGTCCAAACATGTTGCAAATAAAGACTGCCCCGCTCTAGTCCTGGGGAGTGGGGATGCCGTACTATAAATCATATTTTCTGCATGCTGGATTTGGGACAAGCGGCTCTCCAGGACTACTCAAAGGGCAGGTAGTGCTGGTAGTTGTCTAAACCGTTATGTCTTAGGGGTACATTGGGGCTGCATTCAAACAAGAGGCTGTTTTGCCAAGCAGAGGCACATGCATTCTGTTCTCCCTCAGTTCGTCTTCTGGTTATTGCAGAATGCTGACAGATACTTGACTATAGTAGGAGTCTGTAATAGGGCTGGGCATCGCCAACTTCGTCAATATATTGTGATGCATATTATAAATGGATTGTAACTGAGATTGAGACCCAATGTGACCGCATACAAGACTGATTCTGTGGAAAAGGTTTCAATCTTTTTGGCATGGTTTCCCTCCAATTTTGCCTAGTATGCCATGTTTTAAATTATAATGACATGCATTTATGTTTCTGTAAATCACACTTATGTCAATCACAAAAAAGAAATTCAGTAATACTTTAAGGTGACGTAGTTACATGTTACTACATGTACTTACTAAAGTGATAACAGTAAATTATTCATAATTACAAGTAACTAACCCTAAAACAAACCCTAACCCCAACCATAACTATATAGTAGTCTATGTAGTTAATTAATATTACTCAGTACTTATTTAAGTAAGTACAAAGTAACTATGTCACCTTAAAATAAAGTGTAACCAGAAATTCTGGCCTTTCTATTACTTTATCAGTAATTAAATTCAGGGAAAAGTGAAATGAACTTGTATCTTTGGCACCACTTTGATATTTTCAATCTTAGTAGGTTGAAATTTAGTAATTACTTATTTGATAGACTTTGATTATCATTAATTGAACTACTGAAATTATATGAATGCACTCATAAATAAATAAATAATAAGTTAAATTAATAAAATGCATAAGTTATTAAGTTAAAAAAATTTGAATATCAAAAGAAAAGTAACAATAATTGCTATAGATATATGAATTAATCTACACTCTAAAAAAATGCTGAGATGTTTCAACCCAAAATTAGGTCAAAAAGGGACAAACCCAATTGTTGAGTTTGTACATTTTTGACCCAATTTTGGGTTGAAACAACCCAGCATTTTTTAGATTGTACACACACGCAGTGTTTAAGTTAAATTACAATCATTAAACCATATAGTGTAAAACTCAAGGAGTTGCAACCACAATGCTACGGGGTTGAGTTCAACTGCTCAAAAAAGCTCTAAATTAAAGCCAACGTGACACGGCGCATGTTGAATTTAACTTTGAAAAAGCTCTGACCAATTTCTGACACATTGAAAATAAAAACAACCGTACATCTTGATGAAAGAAACCAAAATAGTAACAAACATTATGATCACACAACAAGTGGGAGCAGAGGTTCTTGTCAGCTCTGCTTTGTCTATCTCATGGATTAGTAAGCACTGTGTGAGAAGCGAACATTTGAGAAAAGAATGACAAAAAAAAAAAAAAACAGTTCTCCAGGGACTCCAGAGACATACCCTGAGTCTCTGATGCAATGCTGCCATCTGAGCAGAACCCGGCACAGGCAGACATCTTGTTATGCTATATTCAGCCACGGAGCATGACTGAGCCACTCATTAGGGAGAGCGACTTGGCTCTGCCTGTGTCTTTTATTGACACTGATTTCACAAAAGGAAGTGGAGGTGCTAATATGCTGGTAGCTTGTTTAGGTATTCCTGCCAATGCAAGTAAAAAAAAAAACGGAGCTCCAAATATAAAAACCATTACACTGCTTCTCAATGTCCAGTGTTGGACTGCAGTCATTTGAAGGGGAAAAATTCACATCTATGTGTCCGTATACACTGACAAATACTCAGTCCCACACCTTTCCGACAATTCCCATGACTTTTCTAGTCGTTTGTGATTACGAATGAGGATTTTTCATTAGAAAAATAATTTGAGTTTTTGTAAGGTACTAATATTTGAAATTAAAGGGATAGTTCATCCAAAAATGAAAATCATTTACTCACCCTCATGTTGTTCCAAACCTGTATGAGTTTCTGTCTTCTGTTGAACACAAAAGAAGATATTTTAAAGAGTGCTGGTAACCAGACAGTTGATGGCATCCATTGACTTCCATAGTATTTGTTTTCTTACTATGGAAGTCGATGGCTATCGTCAACTGATTGATTACCAACAATCTTTAAAATATCTTCTTTTGTGTTCAACAGATAAAAGAAACTTATACAAGTTTGGAACAACCGTGAGTAAGTGATGACAAAATTGTAATTTTTGGGTGAACTATCCCTTTAAAGCACTCCAGATAAACGATTAAGCAAAAACATTACAGTGTGCAGGTGACTGCGACTACAGTTCAACAGTTCTATAAAAAAGTTATCTATAACTGTTCATGTCTAAAATACATTTTAGACACAATATGTGCAGTTATTCTGCTCTGCTAATGAAAAAAGGTCCAAATGAAGTCAATGCAGGATCAACCATTCAAAAAACAGTCTATAATAATAACTAAAATATGCACTTTAGATTTCAAATGTCTCCAATAAAACACAAATGCACATGCATTCACATACGAAACTAAGATTTAAACAAGCCACATTTAAGACCACCTCGCGTCCCATAAATGATTTTCCGTTAGTAACATTTGTCATCCAATGAGTCACAAAGGAAGCTGCCCTTTCTATATTTTCTATATTCTAGATTTTGAATATAGTATCGATTTATTTAAAAACATTTAAACCCTGAAATATTTCCCAGGTTTTCAGTGACTGTAAAATTGCACAAGTGCGTTAGTATAGCTGCTTATACAGGCTGAAGGGAGAAAGATGGCTCCAAAATAGACTGACAGGACACCCGTCCGGTTAGGACTGCAACATATAGGCCATGTATTAAGTCAATGGCATCAAATGGTACAATTTTGACACAACCTGTATGAGATTTGATAGCTATGACAGAGGGGACAATGTTCAGCAAATAATGACTGAACTATTTCATGCAAGAAAGTATGTTTTGAAATGATGTGAGGGTGAAATTTCAAATATTTCATGGGGAATTATTCCTTGAATGTCAAATTGTGACACATTGTGGCACAACGGGTCTCTGCCATGAGGCTCACAGGTTCAGCAGCCTGACAGTCCAAGTTTGTACATCTTTCCCAATTCGGACCTTGACAGGTCATAAAAAATATGTCAGAAATGGATTGGTCACCTCAAATAACGACCCAACCCCAGGCTCCTCAACTCACTGCATAAATACCACATGCTAGGAAGTAAAACAAACCCTATATCTTCCCTGTAAACAATAACTGCTGAGCAGGGCAGAGAGCGGGAAGTGCAAACATTCACACCCGAGGCAGAGAGTTTAAACTCACCGGTCATGTCCGGAGGGAACGCGGCAAAAGGCTCTGGATGAGGGAGAGGAGGATGGGGAGAGGCAGAGAAAGAAAGAAAGACAAACAGAGTAAAATGTTAATATGTAATGTAAGGTTAACGGTGGGGTACATCCCTGCCTTACTGTATCAGACACTGATGACTCTAAAAACATGCACTGAACTTCATAAAAAGATGAATAACCTAAATCAAACAAGGACACAGAGGACATCAAAAGACTTTTCTGGAAATATTTCACCCACAAATCAAAAGAAATAAATTAGCACCATTATGATTTTGTGGATTGTGACATTATTTTCATCATAGTTAAAGCTGCTGTCCGCAACGTTTTTTGTGTTCAAAATTTACAAAAAATAATATGAGAATGTACAACATGAATCCATTTTCCAAACCGTGTTTTTGTCTTACCCTGAATCATTATGGTACACTTATAATTAGTGTTTATATTCGGACTATTTCAGAGCGGACTGGTAGGACCCGCCGCAGAGTATCACAGTAACTGCGTGACTCGCCATAGACGTACACGCAGAAAAGTAGCTCCGGCTACAATGTTCTTCCGCAAGACGCATGCAGTTCTGTTTATTAACTGCTAGAGGGCCAAAAATCGCGGACTGCAGCTTTAAGCATATTAATTTACTACAAAACTCTCATTACTGTAATGTGTCGATTAATTAATTGCCATATTAAAACCTATATATCAAAGAGGACCTATTATGCCCCTTTTCACAAGATGTAATATAAGTCTCTGGTGTCCCCAGAATGTGTCTGTGAAGTTTCGGCTCAAAATATCCCACGGATCATTTATTATAGCTTGTCAAATTTGCACCTATTTGGGTGTGAGCAAAAACACGCTGTTTTTGTGTGTGTCCCTTTAAATGCAAATGAGCTGCTGCTCCCGGACCCCTTTCCAAAAATGGGTGGAGCCTGTACAGCTCACGCTTCAGATACTCAACAACAACAAAGATGGAGAATCTCACGCAGCCAAAATGTCAGAAATTGTCAGTAACGGTGTTCAGCCTTACATTGTTCAAACCGGAGTCGACACTGATGGAGAGACTCAGGAAGAAATGGAGTTGATTCAACTCATCGACTAGCATGTGCCGTCATGTTAATCTTTTGAGGAAATCCAGTGTTGAACTGACCCTCTTTTGTGAAGAAGTCTGGTGTAAAATGATTTGCGCACATATAGAACACTTTACAGACTTTCTTCGGCACATTTCCTTCATAAATGAAATTCAAACACAGTGTCCTCAGTGGCTCAGATGCCGAGAGTCTATGGAGACTCTAATGTTCATTGGTACATCCAATAACAGAACAGTTGTAATGTTTTTTGGTGCAGACATTTTACATCTCCAGCTGCTACAGCGAGTAAACAGAAATGGCGGATTGCTGCGGCTCACTCAAGGCGGGATTTATGCTAATAGGGCAGATCGTCACCAGTCATGGGCGTGGCTTCAACATACTCTTATGTAAGTGTAGGGGGAAATCTGGAACCGCTCGTTTGGAGAGACCGTTTATGATTTATGTCGATTATAAAAAAGGAGTAAGTAGATTTTTACCATTATAAGCTGGTTGTTTAAGCACACTGTGGACACACATCTGTGTTCAAACACCTATAAAAGTGAATTTTGCATAATAGGTCCCCTTTAAACAAGAACAAATACTACTACATATACTGTAAATGATTGACTTTTCCCCACAAAATGATATCTAAATCTTTAAATCAACCATTCTAGATTAAAATGTATATAAATGATTACGGGAAAGTGTGTATCACACCTTCACTAGATCATTTTAAGTGATCCTGCTGTGTTGCTAATTAATTTTTTAAAGTACAAATATTCCATGAGGTGCCTAATAGTCATGAAAATAATGTAAGAATGCAAAAAATCTTCACAGTCCTTGATTTTTGGATTGAAATATGACCTGGACATGTTCTTCACACAGGTGATGATTTGCTTAAAAGCATTTTTTTCTGCAGCTAAATTCTCTGTCCCATCTCCCATACAGTGATCAGATAAGGCATTTTGAATCTCAATTTGTTGGCAGAGAAGCATGTTTTCAAGTTTTAAGTTGTTTTCATGTTGTGAAGGTTTTGTTTTGGAGAGCGAACATGGAGTACATTGCTTGAATTCTTGAAATGCAAACAATTCGAAAAAGACGAGGAACTATCGTGAGGGCCAGCGACTCGGGGATCTCTTTTTGGCGGGAACTCCAAGTCCAACTGCACGGGTTGATAAGAACTCTCCCAGCATGCTTTGGGAAGAATCACAGCAGGCACATGGTGAAACATGAGTCCTGGAGGCTTCCAATTTTTGGATTCGAAATAAACCACCAAGTCCCGTAGCCTCGGAGCGAGCCAAGAAGCGACGCTGCGAGCCAAAAATGACTAAATCAGGAGTTTCTAGTTATGGACCAGGAATCGGAGTAGCGGCGAGCACATGGTCGCATTCTGATATCCTTAAGACCATAAACCACAAAGCTTCTGTGCAAGATCCATCCTCAAAAAGCTCTGGCTATCGACTAATTCCGTTAAAAAAGCTCTGTTTACAAACATGGAAGGAGAAGCGCGAAGGAAATAATGAAACATAGATTAGCATCGGGGCCCAGGGGCATTTGTGGCCTAGATTTGATTCTACATTTTGCTTTTGATGGCAAACAACGAGGCACACTATTTTTTTGTGTGTGTCCTCCTTTCATCTTAATAAATTCTATTTTGAGAAGCTCTTCGAGATAGTGGCTGCGATGGCTAGGTTTGATCACACTAAATGGAGAGGTTTATGGAGCGAGTGTCTTCAGAATCTCAACGAATTATGGTGAAAATGCTGGAACTGGAATATGTGCAATCTGTAATGAAGAGATAAAGGTGACTTCACAGGAAACCAGAAAGAGCGTGGCAGGGAGGTAGAGATAATGCAAGGCTTTGGCTTAAGTTGTCGCTATAAATGACAACAAAAGCATAAAGGATCAAACTAATGATGGAAGAGAAAGGTGAAACATGCACACTTACGAGTACACTCCTCCAGCGGTGTGTTCACACTCATGTGGATGTTATCGATCCAAATGTGGCCTTTGGTACCCTCAAAAAATCCTTCGATTACCACCTGTGTGATGAAATATGAGCACATAGAAAACAGAAGATGTCACTATGATATTTGTCAGGCTACCAGGACTAAACAAATACAACAACAAAGGTCTACGAGTTGTCGAATCTTTAATAATGATTCAAATTTGGGCAACAGATTTGAATAATTAACTCTTTCCTCGCCAGCATGTTTGAAAAAAAGTTGCAAGCCAGCATTTTTGGTCCTTTAGCTCATCCTAGGTCAACATGTCATTCAGTAACGTTACGCAGTTTTGATTTATATGATGTTCAATGTTGATGATCGCATTATTTTACATATGCATCTGCTTACATATGATATCGCTTGTTTCTGCTTCTTCTTTGCCTGTGTTTTGATCAGGAGATTCAGTACTCTTTGAGAAGATGCATAATAGCGCCCCCTACCGTATAACAGTGAAAACACAGAAAGCCGGAAAATTCTGTCAATGGTGGGGAAAGAGTTAATCACATTTTGGGGGTGAATTTCACTAAACTGTCACAAGAAATAAGAAACTATGATTTAAATAAAGCAAAATATATTGTGGGCATGACAATTTTTTAAATGTGACATTTTATTATACTTTTTAATTCTTTTCCTTTCCATTATAAACCCATGTTATTCTCATCAGATCCTCATTTTTGACTGTATTGTAGTCAGGGCTGAAAAGGGGCTGAAAATTTCCGGTAAATTTTCAGAAACTTTCTGAAAGTTTCCCAAAAATCCTGGAAAGTTTCCAAAAATTCCAGAAAAGTTTCTGGAAACTTTGCAACCCTAATTGTAGTATTAAAAATATAGTGTCATTAATTGATTTTTTAACATTTTTTAATTATTTCCAAGTACAAAAGCAGCAAATATTACCATGATGTATAAACAATTGCAATTACAATTAATTAATTTACCCTTGCAATTTAATTAATATATTTTTTAATCATTTTTTTTGAATCACAATAATGCACGAAATAGACTAAGAAAGACATTTGGGTCAAAATAGACAAAATACACTTTCTTTTTAATTTTGGGTGAAATGTGTGAGATTCATTTGACTGATCTCAAAATTTGAACACTACTATTATAATAATTTTGTTTTCTCAAGATCAAAAACAGATTTTCTTTGTGATCTCAACATAAGTTATTTTGTTTATGACAAAGTTAAAGAAAGAAAACTTTAGAAAAATACAGAAATGTATAATATTGCCTTTCAAGATCAGTGATCTTTAAAATTAGCATGCTGACTTGACAGCCCTGATTTTACAGCCTTTTTGAAAAGATTTACCACTGTTAAACAAACATCGCAGTTTTAAATATATTCTACTGTTTATTATGTCTAATCTGCTTACCTGAAATTCATTTGGAGATCGAGGTATGATGGTCCGTCCTTCTTTCCAGATGGGCTCCTGGTCTCCACGGAGGGACCAGAGGAGGGTTTCCTCTTGGTGTTTGTTCTGCAGCAGGACCCTCAGGGTTGCCTGATCCTCCAGCTGATAGGAGAACATCAGGCACAGCGGTCCGGTGTCGGGATCCACACTGGGACTGAACAGTCTGGCTTTCTGGCCCTGCGTCTCAGGACTGGCCTCAATGTACAGGTAGTTTCCCAAACCTGTGAGAGAACAAACATAATACAGTGTGTCTCACCACCTGTCCATGTCTGCATCTGTCTAATCTGATTCGTTTCTACCAAGTGACAGATGAAAACCTTGCAGACTTTTGGTTGGTTGCATGAAATCTTGTTTATTCCCCACTGGGCAAGTGATATAAAGCGATCGTGTCTCTTCAGAAACTTTGGACTAACCCGCTCAATTCATATGGATTAGTTTCACGATCTCTTTATGAACTTTTTGAAGCATTAAAGTGGTGTTTGCATAGCTGTCAATGGAGTGACAGAAAGATCTCATCAAAAAGATCTTCATTTGTGTACCGAAGATGAACGAAAGTCTTACGGGTTTGGAATGACATGAGGGGGAGAAATTAATGACAGAATTTTCATTTTTGGGTGAACTATCCCTTTAAGCACATGACATTTTAACAGTCTGGTTTGTGTCACTTTGGATCCAACCTATCAAACGGCTGGTGAGCACTTCCTGAACCCAAACTGTGTTTTTGAGCAACATGGTTCGCCTAAACATCACGCTGTGTGATTATACGGAAAAGTCAAGTGTGTCACTGTGGGAAAAGTCAAGCACCTCGTCACTAGTATTAGTGTCTTTCGTGAGCGACGGTAGCCCACTAGGCTCTACTGTAGGCACTTTAGGTGATGGCAGGTGTCTGTTTGCTAAGCGGAGAGTGAAAGAGCATTAAGTGGGAGCAAGGCACGACCCCTACGGTGAAGAAAGAGCGGCGAGACAGGTGCGCACTCTTTTATCTCTCTATATATTTGTGAATAATCTTTCCAGACGTTTCAAGGTCAAAAAGACAGCTCATGTGGTGGCGGCCGGCATCTCTCTGAGTGATCCGATTGGACGGGGAGGAGACATGTGACCTATTGGAGTCTTAAACATTTTGAGAACTGTCAAAAACTGCCTATAACACCTTGCAGCTGTCGGCACGGCTTGTTAAGTCTTTCAGAGAGAGCATTTAAAATATTCCAAGGCAATGAATTTAAAATAGGTTTAGGATAAAAATCCCCTTAACTTCACTGGGAATGCATATATAAGGAGATGTGAAGGGGGGAATAGTGAATATATTTTATTTATGTGAAAAAAATCCCCTTTTTGATCTTAAGTACTATATTTATAAGGGGAAACGAATAATGATTTCTTGAAAGAGGCTCTAAGTACATGGAAGTCTATGCAAAAATCTTCCTGGAAGGCAGGTGAAGGACTGGAATACATGGTGGGAAATGCAGTTTTTCCACAAGAATCTGCACCTCTGAAATCAATTAAAGATACTCGGATTTAACCATTTGTCACACGACAGCTAAAAGAGACTGAAGTAAGGGGTTTTTGAACTTCCAGAAAGGAGTTCTGGGAAAATGCAATGCTTCTTACTTTTTAAATGTTTTTGGAACTAAATAAATGATTAAAAAAATATTGCTTAGCATGTTTTTTTTTTTTTAAGAAATTTATATTTTTATTCATCAAGGATGCATTACATTAATCAAAAGTGACAGTAGAGTAATTTATGATCTTTTGTCCACAAAAATATTAAGCAGCACAACTGTTTTCAACATTGATAAGAATAATAAATGTTTCTTGTGCTGCAAATCAGCATATTAGAATGATTTCTGAAGGATCATGTGACACTGAAGACACTGAAAATTCAGCTTTGCATCACAGGAATAAATTCTAAAAAATGCAGGGTTAAAAATAACCTAAGTTGGGTCAAACCCAGAGATTGGGTTGTTTTGACCCTGCAGTTGGGTTAAATGTTTGACCCAACCGGCTGGGTAGTGTTATTTAACTCAACTATTGATTAAAAATGTATATATGGCAGGCTAAAATGAACCAAAAATAGGTTGCAAATTAAAAATAAGACACATAATTACTAGAGGCAACAATAATAATCAAAAGGTGATCATTTATTAATAAGTATTTTAATAAATGTTTATTATTTAATCGTTATACATTCAACATATTAATACATTTTAAATAAATTTTGGGTTCATTTTAAGCAAGCAATACAGTCATTTTTAAACAGTAGCTGAGTTAAATAAAACTACCCAGCAGGCTTGGTTAAACATTTAACCCAATCGCAGGGTTAGTCCATATTTAACCCAACTTGGGTTATTTTTAACCCAGTATTTTTAGAGTGTATTAAAATAGAAAACTTTTGAACGGTAGTGTATAACTGAAAATATACAGAAAATTTCAAATCAGAAGCACGAATGCAATCGTATGAAACTAATTGTTTCAGCTCTAAAATCTGACAGAATGAGCCACATTTGAAGCTGTTGTAAAACAGCCAGCATATGCAAACCAGTGACCTCAAATCAACTGAATTCTATATTAATGTTTGGCAACATTAGACAGCCTACAGTTAGGCTATAGTACTAGGTGGGAGAATTATTTATTATGTTTACTGTTAATAATTAATGTGATTATTTAGTGAACATCGGTGTCTGTGTCATATTGCTGTTGCTGAGCAATATGTCTCTCCTCAAGACCCAGCATTACAGTGATTTTACCATGTCAACACCTGACTCAAACATGGTGAAATCACTGTAACACATGCCCTTGAGTGGCATATTGCTTTTCTAAAAGTAACATGAAATGGCAACCGATTTTACTTCCGTAAGCTGATGTATAATACATCATAATTTCTTTCTTTCACAATCGTTCACAACCAGAACATGAGGGTGAATTAAGACAGTAGTATGGTAAATTTTGCTTTCTTATTGAAAGACATGTAGTAATCTGTGGCTCACTGGTTCTTAGCTCTCAATCAAACAGTGATTGTTTCGGCATTCCAAGATTATTTCTGTCTTTACTGTCATGCTTTGTTCCTGGTGTACGCTTCTAATTGCGATGTGTCATGGGATAGAAATAAAGGGAGTGTGACAGTGTTCGGGAGGGAGAAAGGAGGAGAGAAAGCATGCCGAGCATTCATCCTGTTTTCCTCTTCTAGATCTTATGGCAGTGTCTGACATGTGGAAAGCAGACTGCCGTGTACAGAGGGAATGAGGTCACAGGAGTTTACGAGAGCACGTATAGGGGGTAGAAAGAGGAAAGGCTGTTCTGGGAACAGTCCAGGTCCTTGTCTTTGGCGTGAGGCATAAAAAAGTTAATAGGAAACTGATTTGGAAACAGAATGAAGTCATAATACAAAGAAAAAGGGGCAAAATAGCCTGCTGAGTTTACACTGGCATCAATTTCTATGTGGACCCAGGCTGGTTTATGCTGGCTGGTACTTGTTTGGTGCAAGCCTAGATGTTCACTGCCAAAACTGCCAACTTGATCTTTTATGGAAAAGGTCACTGTAAAACCCGATAAGTTATGGTAAATCAAACCATTTGAGGAAACCGATTACCTTAAACCATTTAAGTTTTAAAACCAATAAGTATGAGTACTGTAAATTCATATACATTAAGTTAAATTTACTAATTTAAGTTTATTTCACTCATTCAGTAACAAATCAAGCAAAACAAGTAACAAATCTAACTATGTTGGTTTAATGGTTTAAGATTATCAAACTCAAAGTAATAAAGTTGCATAAGATTAAGCAAAAACTAACATTGGTGCAAAGCAATGATGACAGAACAGGAGATCAAAGCTATAAAAGCATAACCTACCTTATAAAAATTAAATTTCTCGGAAAGCATTGTTTAAAAGAAATGAGAAACCATGAAATAAGTTCAAACTTCTTTTAAATATGTTGTGGTCAGCCATAAACGTAAGCTACTAGATTAAATTAATTTCTGTAACTTAAATCATTAGAGTTAAAATAGCATATTATTTCTAGTAACTTATTCCGATTGAGTTCTGCTTAATATAATTTGTTTTTGAGTTCACATAACAAATGTTTGTTAAGTTGGATCAACTTTTTTTAATTTTTTTAAGTAAAATTAAGTT
>RJVU01070129.1:4080314-4090898 GCA_003731715.1 Anabarilius grahami
GCGCGGCTGCGCGCTCCAGTAACTTTCCACACTCCACAGGCGCCGCATGCAATGTTTTTGTCAGGAGACAGGAGTAACAACTGCAGATTATGAGTTACCTGCGGTGAGTCCGACATAATGAATCCACTAACACGACACAGCGAATGCCGGTGGAAAACAAACACTCGTGTTCCAATACTCCTGCACGAGTTTTGGGAGGCGTTCCCTCGAAATGAGCTGTGAAGGAGGGGGGGTTGTTCTTTCGCATGCGCTCATTTCAAAAACTCAGTAACAGTCTTTGGTTTCTCAGTCGACGAAAAGATCCTCTGTAGCACCTTTAATATATAGCCCTTCAGATCATTGCTATTTGATTAAAAAAACATCTAAAACAAGGTTGATGCTTAAATGAGTTAGAATAGTTACTTTTAAAAAAAATTTTTTTTAAATGTTTTATTCTGCAAGGATGCATTACATTAATCAAAAGTAAAAACATTTATAATGTTACAAAATTCTGTTTTAAATAAATGTTGTTCTTTTGAACTCAAAACCAGCACAGCTGTTTTCAACAATAATAATAAATGTTTCTTGAGCAGCAAATCAGCATATTAGAATGATTTCTGAAGGATCATGTGACACTGAAGACTGGAGTAATGATGCTGAAAATTCAGCTTTGATCACAGGAATAAATTACATTTTAAAATAGATTCAAATAGAAACAGTAAGCGGTAGCATACGCAGCACACAAGCAACTGAGACGTCACACTAAAGCTTCTGCCTTACAAAATTCATCCAGCCTCCACCAATTTTAAATTGGTTGTTTTCTTCCATCCACTTCTCTTAGAGAGAATCACTGTTTCTGTGTTTCTATTTTCTCTTCTCTCTTTTTTTTTTTTACTTCTCCCCACCATAAATGAAAAGAAAAAAAATAGTTCAGACTGCAATAGCGTTCAGCTGACGGTGCGTTTCTGGGCAGCAGCTCAGTGTCAGTTGTAGTTTCACCCTACAACAGGAACTGCCCAATCAACAACAAGTAATTTAGCTTATGATTTCACAACAGTGGTGTGTCTGAGGGCCGTGTCCTACCTGGCAGGTTGCAGCCCAGGACTTCCATTCTCATTCCGATCCCTGCCGGAGACCAGCGCTCTGGGTAGATGCGGATGAACTGTGCCGGCAGCTCCTCAAAACGTCTCAGCTCTGGGGTATCATAGTGTGTGTTTCCCTCAAAAAGCTATGGGGAAAAAAGAGACTACTCATACACACACTTACTGAATTTAGACACTGAATCACAGGAGATGTTTAAACTGTTTAGGTTTTAGGTCTTATTGTTCTGTGGATGATACATATGAACAAAACATATGTTTATATTATGCTATCGACAAATGAAATACCTTGGGCATGCTAGTCTTGCTATCCATTACAAAGTTCCAGTCTTTCCCATTCAGGCTGTGTGCTAGGCGATACTTCCGTACGAAAGCCCGGTTCTCTGAGCTGGTTCCTCCCTCCCCGCTACGCGCTCCTTGGGTTATCACTCCTCGCACCGTCTTGGGTGTCCCGAGGTCCACCTGGAGCCATTCTTCGCCAGCTATAGGCTGGGCAGGGCCGGGAAACCATCCTGATCTACTGGCCACCAGACGTGCCGCTCCAGGGACCCAGTGAAGGTCCCTCACTGAAGAGGCTGAGATCTGGGAATCAGGGAGGAGCCCGGACAGCATTCCCTGGAGCTCTGAACAAGGAGCATCTGAGACGAAATAGAACGAGAGAGATGTACACACCGACTGCAACCTTCAAATGTTGATATCCAAAGTGTCTTACAATACACTTATTACAGTTTTACCGGGAATTTTTAAAGAATAGTTAACCTTATTAAGCCTACACTCTAAAAATGCTGGGTTAAAACAACCCAATAGCTGGGTTTGTACATATTTAACCCAACTTAAGTTATTTTTAACCCATAATTTTTTTTAGAGTGTACTATATCATATTTGAAACACACATTTTGGAGGACTCTAACTGATCTTATAGTACACAAACTACTACATACCTCCTGTCATCTGATTGAGAGTTTATACTTTTTTAGCAAGTAAAAGGCTTTTTAGAATAATTCTAAATGTTCAGGTCGGGGTATACGTGTCTTTTTGCTGTGAAATCTTTACTGTTTTTTTTAAAACTGTAAATGTTTAAGTCTTTTATATTGTTAGAGCTGTTTCAAGATAAGGGAACATATTCCTTTTGAGGAATGTTTATTTGTACATCTCTCAGCTTTGATCATAAAACTAAGCATTTAAGCATCATTTTAAGACATATTATTGGGAGATATAGAGTGGCAGTTGATTTTCATATGCTTTTTATATGAAGTCTGCTATACTGTTAAAAAGATCTCAATGATTTACATCACAAGCTATCAGAATTGCATCAGATATTTTTGTCCATATAAACATCAGCAACTGCATCAAATTGCATATTTTTGCTCAGTTTGCGTCCCTGAATAAAATTGAGCTGTTTTTCACTCAAGAATGAGCTCCATATTCTCACTATATCATACTCTATGAGCCATAAAAGCCTGATGTATCAAATATCACACTCAACAAAATAAACATATGCAAAGCTTTATAACTGAATGTGCACAAACACAAATCAGATTTGAGATCTTCAACAGAGGGGAATTTTTTTTTCCACAAACAGACGATAGTTATCATATAAGAACCTCATAAAATTGCATTGAATGGTAAAATGAAATGAAACGATGTGAGACAACACTCACCTGTAATCTGGCAACCATAAAGCTCAAAGCGTAGTGCAATGCCGTTATTCCACGTCTGGGGTCGAATACGAACAAAGCGGGCCAGAACGGGCTGAGGAATACGATTTAAAACCACCTCAGATGGGTCAGTGTTAGCATGGAAAATCTGCAAAAGAAAGAAAACACACAACACAGATTACACTTGCTGCAAAGCATCATCAAGTCTATTCATTGAAATCACAAATTTTCCACACAAGAATGAGTTCTTCCCAAAAGGAAACATATTCTCTCATGATTCTCCCATCGCATATTTTGGTTTGATATGCATTAAGAATTAAAGGGGTCCTTGATTATGATTTCCATTTTTTTTTTTTTTACTTTAGTTAGTGTGTAATGTTGCAGTTTGAGCATAAACAACATCTGCAAAGTTGCAACGCTCAAAGTTCAATGCAAAGGGAAATATTTTCATTTACGGAAACATGCTAGTGGATGAGTTGAATCAACTCCACAGAAACTACATAAATGTATCCACTAAACATTCAGAAACGTCCAGTTGCATTCTAAAAGTTGAGTCTCTCCATCAGTGTCCGTTTGAACAACGTAAGGCTGAACATCGTTACTGACATTCGTCATTTTGGCTGCGTGAGATTCTCCAGTTTTGTTGTTGTTGAGCAACTGAAGAGTGAGCTGTTAAAGCTCCACCCTCTTCTGGAAAGGGGGCCAGGAGCAGCAGCTCATTTGCATTTAAAGGGACACACACAAAAATTAAGTGTTTTTATTCACACCCAAATAGGGACAAATTTGACAAGCTGTAATAAATGATCTGTGGGGTATTTTGAACTGAAACTTCACAGACACATTCTGGGGAAAAGGGGCATAATAGTTCCCCTTTAACTAAAACACATTCTCTCATTCACATACCTCAGAACCACAAGAAATCCTACAACTTCTCTGTAAAGTGTGATAAAGACTAGATTAGACTGAATACCAATGAGAAATCACTATAGATAAGAGATGAACTTCCCATGTAGAGTCGAATGGTTGACAGACAACTGAAATGTAAACCTACAGGACCTCAAAATTAGGAAAACAGAAGACGTGCAGTGAGTGAGCTTGAGGTTACATAACAGGTATTACGACAGATCTATCAAAGCTAGGGAATAAGAATTATGGCTGCCTAGAGGCACATAAACAATGTTTCTAAAGCTACTGAAAGTAGCACTGCATTATCTTCACAAAGATTTATACAACAGTCCCAACAAACAAATTGTTGAGGAGTAACTTGCATTTTAGATAGAGTATTGACAGTTACTTTGTCTGTTTTTGTCCTGCCACCAACGAAACTAGCTCTAAACAAAGCCACAGCAGAATCAGCAGTCGCACATCTTCAAGCAACACACAGCAGCAGCGTTTCTGAATGAATCAATGATTCAGATAATTCAGTGACTCACTCATGAAGACATTGCTGAAATCGGAACTGCATACTAGCATACTACTCCTACTATTTCTGCCATAGAAAGATATGGTAAACGTATGAGTAATATGTGATTCTGAATTCAGCGTGTCGCTTGTTTTGTAATGAATCTGTGTTTTGAACGAATCCTATGAGAATCCTACTTCACGCACTTAGTGAAGTAATCGGGTGAGTGAATGATTCAATATTTTAATTACTCACTCATGAAGACGGTCCCGTTGAACAAATGGGATAAGTGAATGATTCAAAGACTCACTCATAATGAATCAGTCCTGAATGAATCAGTGTTTTTGAATGAATCGGCTGAATGAATAACTAGACTTAATAAAACTGACCGGATTCATAAAACCAGTGGCTGTGTCTGAAATAGATGAAATAGTTTTGCAGTGAACCACAAACCCTGGTTCACTGCAAAACTCAGCCAGCTCCGTCAGGCCAAAGAAGATGCTCGCAGAAAAGGGGACAGAGTCTTGTACAAACAGGCCAAATACACACTGGAAAAGGAGATTAGAGTGGCAAAGAGGAATTATTCTGATAAACTTCAGAAACAGTTCTCTTCTAATGACACAGCTTCAGTGTGGAAAGGTCTAAAAGACATCACCAATTACAAGACACCATCCCCCAGCTCTGTGGCAAATCAACACCTGGCAGACGATCTGAACGAGTTTTATTGCAGGTTTGAGAAATCACCATNAGCAACACACAGCAGCAGCGTTTCTGAATGAATCAATGATTCAGATAATTCAGTGACTCACTCATGAAGACATTGCTGAAATCGGAACTGCATACTAGCATACTACTCCTACTATTTCTGCCATAGAAAGATATGGTAAACGTATGAGTAATATGTGATTCTGAATTCAGCGTGTCGCTTGTTTTGTAATGAATCTGTGTTTTGAACGAATCCTATGAGAATCCTACTTCACGCATTTAGTGAAGTAATCGGGTGAGTGAATGATTCAATATTTTAATTACTCACTCATGAAGACGGTCCCGTTGAACAAATGGGATAAGTGAATGATTCAAAGACTCACTCATAATGAATCAGTCCTGAATGAATCAGTGTTTTTGAATGAATCGGCTGAATGAATAACTAGACTTAATAAAACTGACCGGATTCATAAAACCAGTGGCTGTGTCTGAAATAGCATAATTCCCTAATATATAGTAGGCGAAAAACAATACGTGACCAAAGACAGCACTTATAAAGAGTAGGCAAAAAGTACCTGGAAGACCTTCTACTTCCGGCGAGATTCTGTAGTATGCATATGATGGGCGCTTTACTATCCCATGAGGCCACGGGAGAGGATTTGTAAATGGCGGTGAAGCGATGCAACTGATGCTGGTAGGTCACATGACAATGACGATATGGCAAATTAAGTATTTCCGGATTACATTCATACTACACACATTCATACTATATAGAACATACTTTTTAGCGCTCGCAAAGTAAGTACATACTCAAGAAAGAATGTGATTTCGTAGACAGACTTAACAGGTGACTAAGACCATTTACGTGTTTTGTTCATGAGTGAATCACTGTTTTAAACAAACTGGTTAAGTAAATGATTCAATGACTCAGTCATAAAGATGGTTGTCCCAATTCACCAACTTATACTATGTCCTAAAAACAGGTTCTGATTTTGTGAAGATATAACGTACTTTAAAGTGTGTAGCAGAATAGTGGGCAAGCTTGGGACATACTAATATATTAACTAATAATAACTGTTACTTAGTTGCGTGCATCCTCTCACCGCTTAAACTGCCCTGTCTATCATCTTGTCACAGTTAAAATCCTGTGTGTATATATATATATACATACAGAGGAGATTGGAACTTATGACTGTTAAAACGGTTGAAAATACATGACCCCACACACACACACATCCGTGTTCTTCCATCCATGTGGGAGGTTCAGCGATGGATGTGTCTTAGCCATCTGAAAACATTCCTCACCTGAGATGAAGTGTAACATAGGCCAAGATGGCTGTAAGGGCTTTCAAAAGCGAACACACACACACACACAAGTATCCTGGCTCACTTACAAAGCTGTGACTATGACCGACACCAGTGATGCAGTGAAACGGGCTGATTAAGTCAAGTGGCACTAGAAAAAGTAGTGGATTAGACGAAGACAAACAAAGAGTCTTTTGAGCTCGTTTTCACCACAGTTAAATTTCCCCCTGTTCCTTTTTCCCCAAGGCCTAAACCTCATTCATCCCTATTGTTCGTCTCATCCTCTCCATCCAGTGGCCACAAGTCACGTCCCATCAAGAGTTACGGGCTCTGGGCAGAGTAATCCATATGGAAGAATCCCTTTTCTGTGCTCTATGCTCAAGGCTACAAATACTCAGTGTGAGTGAGTGTGTGTGTATTCCCAGCAGGGGAATTCGGCACACTCACAAAGGACCACACTCATAATGCTTCAATGATGCAGTGGCACAAGGATGGAGAGGTGGGGGGAAGGTTTTCTCGAGCCCTTTTTTTAAATGCTGATCTCGAGTGTGTTGTGGCTGCTGAAGCCAGACAGACAAGACAGCTGACTAGACGGATGACCCCTTTCCAGATGCTGGAATAAGACGCATTCAGCCATCCAACTCTGTGGCAAAACATCGTGGCAGCTCCGCAAGAGTTCACGGATAACGATGGAAGAGAAGACAGAGATTAAACGAAAGAGACGGGAGGAGGAGCACAGGGTCTGAGAGATGATAACATAGACCAATTAACAAGACGGAAAAATCATGGGGAAGAAAATATCATAGATACCAGGACAATTGGGACTATATGAGAAAAAAGGACTGGCCCATAGTCAGAGTAAATGGCATATTGGTTGAGTGGGACAGAACTACAGTCCATTCGCTGGGACTCATTCCTTTCTGTATACATTTTCCATATAACAACACTGATAAAAACAGGTTTACTTTGAAGCTATTTTTCAAAGATTTTTTACTCTCTTTAAAAATTGCTAATAAATTTCACAAATAATTACAAAGAAAAGGCAAGTTGCACATTTTGAAGTAGATAGACTAGCATTTTCTTTAAAACATACTCCAATAATCTTTTACAGCTTTGAAAAATAATTTTGACTGAGTAAATTACATTAATAACATATCAAATGTATTTGTAAATCATTCATAAAACCGTTGTAAATTTCAATGTAAATTATTTGTAAAAACATTTTTACGTACAAACCCGATTCCAAAAAAGTTGGGACACTGTACAAATTGTGAATAAAAAAGGAATGCAATAATTTACAAATCTCATAAACTTATATTTTATTTAAAAATAGAATATAGATAACATATCAAATGTTGAAAGTGAGACATTTTGAATGTACATATTCAACAGAAAAGTTAAATGTACATATAAGGAACAGCTGGAGGACCAATTTGCAACTTATTAGGTCAATTGGCAACATGAATGGGTATAAAAAGAGCCTCTCAGAGTGGCAGTGTCTCTCAGAAGTCAAGATGGGCAGAGGATCACCAATTCCCCCAATGCTGTGGCGAAAAATAGTGGAGCAATATTAGAAAGGAGTTTCTCAGAGAAAAATTGCAAAGAGTTTGAAGTTATCATCATCTACAGTGCATAATATCATCCAAAGATTCAGAGAATCTGGAACAATCTCTGTGCGTAAGGGTCAAGGCCGGAAAACCATACTGGATGCCCGTGATCTTCGGCCCTTAGACGGCACTGCATCACATACAGGAATGCTACTGTAATGGAAATCACAACATGGGCTCAGGAATACTTCCAGAAAACATTTTCGGTGAACACAATCCACGTGCCATTCGCCCTTGCCAGCTAAAACTCTATAGGTCAAAAAAGAAGCCATATCTAAACATGATCCAGAAGCGCAGGTGTTTTCTCAACTTATTTTTCCCTTAAAATTATACATTTTCTCAGTTTAAACATTTGATTTGTCATCTATGTTGTATTCTGTATAAAATATTGAAATTTGAAACTTCCACATCATTGCATTTTGTTTTTATTTACAATTTGTACAGTGTCCCAACTTTTTTGGAATCGGATTTGTACATTTAGGTGACACATTGCACTGTAAAATGCTTGTAAATCCGTTCTTACGTAAATTTACGTAACAAATTTGCATGAAAATTTATTTTAAAAATGTACACTATATGTGTAATTTCTGTGTATACAATTTGTAATAATTTCTACACAAAAAATATATAATGAATTTATACAAAAACCATTCATGTGTAACTCCTATGCAATTTATTTCTGTGTAAAATGTGCATAAAACCATTTTTACATTAATTTCCATAACACATTTCTGTGCAAATTATTCGTAAAACCATTTGCATGTACATTTTTGCGTTTAAAGGTGCTCTAAGTGATGTCACGCGTTTTTAGGCCAAAATATTTTTTGTCACATACAGCAAACATCTCCTCACTATCCGCTAGCTGCCTGTTCCCTGAACACACTGTGAAAAAACGCGGCCTCTGTAGTCGCCACAAGCTCCGAAAACGGCAACAAAAACAAACTGGTGCAGCCTGGACCACGAAACATAATAAACACGCTCCAGCCAATAACCGACAAGAATGATTTTAAATGCGTGTTCATGACTGTTTCAGGAAGCACGGAGGGGAGGGGGAGGAGGAGGGAGGGTCTAGCTAGCCTCTGTTTTGTTTGACAACACTTCGAACGTCAACAGGAAGTTACTCCACCCAGGATCACTTAGAGCACCTTTAATGAATGTAGCGCTTATTTTTTGTACCTGCAATGTAAAAAAAATTCATGATTTGTTATCACAACATTTTTTCTTTTGTCAAATCAACTTAGATAATTAATGTAGTTCAGATAACATAATATTTTGAGTTTCTGTTGATTAAATCAATCGCCTTCATTGTATTAACTCATATTTTTAATTTCAATGGACTCAGGTAACTTACTTTTTTAAGTTAAACCAACAATTCTTTTTTTTACAGTGTGGGAATCATTGTGTTGCACTGAAATTATGTAGTTGCACACACTTTCACTAAAAAAATTACTTGTGAAAATTAAACATAACCTAGATTTGTAACCTCAAGGTAGTCCAACATGAAAGAACCGTAATTCCTTTTTTCACCAGTCTTGCTGTTTTGTTCATCAAATGTCATCTACTAAGATATATTAGACACAAGAAAATACCAAATATGTAGATCAAACACAAGACATAAGGAAAAGAAATATGGTACAGTTTAAGAGCAGTCAAGAGGTCGAATTGCATATGGTTAATGCATTCAGGTTTTCTTCACCTGCTAAGATCAAAGATTCCATCAGTGGTTCAGCGGCGATCTTTGACCCCTGTCAATAAGCCTAGTTACACAGTTCAAAGGTTAATTAAGATCATAAAGAGGTCTGAGCAACACGTGATGTCTGACCAAGTCAGCTTGAATAATGACTGTTTCCTGTACGAATCAATCGAAGACTATTTCTCTTTGTTGATAATGGGAGATCTTTCCTATAGGACTGGCCTTTAGAACAACAAGCAGATGGATGGCTTGAGTGTTTGCTAAGAATAGGTTGTGCAATTTAATACAACACAAAAATAACCAGCAAACAATTAGTACTAAACCATAAAGACATGTTTCAAATTGAAATGACACTGCATACGCAAATGACAAATAACCTATAGAGCTATAAGCCGTTTAAGCTTTAAGCCATTCAAAGTGGTAAACAAGACCAAAATCTGCCTGACAACAAGAGAGTTGGTGGCGGGGCGGCCCACGGCGGGATGGTTCCACCCATCCAGTTAAAGTAGAACACTAGCTAGGGTAACTAAATAATTAAACCTGCCATGTTTTGGGTCTACGAGTGATAGATCATGAAATTATAAAGACTTTTTCCGCTGTCCCTCCAATGCTAGGAGGTGAAACCCTGCTTGAGTCCGTCTCCACCCCTGGGCCGGTCAGAACAGACATCCTATGCAGACTGCTAGGGGACAAAAGGTCTCGAGGTGTTTAAGTATTGATGAAAGTCGTGAAAGAGCACGTCTGGCCAAAGACAGGAGCTAATGTGTGTTTTGCTATAAAATACCCAACTTCTGATGTCTGGTGCCAAACCTTTTCAGAGTAATTCTCAGATTTTATCATTTACAATAGAATTCGTAAGACATAAAAAATGAAAATAAATAAATAAACAAACAAATAAACTAATAACGTCAATATTGTTTATTAATACTCTTATTAATTCAATGATTCCCTTTTTTGTTGAATGCCTTTGACCTAAATTATTTACTTAGAGTACCTGAAGATGTAAATACATTTTTTAACAAATAAAAAACTAAATAAAAATGAAATGTCTTCCTTTCAATTAAAAATAATTAATAATATATTTAATATATTTAATGTCAAATAAATACAATAAAATTAATAGCAATAGTCCAAA
>RJVU01070129.1:4101308-4155481 GCA_003731715.1 Anabarilius grahami
TGTGTTTATGGTGTACAGAAGAAAGAAAGTCCTACAGGTTTGGAATTACATGAGGATGACATCATTTTTGGAGTAAATGATGACAGAATTGTCATTTGTTGGTGAACTGTCCCTTTAAGGAGCTCTGAATTTGGCTCCCTACGTCTAACACAGCCACTACAATCAGATTTTTCTCAGTAAAACCATGTGCAAATTACTCATGGTCTCCCTTGTTTGTTTCTCGCACCAGTGACACCATCTAACCAACGCGTTTCCTCAACTGCAATGTTCCTTGTGGTAAACAGCCTGTGTGGAGGGGAGCAAATTACCCAGAATTCTATAAAAAAGAAGAGACAGGTCTTATAGGTACTTGTGGCGGCTGTCAAGAGGTCAGTGTCTCGACGTGGCTAATGAGGAGCAGCGGACCTGTGCAACTCCAGGCCAAATGAACAGCAGGTTCCAGTATGTTTGTGACACTCAACACTCGTGAATGACGGCTGGTACCGCGGTAAATGTATGTGTTGGGTGCACATGCTCACTTGAGCACAGACAAAAACCCCGGGAAGCCACACAAGCAGAAGGTAAGAAAGCAAAAACAAGATGAGATGTAGTGTAACACACACACAAAGGCACACAAGCCATCCTGCTTTTCAAAGCTACATTCGCTCTGACGCTCTCCCACACACAGTGATGGAAATATCACTGCTGCGGCTTGTGTGGAGGACGGTAACACCATGCCTCCATATTACACAAAGAAAGGAACCTATATCAAGAGAAATGTGGATAATTTGCAGAAAAGTCTTTTAAACCGAGTGCAAATGATGAAAAGAAAAGCATGGCGGAGAATGGGGGTAAGATGAGCCATGTTTTGTCCTCTATGCCAGGTGAATAAAAAAGGATGCAAGTAATCACAGTGTGCTGATATACTGCATGGCTGCGAGTGTGACATTGCATTTATACAATTAGTTAGTTAAATTAGTTAAATAAGAAACAACAACAAAGTTTCTTTAAAAAACCTCTTTTGTGCAGAACTGCTTCCTTCCGCCATGACTTCAAATCTCTAGTTGACAGTTTAACAGTTGAGCTCCTCCGTTACTATTTCTAAAACATTCATTGAAGCTTATTGCATTATGTAAAGTAGATTATTATGGTATTATGAGAGAGAAATCGACTAATCAAATGTATTACTGTACATGCATCTGATATAGCAGTCATTCTTCAGGTTGATGTCCATAATATTATATACATTATAAAAAAATTGTTTGAATGTCCACTGAGGAAAGCGGGATGTGAATTGGGATGTGACACAGGGTACAGGTCAGGTTTGAACCCTGTGAGGCACATGCACAACCCACTCCGCCATGTCTTTTGGTAAGCGTTTGTGTCTGTGTTTGTTCTAAATAAAGTTCCTTCACATACTGGGTCTGGATGCAGTAGCAGTGGGTCGTCCCGTCAAAGTCCGCTTCTATTACTCCACTTGGCCGTCTGCCCCACACACTCAAACCCTGCCATGCATACCGCCACTGCATGACTGAATTGTGTGTGTGTAAAACACAGTCACGGGGAGCATGCATGCATGAGCGCCCACTCTTACTGCTTATTAGTTCATGCTTATGAACACACCAAAAACAGTCTCTTCCTCCTCCTCGGGACATGCCTCCTGCTGGGGTACAGTGTCTGCGGCCTGCCTGTCACTACAGTTGACCGTACGGTAATGGTGGAGGCGTGGCAATGAAAGGGTTAGTTGCCAGGCAGAAACTCGGGTGGCGTGAGCGCTCACGCTCAGACGTGCGAGGGATTTCCCCCCTCTGCTGTCTGTCGCTCGTTCTATCTGACCTCTCGTGGGACGACAAAGTCTGTGTTCACTCACCGCATTATTCACTCATTTTCACCAGTCGGTCGAGATCACCTTGATGTCAGTGAATCTCTGACGTCTCTGTGTTTCATCCATCCCAGGTCTTCTAGGATGTATGACAATAAAAATAAAACGCATCTATGCGTTAAATTGAACAAATAAATGGAAAATTATCATTCTGCTATGTTGAGCGAGCAGCAGGTTTGCTGTCAGTTTTTTTAACAAATAACAAATGGAACATTTTCCCAGAAGATTGGTTATGGTTTATTATGGTTCGCCTTAGAGTTATTTTAGATTAAATGGTTTTATTAATAGATTATCTGTGCTTACAATTGAAAAGCGCTGCACGGGGACTCTTATTGAGCTGGTTTAAGTCTCAAATCTGCTTTTGGGATCTACGTTAGAGAAGGAAGAAGAATGAAGAACAGCACTTGAGTCAGTGGAGAACATGTCAAACATAGTTGAACTTGATGTTCTACAGCTGCCACCAGTTTAGCATAGGCATCTGACACACTACATACTATGTAGATTGATTATAATACACTACTTTTCAAAGGTTTGGGTTTTTGAATGCTTTTGAAACATTAATTTGATCAAAAATACTGTAAAAATTGTGATATATTATTTACAATAGCTGTTTTCTATGTGAATATATTGTAAAATGTAATTTATTCCTGTGATCAAAGCTGAATTTTCAGCATCATTACTCCAGTCTTCAGTCACATGATCCTTCAGAAATCATTCTAATATGCTGATTTGTTGCTCAAAAAATATTTTTTATGATTTATAATCATGATTCTTTGATGAAAAGAAAGTATATATATATAATTATGAGAAATACAGTTGAAATTGTGACACACTAAGTCGTAATTAGTTTTAAAAAGTCAAAATAGATAAAAAGTTTAAAAAAATATATGAAATACTAAATCATAAATATAAGATAAACAGTTAATATTGTGACATTAAGTCTTAATTAGTTTTAAAAAGTCTAAATTATTAGATAAAAAGTTGAAAATATGAGATACTAAGTCATAATTATGAGATAAAAGTTGAAATTTTGGCATACTAAGTCATACTTGGATAAAAAGTCAAAATTAGTGCATATAAAGTCTTCTAAGTTATCTAGTTTGTTTTCTTCAGGGTTGGTATATGAGTAAATGTGTTGCATCTCTTCAGAAAAATCTATGAAGACATCCATCCATTTGCTCTCCATTTCATGCCAATGCTATCTAGGAGAAAGCTGGGTTTGGTCGAAGAGGTAGTTAGAGCTGAAGGCTTTAAATATGGCGTTTTATAGGAGAAGAGGAAGCGAGACAGACGGCACCTGATTCAAAGTATTAAAGTGGCAGTAAATTCCTCTGGGTGACCAGGATAGCCTCCAGACCGCTTCTCCAGCACAGGTGGGGGCGGCACTGACGTTACCCAGAGCGACAGAGACCTATGGCCCTGATCGCTTCGTCTATCTAGTGCTTTCTTTTGAGTGTTCACTCAGAAGACGGCAGTGACGGTGGGCCCGAAGGCTGCTCGACGGGAAGTCTTCCGCTGTAACCGTAGCAACAGCGTCAGAGTCATGTGACTGGGGCAGGAGGGGTTGTTGTGCTGCACATGCCACTGGGGGTAACAATCTGGCCTGACTAATCTGGGGCAAATAAATGGGGCAGCAAAGGGGACCAGGATTGAGGAATACATGACCATGGTAGATTAAGGGTCAGGGGTCAGATTCAAACTTGCAGTGTACACATGAGCTTCGAATTTTTATTTTTGGGTGAACTACCCCTTCAATTCCCAGTCTGTTTATATTCCCACCTGCTCTTTCCACACCTTCAAAATGTGTTATACTCATTACTATCGCGCAACTTCTCCTTCAAAGAGTGTAACTGCAAAACGCAATTGAGTTGAGAGAATGACAATGATATTTAAAGTATTAATTAGCCAAAATGTATAATGAATGAGCATACAATGTGCACTAAATTTTATGAATGACAGGCGTTGAGATTGTGCAGTTATCTGTGGAGATTCTGTCCGTGACCAAGCAAAGCATGAGCTAATCCACTATGTTGTAAACTTATTTAAGGTGTCTTGTCAGCACTGTTTAACTTTAAAGGTTTCAAACATGTTGTTGCTCTAAGCCAAACAAGCAGCAAAAGGCCAAAAAAACAAAATCAAGGAGCGTTAGTCAGCCGTAATGGCCCGAAGAGATCGTCTACATAATAGTGTGACTGCGTGTTACCAGAGGGTCTGCCGGAGACCAGTGTGGGATTTCTGCATGAACGTGAACGAGGGTTTGATGTTCTCGCTCCCAGTGCTGGATAAAAGAACATGCATTGGAGGAAAGTGTTCACCAGAGATCATTATCTCTGCGACGCCTCTCCATATAAACAGACATAAATGCTGAGACTCACCCACGCTAACACTTTCCCACAATTCCAGTGATCGGAGCAGTTTGTATAAACAACAGGTCCCTCAAAGATGAGGGTTGGTGTTTTTTCTTCCTCATTTCTGGCAGTCTTTATCTTTTAAAACCTGTAAAATCGGATTTTCTGAACTACTCTGTCTCAAAACCTGGATTTTAACAGATAAACTACCATTATTCTGTGGCGTGCAGGAAAAGGGAACAGTCAATCATTTGACTTTAGCATCAAAGAAGCAAACATGAAGATCTAACACACAAAGACTAATGCTGCCTTCATGTCCTCCGCCTAGGATATTCCTAATGAGTGTACAAATTATAACCAGGCTGATATTTAATAAGACCATTTATATCAAATAATTAGGGCTGTCGATTTAACGTGTTAGTTTAATACAAAAAATTAAACTATTAACGCATACCTGCCCCACCCCAGACAAAGGTCATCTGACATTTCATAGTTGATGGTGACGAATATGAAGCAGGGCAACAACTCACTGCGTGATATAGCCTTTACATGCCCCTAAAATTCAAGATATTAGGGCAAAAATGCCCCTGTATGAGTTTTTGTCTCACATCTATATCATATAGTTAAGCAATATCACACGAGCAACGAGTGCAATTTCACACGAGGGCTGTTTTTGATCCGAATAGCACGAGTGCAAATGTGATACTGATTTTATACAACAGTTCAATAAATAAGAAGTTAATATTGTGTTATAATTTAGACACAATATTGTCTGTTTTTATAAAGCCACAGCTGAACGGTTGTGCATCTCCGAGCAACACAGCGGTGTTTTGTTTCTGTATGAATTCGCGTTTTAAACGAATTGGGTGAACCAATGATTCAATGACTCATTCATAAAGAGAGCCATTTAATTCATTTTTGAATGAATCAGCCGTTTGAACGAATCGAATGAATGAATGACTTACTCATTTACCGCCACCTACTGGCAGTTTTAGTTTCTTATTTAGATTAATATTTCATTAAAAACATTATAAATTTCACATTCCATATTAATAATAAAAAAAAGTTAAAGGTATAGTTCAATGAAAACTTTTTGTAAGGTCTATTTGATGCTTTACTCAGTTAACACAACAATGACTTTAAATTGCCTATATATATATACATTTATATAAATATATTGATTATTCTGACATGACTTGAAGTCAGCATAACACAAAAATGGCTAGCGATCAAAAAAGCATTTACAAGTCATAAATCTATCGTCTACCCTCCATCGCTGGTACACCCACATATGGCTATATTAGCAACCCAAAAGAGAAAAAGCATATCATGCCTTTATTAAAAGATGTTCTTGGGCTGTCTCTGGTTAGTGTAAAATGAGATTGTGAGCGTATCACGTGAGTCATACTACTAGAGTTAGCAACTGTATCTGTGGTAACAGTACCTGAGGGCAATGGTGATGATTTCAGCAATTACTGAGGTGAGGTGAAGGCTTAGATATAGAATAACTCTGCTGTTTTTCCCATCAGCCACGATGAAGCCACGGTGCTTAAGTTACGAGGTTAATCATCGCTGTTGCAAAACAACATTAATCGCTGCGGTCCCATGAGTGTACGGCTAGAGCAATATTCTTGAAGGAACACTGTAGTGCTATTTAATGGTGTCTTCCAAGACAAATATGACTATTACTTTTGCTTATACTTAGCTAAGTCTAATCCCATTGACTTACATTAAAGGAGGGACCTGAGCCATATCTACAGTCCACAATATGGTCCTCTGAAAAAGAAAAAAGAAAAACACCCAGAACGCCTAGAACCAATGCGGCGACCTTTGCATACACGAACGCCCTCACATTTTCATTAAACAAATAAAAATATAGTTTTTTGATGCCTTGTAAGCTAGTACAGTACAATCCCTACAGATGGCTTCAAATGGCTCCACACACAATTTGCCAGAGCAGTCCAAACTCTGATTCCCCAAGGACGACAGATCAGAGTCCAATTAAGAGGGCATTCCTGGCATGCTCATGGAGGGATGAAAAGAGTTAAGTGTCGCCCCTCCCCGCCTTTCCTCTAAACTCAGTTTATTTTATTTTATTCTCTCCCTTGATGTTTAATTGGTCTGGGAGCGTTTCGGAAACTTTGAGGGAACATTTACGAATCAGCGTGTCTGACGGCCTTGCAGCAGGACGGAGGAGCCGCGACCTTCTGGAACCGCGAGTTAAAGGTCGCAGGAGGTCATTCCGCTAACGAGATTTACAGTGTAACAAGAGCACCGCAAAAATCAACCTGAGCCACTCGTGACCCTGAAAAACCAGCTTGCTCCAATCAACCATCAATCAAGGGGCAAGACCGAGTGAGACTTCACACATAAACGCTGAGACCACTGAGTGACGAAATCAAACAGCTAAAGGAAATGTGTTGCTTGTCTTCACATCTGGAGAGACACTGACCAAAAGATAATGGCTTGTGTGAAGTGTGCCAGACGTTTCTTAAGAAATATTGCATCATTGAAAAGATAACTGGATTCATTTGTTTTTCCCCGAAATGCAGAATCCAAACATTTGCAGAATTCTTGTCAAAGGGACCCTCACAACACATCTACAGCAGAATCAACTGACACTGAACGTGTGAAAGCTGTGTGTCACCGCAGAATGTTTTCAAATGAGCTGCAACTTTAAAAATAGTAAAAATCTGTAAAAAATAAAAAATCTGAAATCCATTTGTATACAAAATGTAATTTAAATTGGAGTTTATAAATTAGAAAAATTGTATTTACAAGATTTATGCTGAATGATATTAGCATTATTATAGCCTGGGGCGGTAGTAGACCCTTTTTTATTTATTTATTTATTTATTGTTCGTCTGTCGTCTCAGCCCCCCTAAAATCACCTATCTTAAAGATCGGGCCAATATTGCTTCAAGTTATAATTTTCATGTGTTTTTAAGTCTTATCTATTTTAAGGCAAGACACCCCAAGTGAATAGGGTATAAAGAAAATTAACTAATAGATATCACCATACTTTCCCAGTTGACTGATCACATTAAGCAAAGCAAAAAAAAGCATTTTTTGTATTACAAGTTTTCTCAAATGAGGGGTTAAATATCAATTAAATATACACTAATTTGCATACATTTCTAGAACAAAAATTTAAACATTGGATGAAGTCAAGTTCAAAATTTTTGTTTCTTTTCTCTCCTTTTTTGACATATTAGTGTCAAATGTTTTACAGAGGGGATTTTGGATTATCACTGTACTGTCAAAAGCCAGAAAAAGAAAAAAGAAAAAAAAAAATCAAAATTTTTTTAGGAATAAAATGTATAAAATCAGGCAAATTATACATGAACAAACCCCTATAGAATATAGAATATAGATAGGAATAAATACGTAGAGAATATAGATAGGAATAAATACATAAAGTTTGTGTATGTAAGTGCTACTGAAGTGGAGATTTCTGGCTCAGGAGAAAAAACTGGCTGGAGAAAAAAAGCACTATTTGAGAAAACAGCCATTAAAGATACGTACTGTAATTGAAATCTACAGACACAAATAGATAAAGTGCTATAAAAGATACACTTTAAAGTGTATTCTGGATGGTTTCTTTCCACTAATCTGAAAAAAAAAACAAAAAAAAACACTTTATGAAAAGCCAAAAAGCCAAAAATGCATGAAAAAAGTGTTTTTGCCAGTAGTGTCTCACCTTAAACAGTCAAGTGATTTTGAGCCATTCAAGAGCAAGATGCCATGTAAATAACTTAATTCGGTATTCGTATGCTGTGATAGATCGTTTCTTTGTGCGCACACAGAAAGCCGCCTCTCAGACAGCACGTGAATACACAAAAATTTTCAAAATGCCTGTCTTGACGAGTATCCACGTAAACACAGCCGGCTATGTCTTAAGTGAACGAAAACAGTTAAGAAAATATCGGATTTGTGTCAGTATAATGGATCCATGCATTAGGTCTTAAAGTGAAAGTGGCCTCATATACTTTCTGATTCCTATGTTAATAATATTAATCAAACAACAAAAGAAAAAAACAGAATCACTACAGATCTACAGATTCTCTGAGAGCTAAGTCCCCCTGAAGATCAAATCCTAGAACTGCCCCTGGTTATAACCATAATTTTGTGCCCCATCTAGACATGTTATGAGAAAGTCTGACCACCTGTGAAAGGAATTATAGGATGTGAATGCTTGAGCTGTACAATGTCAGGAATAGAACACATTCCTTGGAAAAAAGTGTTCCTCAAATTATCTGTTTCCTTAACCACGTGGCAGCAGCAGGATTGAGCTCACTCACCAGTCTTGTAGATCTCGTAGCGCAGGGAGAATCCAGCACCCTGGTGCGCATAATCAGACACAAACTTGATGTGGATGAAGGGTCCGGAGGAAATGATGGCAGGAGGAGCGATGTTACTGCAGTGCTTTCCCAGCAGGTCTGCAGACTCGGAATTCCCATCTCGGATCTCTATGAAGTCATACCTAAAAGCAGAAAACAGTGCAGGCTTTAATGCTGATTTTAGATTTGGTAGTTTGGCATCCTTTAGCATCCTAACATGCAAAATACCCGAGTCTGCAACCAAAAATCACATATCACTATATGAACTCAAAGATTTCTTCCAAGACCAAAATGATGCGAGTTGCTATCCACATTTATTTTATAGCTCTGTACTTTTATTGTATGTCGTCAACAATAAAATATCTTCATCAGATAAAGTTTATACTTAAGCATAACTGAGATCTCCATTATTAAAGGGATAGTTCACCCAAAAATGAAAATTCTGTCATTATTTACTCAACCGCATGTCGTTCCAAACCTGTAAGACTTTCATTCATCTTCGGAGCACAAATTAAGATCTTTTTGATGAAATCTGAATGCTTTCTGTACCTCCATAGACAGCTATTCAACTACCACTTTGAAGCTAAAAAAGCAAAAAGTTCATAAACGAATCCATTTGAATTGAACGGTTTAGTCCAAATTTCCTGAAGAGATACACTTGCTGACAGATTTTATTCACATAAAACATCAACCCACACATCAGTTATGGTAAACGGAAGCTCAAGCATGTTTGTTTTTTAAGTGTGCAAGAACCAATAAGTTTCATTCTCGTGTATTAGCATCACGTTTGAGCTTCAGCAAGAACTAATGAGGTTCATTCTCAAGTGTTACGCAGCACGTATGAGCTTCAGCAAGAACCAATGAGGTTTATTCTTGTGTTATGTAACAAATTTGAGTTTCCGCAAGAGGTTTGTTTTTGCGCATCAAGCAGGTTCGTTTGAGCTTCTGTTTATATTTGCTGATCAATGTTTATATGTGAATAAAAGCCTAAAATTCAATCTGTTCATTATATAAAGCGATCAAGTCTCTTCAGAAAATTTGGATTGGTTTTATGATCTCTTCATGAACTTTTTGAAGCGTCAAAGTTTCAGTTGCGTCGCTGTCTATGGAGGGACAGAAATCTCTCAGATTTCATCAAAAGGATCTTCATTTGTGTTCCGAAGATGAACGAAAGACTTACGGGTGTGGAACAACATGAGGGTGAGTAATTAATGAGAGAATTTTAATTGTTGGGTGAACTAACCCTTTCCAAAGCAATAAAAGAGCAACTTATGAGCAATAAATATGTTCCTCTGGGAAGGACAAGCATTAAAAACCAAAGGAAGTGCAATGCAATATCTTCTGCAGTAATGAGTAACTGTGAAGGAATTGCTAGGAGTTGTTTTAATTTGAGCTGGGGTGACCTTTGACCCTCAGTGGACTGCTGCCTTATCACAACAAACACACATTTTTTCGTGTCACTTCAGAGACAGGCTGAAGGAGCTGAGACAATGACCACCTGTCCAGCCAAAATAATCCCTTAATGTGCGTTGCCCTCTTCTGCCAAAGCACTTCACACACAATGTCTAAATGAGGCAAAAGACTCCCAAAAATCCAGTCGGCTGTCTGCATGAGAGCTTCCTTATAATAAATCTGGCCATAGAGAGGCATGAGTCAGACTTCTTCTCACACCTCAGGAATGCTTGCCCCATTTAACCCCTAAACAAGAACAAGATCCCTGTAAACACACGCCATCATTCCCAACCTAACTGCTTCAGAGTACAACATGCTGACCAGACTTCCTCTTTACTGAGAGAATGAATCTTTAAAACTGACTTTTTGGGAGGAAAATGAGTCACGTCAAAATTCTGTAAGTTTAGTGTTACACTACTAAAAACTAAAATGAACATAAATTACGAAGATATAGTGCCAACTGAATCCCAATCAAATGATTCTTTCGAAACAATTCTAATAAATTATTCAGTCAAACTGATTTACAAAGTGTTTGTAGAACTATATGACTTTGTTTAGGTGTAAAACTGCAAGATGGAAACACTAGTTAACAATAATGAGAATAATTAATATATAACAGTATTAATATGGCATTTAGGCCATAAACAGAAACATATTTTGTTTGTTTCGTTTGTCTTGTAGTGTTTAATCTTGTAGTGTTAAAAGTTTAGTGCACCACTATTACCTGAATTATCCATGGTTGAGCCACATAACTGCTGGCTCCACGTCACTCTGGGAGTATGTGTGTGTGAAAACCTGACACGGCCCCGGGCCCCTCAGAATGACATAGAGAGGCAGGTGCCTCTGACTCTTCATTACTCTGGACCCCCCTGGCCGACCGCACACTTGGAGACTTCAGGTACAGCGGAGTATATTTAGACCCAAGACGTCTCAACAACATACACATTCACAAGCACACGTACATATCTATGTACAGCATCTGAATGCATAAGAAATTCACATGCATTTTATAATATATACCTTTGAAGTATCAATCATAGATTAGCAGGACAAGAGGAAAAACATAAAATTAGACTAATGATGACAACTTAAGGCAACTTAGGAAACTTAATGGCTTAATCAAAATCATCACAATGTTTCATTGAAAGTCTTTGGGATGTGCTGGAGGAGACTTTACAGAGTGCTTGACTCTTGCATTGTCAAAACAAGATTTTGACAAAAAATTGGTGCACCTCCTAATGGAAATAACATCACAACATTTATTTCCATCAAGAGGTGCATCATTTTTGGTCAAGATCTTGTATTGTCAATACAAGAGGTGAGCACTCTGTAAAGTCTCCTCCAGCACATCCCAAAGACTTTCAATGAATTTAAGGTCTGGTCTAAGAGGTGTCAATTCATGTGTGAAATTGATTCTTCATGCTCCCTCCAAACCATTCTTTCACAATTTGAGCCTGATTAATCTTGACATTGTCATCCTGGAATATGGCCATGAAGTGTCTTCCTACATGGTTGTTTAAGAAATGAAAAGCTAAACACTCCATCTATTAGGGTTAGAAGAACTGTTGCCAAACATATGACATGCAAAAAACATAATAATCACTGCAATAATGATCCAGTTGTAGACTCTTAAAGTTGTTTATATGTCTATGCAGTGTTTATAATATGCTTTAAGACAAACTATGTGCAAATTCATATGTCAACACCATTGCTGAGTATTTTCTCCTTGAACCTGCAGTGAAAAAAGACTGTGGTTTGAAATCGCTGGGGACTGTCACGTCACAACTGTCTTGTAACCAATCACGTCAATGTGCCGGCGGGTTTTAGCATATCATTAACAGCGAACTAACAAGGGAGTCTCGAGAGAAGCCAAGTTATCCTGGTATATTTTTCTGTTGATATTTTTTTTTTAGATCATGTAGATTTGGCAATATGGCGGATGTATGATGTATATTACGATGTTATGATGAACTATATGCCTTTCTCCACTGATGTTCTGAGTTGTTAAAAGCGTTTGTAAGGATACTGATTGTTAGAAGGCAGCTGTCTGACTCTGACATGGCAAACGTGAACATGGTTTGTTTAACTTTAGCAACACATTATTAGCTTATTGATAACACAGTCATACAAAAGGCTAATCATATTAATTACCGTTATGTGTCCGATGTTGTAAAGAGTGATTCCATTGTGCTGCGTTTACCTCGGTAAGTTGACTGAGTAGATCTCTGAGCTGGTGTGAGCGAGTGGAGGCGGGGCTAATTTGCATATTCATTGATCCACATATATTAAACAAGGCAAGGGTGTAGAGTTACATTCAAGTTATTTTAAGGCATAAAGAAATTTTTTTCACAGGAAAAAAACTTTAAAATATGTCATTTTGGTGATCAAGAATTTGAAAAAATTAAATTATTGACTACAGGGGGACTACAGCATTTGCCTGTTCAAATCCAAACAGCGACTTTATTAGTTTTTGGCCGGACAGTGTATATTGTGAATATTTAATATATCGCCTAGTCTCTCCCGGGACAACTTTTGAGAACAAGCTTCCTAAAGTACAGCTATGTACTGTGAGGAAAGCCACACACACACAAGCTCTCACACTCACTCTCTTTCTTTGTCCATCTCACCTCAAACACTAGAAAAGCTGGGATGAAGGCTTGTAAACTGTGTGCTAAGGTAATTAGGTTGTAATTGATTTTGTAGGGGCTCTTGGCTCCTGGATTAGCAGTGACAAGTGAGTGTGTCAAATGTGGATATTGACCATCTCTAGACACCTTCACTTGGCTCCGGTGCATTTTTAGACACATTTGAGAGTGGAAACAAATCAGGATGCCCATTGATCAACAAAAGTGCCCGGATCACTTATTTACCATGCAAAAATTAATGCCTCAGATCAAGTGTATTATATATCAATTTTACAGCAACTGTGACTGAACACAAGAATCTTTTTCTCATTTTCACAGCAATATAACGTTGTTTTAAAGGCGTGCAGCTCAAATTGTTTACCGCGGTGCAATAGAGCAGTGATTATGCATGCTAATTATGCACGATTCAATGGTTATTCAGGTGCTACAGGCGGCAATGAAAACTCCCTAGACAGTGGTATGTCTGTAAGTGTACGCAGGGAAGAGAGGCTTGACACGAGGAGGGCAAAGGCCCCGTGTCCCTGTCTCATGTTCAGACATGTCTTCCTCTCCAATCTCACTTTCTGTCTCCTCTCCCCTCCAGCCTCCTCACTGCTAATTGCTTTTCACACCTACGGTGTTTTTCAAGCATTTTTTTCCAGGCCTACACAGTCCCCCGAGGTGTCACTAGCTGCCCTAAAGAGCAGTTTGTCTGGAGAAATACACAGACAGACAGATACACAGGGGTACGGATGCTACTATCCTTGTTTGTCTTGTGCATATACAGAACTTGAGCGTGTTTGTATCCTGCCTGTAATCAAATGGAAAAAAAAAAGTGGTGACACTGGGCGTAACATAAGCCTGGACCCCATTAATCTCTGAACTGCCTGAAACTGACTACCTACACAATAAACAACACTCCAGCATGTGCTTCTTAAACCATACCACAAGACCCTCTGGCTTGGTAAACATCACTGTCAGATCTTATATTTGGCTTAGGCGCCCACTGCACATAAAAATATATGAGAGTAATATTATGCATTGTGGACACTGCAATGATAATATGTTCTTCTATGTACCTTATAGCACCATAAAAGTAACTCATGGTAGCGGACGGATGGACAGACAGACAGACAGATAGACAGATAGACAGATAGATAGATAGATAGATAGATAGATAGATAGATAGATAGATAGATAGATAGATAGATAGATAGAATGACAAATATAGATAGATAGATAGATGTTGCGTCAGTTAAGCTTTTTTCGTAAGTTGAATACGGAAGGCGTAGGACAAAGCGTAAGTATTTTGAACAGCAAGAGGCGGTCTGGCGGAAGCTAGTTATTTTACTTTATAACTTGTTAAAAATTGATATTTTTCTTACACAAACGCATTGCTTTGCTTCAGAGGGCCCTTATTAACCCCCTGGAGCCATGTGGAGTATTTTGTGCTTTGGATGGATGCACTTTCTTGAGCTTTATACTCATTGGTCCCGTTCACTGCCATTATAAAGCTTAGATGCGTCAGGATATTTATTAATGTAACTCCGATTGTGTTACTGTGAAAGAAGAAATTCATATACACCTTGGTTAGGCTTGAGGGTGATGGATGGATGGATGGATGGATGGATGGATAAATGGATGGATGGATGGATGGATGGATGGATGGATGGATGGATGGATGGATGGATGGATGGATGGATGGATGGATGGAAATTTGTCCAATAAAATTTTATCTAAAATGACAAACCATCTGCTTCTGGCTTTCAATAGCAAGTAGCAAATCATGGTTCAAAGTTCAAATGGTTGACATAAACTTGAGCCCATTGGCTATTTAATAAAATGTAACTTTGATATGTCCTGCCCCAACTTTCTGTTTCAATAAGAAATATGTCAGCACAGTGTAACTTCCTTGCTGATTCCTGGAAACGAAACTTAGCTAAAATCAAACAGCTGCATGGCATATCTTTTTTGTCCTATGAAGACGTCCTGTAGCTCTATCTTTCTCATACTCAGCTCAGTGGCTTTCAGAATATAATTCAGTCTGACACACAATCACACTGGCTTTTCAATATCAAACTGCACAATGGCCACTCATTTAAATTCTGCCATGCTTCTAGGCCAGCAGCCGCAGGACGTGCTCCAGGACGACTCGTCAACCAGCCAAGGCACTAAAATTGAAATTAAATAATGCTGAGAGTCTGCATGGAAAGCTGCACGCTTGGCCCCCGGGGGGGCTGCCTAATAAGCTATAAGTGCCTGTGAAATATTAAATAGATGCCGGGTAGGGTTCCCAAGGGGGAGGGAGGGTTGCCATCTTCAATCCGGTCGGGAAACAAATAGCATGGCTGTCCGATACAGCGCTGACATTTACGGATGACGGGGGTAGACCGCAGGAGCCTGAGGCTTTCATACACAACACTAAAACTGGCTATAAAGCAACATTTGTGATTTTCCCCCCCAAATCTCACACCTTTAGAAGAGAGAATTTTCTGGTCTTCCGAGATTCCCGTCAAAACGAGCCGTCTCCAAATTCCCATTATGTTGCCATTGAAAGCCTTAGGCCTTATCAGAATGCATTAGGTCCTTTTTTCCCATCAATGATATTAAAACTTTTTTCAGGGGGAAATTGGCTTCTTAGGGTAAAAAGAGACTTTTTTTTTAATCTTTGAATTCCCAAATGTGTCACTTTATACTGCTCCAGATTGATTGCATTTTTTTGAGCTATCAATATCTTGCTACACTTCAGGGTTTCTGATATATTTCCAATGCCCTAAAAACATCACTGAAATTGCTGTGTCCTAAAAAAAACATTATTGACCTATTTGAATAATTATCAAGCATATGAAATCATCATCAAGCTCTACTAAGACAAGCCTTTACTAACTGTGATGTATACATGTATAAAGACTATCAATATCCAGAAAATTGATTAACTGTGGCCAGTTAGTGGACACAGGAAAAATGTATGCCAATTGCCAATAATGCTGAAAAACATGCAGTTGCATTTCCAAGTAAGCTGCAGTAAGCTGGAAATGAACTGATATGCTGTCACAGGTTTATGTAGACTACATTAGGTATGATATTAGATATATCAGATTGAAGAAGCTGGAAACAATTCATAATGTTTGTTAAAAAATATTGATTTAAGAATAGCCTTTATTATACTGTTCATGGGGTTTTTATTTATATGACGCTCATTTTGTGCACACATGACCCTTGTGCCCTTTGGTCCGCTGGTTTGTGACCTTCTTGACCATGACCTCACTCTCCTGAACGTGCTGGGTCCATTGATTCTTCATTAAGGGCAAAGGACATGCATTGATCCTTTGTCCCCGAGGAAAAGTGGAAATAGGGTGATATCATGCTCGCAGTTTAGAAACGCTGATGCTGCTCAATATCTTAGCACCTCAACATCTGCAGATATCACTGCATAGTAAACGCGAGAACTTTCATCACTAGAGTGAAGTGTAGACTCCCTTGAGTGATGCAGACTTCATCGCTCACATCTGTCTCACTCTTACCAGTAAGTCTTCTAGATTCCCTCCTCAGCCCAAACAACTGTCTCTCTGTCAATATTTTATGTCTGAGAGGTGATTTTCAATCAGATCTGGTTTCGATTTAAGCCCTTCCACTGCAGTACAGCATTTAAATCCTTCTACAACAATTTCCTTTTACCTCTGTATGCATTACATGGACACAGTGTTTAGCATTCAGAAGGAACTTGCTGTTTGCATATAGAGTAATGTGTTAGGGTGAGAAAATATAATGGAGATCTATTCAGAGAATGATAATGAGACAAATGGGTGGACTGAAAGACGGACAGACGGACAGACAGACAGACAGACAGACAGATAGATAGATAGATAGATATATATTCTCTTGAGGTCTCTTCTGACCTCACCACCCTTTTTCTTTTTTCTCAAAGAAGAAGAGTATCACATTAAAGATATGGCCAGATATTTCATTTGCCATTTTTATTGCATCTATCTCAGATCAATCTGCTCACAGTCCTCCAGGTAAAAGCCATCTGGCTTTTCTACTGGAATAAAAATTGCCTGCTGAAGTGCCCCTTGAAAAATGTCGTTGATACCACACCTATCCTAACTACATCATGTGAGCCACAAGATGCTTTTTAGAAGCACATTAGTTAGTATGGTTTAGGGCACAAGAAGCTGCTTTGACCTTGTCTAGAGGAAATTGTGCAAGCTAAGCTAAACCGAGGCAGCTCCTCCGAGCAACGGAGACTCCGAGCCAGCACTCATAAGCACAAGGTGAATTGAAATGTGCTTGCTAGTGTGTGTAAGTGTTTGCCATCTAAAAGACGGAGCCAGGCCTTTCAATCATACCTTGCCTAAATGTGCTGACGATGACTCATTGTATATATAGCAAAATACAGATGGAGGAGATGGACGCTTGAAATGGACCATTAGAAAGGGACCTGTTTACGAAGCACGGTATCGTAAAGCATCTGACACCTCTTCAGATTTTCCATTACTCATTTCTTGCCACTTTTCTTACACTCTTTCAGTGGAACATAGTAATGAGGGTTAAGAATGAGTGTGGTATATTGGCAGTGTGTTTTGTCCTACTGCAATCTCTCAAACCACAACTACAAAAGACATTCCAGCTCAATTTTAGCTCACTACTGAACTGACGGCATATAAACACTTATTCCCTGCTAATATCTAGTATCAGCCTCAGATGGACTCTCAGAACAAATGTGCAAACATTTTACCAAGAGTTGTCACTGGGGTAATACCCTCAAAAGGACATCTATTTACCCCATTATGGTTCATAGCAGTACCTCAACGATACATATTACACTATTCTAAGGCAATATGCACTTTTTAGTGGTAGATGAGGTACAATTTTGCCCTTTTAAGGGTACTACCCCAGTGACAAACTATAGCACCCCTAATAGTACAATTTTTGAGCATTGTTTCTGAAAGTATACGGTGCACACTGCACACACAAAAAATGGCAAGAGCTTTTCCAAAACGGCAAGCTCTAATCTGATGGGCTGGTTTTACTCAATATCCAGGGTGGGCAGATTTATATCAGTTTGTTAGGAAACCAGGCCAGTATGAGACTTCCAAGGAACTACTTGCTTGATTTGGGACATTATTGGCATTGAAATCTATTCAAGAGTTTTGTTTCAGACACTTGCAAGTAACCAAGATATGCACATTCTCTTTACACCAGACTACTAAGGTCTGAAGAGGCTTCCACACTGACGCACGTCCTGATTTTGCTGAGTTAGACGCGTTCTTGGGTCAACATATTTTGTTGATCCAGGTACAACATTCCTGTCTGAAAATTTTGCCCTAACCATATCCCTTCCCCTAAACCTGACCCTACCCATAAGTTATCCCTAAATGATGTGAATAACACTGATGCAGAAGCACCTAACCCTGATTGTAAGCCTAAACATGACATAACCTGTAAATTTCAAATCTGATTGGTTGACTGGAATGCGCTGTTCCAGGATCAACAAAGATGTTGATCCAGGAATATGCTGTACTTGGTGAAATCGGGTTCCGCCAGCGATCAAATTGCTGAAGGTTGACATATAGCTGTACTGTCGGTTGTCGTATTGTCAACAGTCTCTGTTGGAGCCTCCAATCGGCAACTCTGAAATGGCAAAATGAGCTGGATGTTTTATCACAGGGGTGTCTAATCCTACTCTTGTAGGGTCACCTTCCTGCTCCAACCCTAATTAAACACATTAACCAACTAATCAAGGCCTTCAAGATCACTAGAAACTTCCAGGCAAGTGTGTTGGAGCTAAACTCTGCAGGAAAATGGCCCTCCAAGCACAGGACTGAACACTCCCCTGTTTTACTGTAAATCATGTAAGAGAATATCAATACTATTCATTCACTTAATTTTGGGCAACCACCTTTACATTTCCACTTATGCCAACTGACCTGATACGTTTACGTCCAATTGGGAATGTTTTTCAAGGTATTACCTCTCTGAAACCTCTATACACTAGTCTAATCTCAACAACAAATACAGCCAGAGTGGAGCTGTCCAACCAGATGAAGCCACCTAAGCAGGAAAAGAGATTGAACATTTATACACAGCAAATTCAGAATGCTCATTTAGGGAGTGAAGGGAGCATTAGCCTGAGCTGTATCAGCAGAACAGATCAGCCACTGAGGGGGGTATTTTTGGTGTCTGTCCTTCTCTATCTCTTCCCCCTTCTTCCCAATGTCTCTTCCTTGACTGTTTGGATAAATCTCCAAATGTACCACAAAGCATAAAGCAGTGAATGTCTTAAACATAAATAAAGACTCGGCACATGGCCTACTTCATGTCTGGTTGTTTTTTTAGGCAAATCCTACAGATGTAACTGAGATACGCCCTCCCCCACTGCTGCTACAAATTGGCGGCCCATGGGGAAGCCACAGTGGGTTTAAACCACTCATAAAGGAAAGTGCTTAAATACAACATTCATTTCACACCAGCAGGGACAATGCAGCCCCTAAGACGACAGTAATTTCAGACAGTAAATTAACAGACAGTAATTTAGACTAATGTATCCAAAGTACAAGACCATTTGTCACTAGTCTTTTAGAGAGACTTAATGGAGTAGTTCACCCAAAAATAAAAATTCTGTCATCATTTTCACAGTCTCATGTTGTACTAAAACTGAGGGGGAGTACCTTCCTTTCAATTCCCCAGAAGAAAGAAAGTAATACATGATTGGAACAGTATGAGGGTGAGTAAATGATTTTTATTTTCAGGTGAACTATTCCTTTAACAATGTACACCTTGTCCAGATCAACTCTACTTAACTTTTTCTTTCATTGCTAGCTTTCACTGTTCTTATTGAAAGTGTGATTGGCCATTTAGAATTCAGACCCTGAATTTACTTTGTAAATTTGTTGATAAACAGAATATGCCATCTGAACAACAGTAAAACTTTAAACAAACAGCTTGTGGGACAAGGGTGTCTAATCCTGCTCCTGTCGAGTTTAGCTCCAAACTTCACCAACACATGCTCCTAAAAGTTTCTAGCAATCCTAAACACCTTGATTAACTGGTTCGGATGTGTTTAATTAGAACTGGACCTAAACGCTGCGGGATAATGGCCCTCCAGAATCAGGATTGACCACCCCTTTTTTAGGATACCCCAAGTCTCAAAGCTATAAGGGTAAAAGAAATGGACTGACATTGGTAGAACCGATTTCCTGGTCATTGTAATATAAGTCAGACTCTGAGAAGTGAGAGTCTATGGATGAACATAATTAATTTTACAGCTGAGGGGAAACAGTTCCACAAAAAGCCTTCTAGACAACCCCCTTTCCCAGTGACAGCTGCACTGCATCCCTGCGTAAGCCCTTTAGGCTCGCTCTAAACCCTATTATATCTCTCTTAACGTCATTCCTCTTCTCACATAGTTCCACCTAGCACTCCTCCATACCACATATCTCTGTTTTCCAGTACCCTTCCCCCTGACTCACATCTTTCTCTCTCATCCGATAAATTAAGAGGAGCCTCTTTCACACCCTTTTTTTTCCCTTATCTGCCACTTTCCCCTCATCAACAATTCAGCACACAGGGCAGGGTTTGCGAATGCTCCATCGGAGGTAAATTAATTGCATGCACGTCCTTATCGTTCGTCATTCCGTAGGACAAGTGCTTAATTTTTCTCTTTTTTCAAACTAATTCCCTTTATCCCACACATTCTTCTCACCTGCAATCCAGTCGTTCCAGCTCAAAGTGGGGGTTGAAGTTGAGCACGATGCGCTGTGAGGGTTCGGGTGCGCTGATCACCCACTGGCAGCTCTGATGGGGCGGGTATTCCAGGGGATATCCTGGAGATGTGATGTAACCGGCATCGCTGGCATCCAGGTGGCCTCCACATGTCTCAACTAAGACAAATGGGAAAGAGACAAACAGAAAGAAAGTTAGGTGAGGCAGTGTTTTAGATAAGTTAGTTATTAGCCACATACTCAGTGTTGCCAAGTCTATGGTTTTTCTGCGGAAAAATGGTTTTTTAGCCCCTGGAATGTGAAATTTACCAGGGGAATCCTGGCAAAAAATGCCCCCGGAACGCAATTTTTACTGGGGGACCCCCCCTGAAAAGCAACTGGGCTAGTTTTGAGTAGCAATTGTGCTGGTTTTGTTATGAAAACCTGGCAACCCTGCACATACTTAAAGGGATAGCTCACACAAAAATAAAATTTATCCCATAATTTACTCGCCCTCAAGCCATNGGTTTTTCTGCGGAATTAGGCTACTTTAACACTGTTGCCGCGGGTTGTTTTTCATATCTGCGGGTTGAAGCGACCCCAAATAACATATTTAGCCCCTGGAATGTGAAATTTACCAGGGGAATCCCGGCAAAAAATGCCCCCGGAACGCAATTTTTACTGGGGGACCCCCCCTGAAAAGCAACTGGGCTAGTTTTGAGTAGCAATTGTGCTGGTTTTGTTATGAAAACCTGGCAACCCTGCACATACTTAAAGGGATAGCTCACACAAAAATAAAATTTATCCCATAATTTACTCGCCCTCAAGCCATCCTAGCTATATATAACTTTCTTCTTTCAGCTGAACACAATTAGAGTTATATTAAAAAATATCCTGGCTCTTCCAAGCTTTGTAATGGGATTGAATGGCGCCCAAGTTTTTGAAGTCCCAAAAAAGCGCATCCATACATCATAACCTTATCCATATGGCTCCAGTGGGTTATTAAAGGCCTTCTGAAGTGAAGTGATGGGCTTTTGTAAGAATAATATCCATATTTTAAACTTTATAAACTATTTTACTGGCTTCCGGTAAGGGCCGTACGCAAGTTGAGTTCCGGTGGAAAAGTGACCTCTGACCCGACACATGATGTAGGATGTAGGAGTAGCATAAGCTTAGGTGAGAGTAGACGCCTCTCGCGGTTCAAACAAATAGGGCTGGGCAACAAACTCAAGCTCCTCTTCTCTTATGTCGAAATACTCCGACAATCCAACATAGACTTTTAATTCATGACAGGTGTTTTGTTTTTTCTCTATCCTCTGCGATTCTGCGTTCTTTAATACATCATGTGTCGGGTCAGAGGTCACTCTTCCGCCAGAACTCAACTCGCGTACGACCGTATTAACCCACTGGAGTTGTATGGATTGCTTTTATAATGGATGGATGTGCTTTTTTTGAACTTCAAAATCTTGGGTACCATTAACTCCAATTATAAAGCTTGGAAGAGCCAGGATATTTTTTAATATAACTTTGATTGTGTTCAGCTGAAAGAAGAAAGTCATATACACCTAGGATAGCTTGAGGGTGAGTAAATTATGGAATAATTTTCATTTTTGGGTTAACTATCCCTTTAACACTAATTTGGCCAAGCAGAGTGGCGTGAACGCAAGGCAAATTAAATACATAAATCACAAGCGCTACCAGATCTCTGAGTGAGCACTGCATGGCATGTTTTCAAAACGCACTAGGGACAAAAACAACACTATATGAAGATAAAACCATCATGAAATCAAAATCAACCCTATTTCCTTCATTAATACAAGTTCCTATATCACTAATGTTGGGTGATGTCAACAAGGCCTGTTGGAAATACATCACATTAGGTAAAACTGTTAGGGAATGCTGACTTAAAACTAAAATAATATCTCCCTAATGATACTGCTGTGCGTATATACTGTATATCTACAGTAAATAAAGTTTTAATTTGACAATTCGTGACATGACGCCCACATTTCCAATTACCTTATGTTCTGTCAACGTTTTCCCCACAATGCTAAGAAGCATTCAATACATTTATGATGCTCTCTACAAAACATAATCCAACTCAGGAAGTGACACGCAGGGCTCTTCTCTGGAGGTTCAAGGGTCATCCCCAAAGCTGCAATAGGATCCAGCATAACAAAGCCTTCTTCTACCACCCCACCCAATGTGCTCTCCCTGCTATCTTCACCAAACACTCCTTCCACATTCTAGCGTTCACTCTAAAATGCGAAACAGTCCTTTTTCATGCCGCCCTCACACATACAGTAGCAGATATCATTCTGGTCATTATTATTCTAAATGGAGCTAAGATTAGGAGACAGAAATACTTTCTGGCCTTTCACCATGACAACCGTGCAGTGAGGGGTTTTTAACCACATACCAGCCAAACGACAACTGAGGAATTAGCAGACAGGTCATTTCTACTATGCAGCATATTTTCACGAAATCTTTATATATATATACAGTGCCCTCCACAATTATTGGCACCCTTAGTAATTATGAGCAAAGGTGGCTGTGAAAATAAATCTGCATTGTTTATCCTTTTGATCTTTCTTTCAAAAAATTCACAAAATCATAACCTTTCATTGAAGGAAAAGAATTGAAAGTGGGGGGAAAATCACATTATGAAATAACTGTTTTTCTCCAAAACACATTGGCCACAATTATTGGCACCCTTTTATTCAAAACTTTTTGCAACCTCCTTTTGCCAAGATAACAGCTCTGAGTCTTCACCTATAATGCCTGATGAGTTTGGAGAACACCTGACAAGAGATCAGAGACCATTCCTTCATGCAGAATCTCTCCAGATCCTTCAGATTCCCAGCTCCATGCTGGTGTTTTTGCTCTTTAGTTCACTCCACTAATTTTTTTTAGGGTTCAGGTCAGGGAACTGGGACGACCATGGCAGAAGCTTCATTTTGTGCTCACTGACACATTTTTGTGGTGGTTTTGATGTTTGTTTTGGATCATTGTCCTGATGGAAGATCCAACCACGGCCCATTATTGGATTTCTAGCAGAAGGTCAGGTTTTGATTTTTTATCTGTTGGTATTTGCTAGAATCCAAAATACCATGTATCTGAACAAGATGTCCAGGACCTCCAGCAGAAAAATAGGCCCACAACATTAAAGATCCAGCAGTATATTTAACTGTGGGCATGGGGTACTTTTTATCCATGTGTGCACCAAACCCATCTGGTGGGTTTGCTGCCAAAAAACGCTTTTTTTAGTTTCATCTGACCATAGAAGCCGGTCCCGTTTGAAGTTCCAGTCTTGTCTGACAACTGAGTATGCTGGAGATTGTTTCTGGATGAGAGCAGAGTATTTTTCTTGAAACCCTCCGGAACAACTTGTGGGGATGTAGGTTCTGTTTGATAATTTTTTTTAGGCTTTCTGAAACTCAAGACTCAACTAATCTCTGCAATTCTCCAGCTGTGATCCTTGGAGAATCTTTGGACACTCAAACTTTCTTCCTCTCCGCGCATTAGGACGATTTAGACACACGTCCTCTTCCAGGCAGATTTGTAACATCTTTAGTTGATTGGAACTTCTTAATTATTGCCCTGATGGTGGAAATGGGGATTTTCAATGCATTAGCTTTTTTCTTATAGCCATTTTCTATTTTGTGAAGCTCAACAATCTTTTGCTGCACATCAGAACTATATTCTTTGGTTTTTCTCATTGTGATGAATGATTAAGGGAATTTGGCCTTTGTGTTTACACATATTTGTACTCCTGTGGAACAGGAAGTCATGACTGGACAATTTCATTCTCCTAGTCACCCTGGTGTGCTAAAAAATGTAAATATGAATGGGAATATACTTCAGAGATATTTTACTCATAAGAATTTCTAGGGGTGCCAATAATTGTGGCCAACATGTATTGGAGAAAAACATTTATTTCATAATGTGAGTTTCCCCCCACTTTCAATTGTTTTACTTCGATGAAAGGTTAGAATTTTGTGAATTTTTTTAATGAAAGATCAAAAGGATGAACAATGCAGATTTATTTTCACAGCTGCCTTTGCTTATATTTGCTAAGGGTGCCAATAATTGTGGAGGGCACTGTATATATATATATATAAAACACAAATTGCTAAAATGGAAATCAAATAAATTTGTTTGCTTTTATCAGAACATCCCAATTACATTAATTTTAAATTAGTTCACAATTATATATACATTTTGACTTCTTAAAGTAAGCTAACATTACAATTAAAGCTGAGCTTAACCTGAACATATCTTATTTTTCATATAATAGAAGAACATTCATTTTTAGAGGTTACAGAGTTAAAAAGGTACAGTACTCAGACATTGAGAACATGGTTGTTGTCATCAATCTTATGAGAAGACAAGCCTAGAGATTATTTTTTCTGCCTGATAAAATAAAACAAAATGTACACCTCCACAAAAGGTGAGTGGAGCTCGCTAACACACGTATGTTTAGTAGGATACATCACAGCACACATCGGAAAGGGAAAGTGGGAATAGTGCAGGTTCAGAGAGGAAGAGGGTGGTTTGATTGACAGTTCTGGGTCTGATGTTGGCTTCTGGAAATACATAGATAAACACGGCTGTCTAGCAGGCGTTAGGAAAACTCCTCCTCTTCTCTGACTGAACAAACTTCATGACTACTTCATCCTTACCCCACAACTGCTAAAAGCTAGTGCATAGGAGAATCTATACCAGTGGGCACATTTCTAACATTATATGATCATTTCCCAAGTTTAGAGGGTTGAGAAAGGATGGAGTCTCTGATATTAAAGCAACACCGGAATAGAGATGCAGCCAGAGAGAATCAAATCAAAAATGAGACTCAAAGAGACTCCATGCACAACTCCAAAACTCTCAATATCTAACAATTTTCAGAAAACTTGTGAAATTGCCCTTCAAAAGCGAGCTGCAGGGCATCCTAAAACCATGCCAAAGATCTTCAGAGCTATGCATTGGTGTGGTGGAAAATCTTGAGACATGGAGTTGAGTATCGCCTGAAGCCAAGACTCCCATACGTGCTGATGTGCCAGTCATAAGGGCCTGAATAAAATTCTTTCAAGTGTTGACATTTCCACTGCTATTATGTCTCTGTAAAAGGTACACTTAAAATGAGGTGGCATTTAAGGCAACAACCGAATCCTTCTAACCCTTTCAACTGCATCCTCCGAAGGGGAAAGCTAGCCAAGCGCACACACAGAGACACAAAAAAAAAATTACAAGAAATAGATATAAAGAAATATGTATTGCCTGATTATATATATGGACACTTTAGATTAGGGTCCAATTCTCACTATTAACTAACTATTAACTATGACGTTTGCCTCAATAAACCCCTAATTACTGTTTATTAATAGTTAGTAAGGTAGTTGTTACGCTTAGGTATTGGGAAGGATTAAGGGATGTAGGATATGGTTATGCAGAATAAGGCATTAATATGTGCTTTATAAGTACTAATAAACAACCAATATCCTAGTAATATGCGTAAGGAATAATTGACGACGGGTTATTGAATTCTTGAAATCATGCACACCTGATGTGGTAAAGCGGCCACGACGCGAAGCGGAGTTACACCTCGGTTGTGCATGATTTTCTAAGAATTCAATGGCCCGGAGTCAATTATTCCGCTTATACGACGGTTACCACACCTCAAGACACTGTTTCGATGGTGTATTTCAAGACATTTGTAAGGTTTTTGTCCTTAAAACACTCTTGTGTGTGGGACTAATTTCTTACGCATCTCATCCCAAGCCTCCGTTTGCTAATTCCAAAACGTCATTTCAGAACTAGTAACGGCCTTGAGCCTTGATAGCAGAATAATACCGTTGATACAGTTATTAACGCACTTGAGAGAGAGAGAGAGAGAGAGAGATTGTTTACTATATTTATTTGCTTGGTCGGTGTCGTTGTGGGTTTTGTTTCTTTTGTGGTTGTAGGATCTATTGAGATAACTGAAAACATTTGGCGAAGTGATATGGAACTGTAATGTGGTCAAGACCTGCCTAGAACTACGTTAGCCGTGCGTTTCCCTGAAAATAACTGTACACCTTAGAACGTTGACCAACCAATCAGAATTGAGCATTCAACAGCCCGTAGTATAAGTGATAATAAGCAACTAGTTAATAGAGAGAATTGGACACTAAACTAAAGTGTTACAAGATAGATAGATAGATATGTTAATATGATGTTAAATGCTATTATTATTCATTTTTTATTTTCTTTACATTAATGAGAATTGGAGGTTTGTTGTTAAAATCATCATGAAAAAAACGGTCCTAACAATAGGCTTCATTTTTTTTTATTATTTCCTTTTTTTATTATTTTGTGGTGAAGATGACTTGACAGTTCCCTTCCTATGAATTCCTCACCTCATCTCGGCATTATTACCCAATATATTACAGGAACACAAAAGGACAGACAGATAGCAATCATTCTAGCATTTTCATTCAGTCTGTATGTATTCTGTGGCTGTGTCTATCGCTCTATTGTGTGTTTTCAGGGAAGAGGGTCTTGAGGATAAATCCATGAGGGGGGATTTTGCGTGCTCTGCACTTTTTTAGACAGATCTGTCCTTTCATGTAAGGAGACAGACGGGAAGAGAGGCTACAGACAGCCTCCAGAAGAGATTTCAGAACTGGCTGCTGGAATGAACAAAGAATAAAAATAAGGTTGTGTGTCATTTTAAACGGTTTGTTCATCCTAAAATAAAATCCATAAACATGATCCATATGACTTGCGCAGCATTTTTTTGTGAGGAACACACTGAAATTTAAGTCATTAACAGTAAGCTGTGACTGGATCACTGGATTGAGTCTTTGTTAACATTTCAGATCAGGTTTTGACATCTGACATCTAACTGAATGATTTGTCCATACTGAACATCGCCACTTCTCTCACAAAGTTCAAACTTAAAGGGTTAATTCACCCAAAAATGAAAATTCTGTCATCATTTACTCACCCTCATGTCGTTCCACACCCGAAAGTCTTTCGTTCATCTTCGGAACACAAATGAAGATATTTTTAATGACATCTGAGAGATTTCTGTCCCTCCATTGACAGCTACTCAACTGACACTTTGACGCTTCAAAAAGTTTATAAAGAGATCGTAAAACGAATCAGTTGTGGTAAACAGAAGCTCAAGCATGTTCGCTTGATGCGTGCAAGAACCAATGAGGTTCGTTCTCGTGTTACGCATCACGTTTGAGCTTCAGCAAGAACCAATGAGGTTCATTCTCGTGTTACGCATCACGTTTGAGCTTCAGCAAGAACCAATGAGGTTCATTCTTGTGTTAAGCATCAAGTTTGAGCTTCAGCAAGAACCAATGAGGTTCATTCTAGTGTTAGTGTAGCTGTCTATAGAGGGACAGAAAGCTCTCAGATTTCATTTAAAAGATCTTTATTTGTGTTCCGAAGATGAACGAAACTCTTGTGGGTTTAGAACGACATTAGTTTGAGTAAATGACAGAATTTTCATTTTGGGGTGAACTATCCCTTTAATCAATCCACCCTGGCTCTTCTTGACACATTCATGAGAGTTCATGAGAGACGAAGACATGTCCAATTAGTGAACAAAACATTCTTTTGAGTCAGATCATTTCAATTAATCCAGTTTAAAAAAAGAAATTTTTGTTCAATGTTCAAACTGATTCAGTTCTCAGGTTCAATTCACTGACTCAGTGATCCGGTTGCAGTAGTTATGAATCATTAGAGGGAAGAATTAGCAGTAAATAATGACTCATATTTCAGTCCGAAAGTCAAACATGTTTTGAGCGACAAAGATAAAATTAAAATAATGATCGATTTATCTTTTTTTGTCTAACCCTTAATAACGTGAGATTCTAGTTGAAGTATTTAAAAGACTAAAAGAGTCAAAATGCAGTAAAACAAAAAAGGACCTAAAATGTACAGTTCCCTAAATACAAATCTCTATCTCTCTCTCTCTGTGTGTGTGTGTGTGTATTTTGAGTGTGCGTGCCCAGATGTTTTGTTCATCTCTGCTGATATTAATTTCTATTAATGGAATCATCGCTGTGCTGAGCTGTCACCGCGGCGATAAGTTGCAATCATGTAGAGAAGCCATGATATATCTCCATCTCTCTCTCCCACTCTTTTTCTCTCCGTTTCTCTCTGCATCCTTCCATTCGCACCTTAATTAAAAAGTGCTGTCACCCGCGGTGAGGAAATCAGCCCCGATCCATTCATCCTTACCAAAGCTCTCTCTTCCTCTTGCTCACTCACACTCTTTCTCACGAGTTTCAATGCTACCAAAAGAGTCCATATACGAAATAATTTTCATTCTATTCTTCACACAGTGTTCGTATGGCTTCAAATGACATGAAATATAATGGACAAATCCTATTGGCCTCTTTCATTGTACTTTTATGGTGTACTTTTTCCATATTGGTTTGTAAAAACATAAGGGTGAGTAAATAATAACAGAATTTTCATTTTTTTTAAAGAGAATTATCCCTTTAAAAAACATTCAGTTTTTCATTTTCATTGCTGAAACTTCTTGACTTCACTTTTTGGAACAGATTCCACATCTTCTAAATCACTCTAAACCTTCTATATTCTTTAGAAAAGCCACCGACCTTCATAAACAGCACTGTTAGAGCATCATGAACCACAAGACCAACAACTGGACCGGAACTAAATAGTATAAAGACATTAAATACAATAAATAATTACATGTAATCACAATAAACAACTAATACAAGTTTATTAGACCAACTTTAGGCTGTTTCCAAGAACAAAAACGATTGCTTAATTACCATGGAAATCAAATGATGTGCGGTCACGTGTCGTGTCCATGCATCAGCTATTTTGCAAAGACTTCGAACGCAGTGCATCCAGTCAGACTTTAAATATTTTCTAATACACTTCAGTCACCAATTCCCAGTGAACATCTGATCATGCATCATGAATTTTGCAGTTACCGTTCACCGAAACTTCTGCGGTGTCCTAATTTACAAACATCAATGTGTCACGTTGTCTGTCTTCCCTCTTACACCCACACACATGCTCCACTAAAAGCTCAAAATGACACCAACTAGGAGGGGCCGTTTCAATTATTTATGCTATATTTTTAATTCCTCCTCAATTCAAGCAATCCAGGGAATTCTCGGCACCCACTGCCTCTGCGGGGATTGATCCGGTCGTGGTTTCCTGGCCCCAAATGCAAATTTCTGACCTTCTTTTTCGAGCTAGCTTCTGCATAGATTAGTACCTCTTCTATTCATGAACACCAAAAAAATAGGATGAAACGGCATACACAACCACTCGGGGTGTTGCAGATGAAAAGATGATGTGTGTACGTGAGAGTAGACGTCTTTCTGTCAATCTGCAGGAACGCTGGGGAAAACTAAGTGCTTTGTTTGTTCACATGAAGTATTTATATGTGTCTTTTCATCCTTTAATCAGGTGTGTCAAGCTAAACTGGACGCAAAAAAAAGTTGTCCTAGAGGTAAAGGAAAGCTGCTAACATACAGTAGGCGAATATCGCTATTACTAGAGATTTGAAAAAACCCTTAACCATAAAAATTAAACTTTGGTTAAAATTGCACAGTTTGTGCGACAGACATGAATGATACTTCAAACTGCGCAGCTTGGAGATGCATGCCATTACTTATCTGAGACATCAGACTTGGGATGTTTGCCTGAAGGGTGATAAAATTGGCAAAGACATCCCATAGAAGTACCAGAATATATAGAGACTTGGAGGTTGGCTCTTTTTCAGTAAGTAACCACCAAAGATATTCTAGCAAAAACGTGGCAATCACCCAATACACCCTATAGCATCATTGCAGCAAGTTTTGCATGGGAAAACGCCACTCAAAAAGAGTTAAAATGCAGTTTAAAATGCTCTCTGCCACTGTTTTCCCAAAAATGAGGTTAAATATAATAGTTTCCTTCCTCTAAATACATCACCGGTTCCTCAAACTTAAAATACACTGCAAAAAAAATGCAATAATGCAATGATCCTAAAAGAAAAGTCTAGGGTAAACTTTAAGTTCGGTTGAAAATGGCAGCAATTGGGTTGTTTTAACCCAGTGGTTGGGTTAAATGTTTGCCCAACGTGCTGGGCAGTTTTATTTAACTTAACTATTGTTTAAAAATTACTATATTGCTGGCTTAAAATGAACTCAAAGCATGTTGGAAATGAACATTTATTAATAAGTTTAATGAATAATAATTAAACAATAAACATTTATTAAATTGCTTATGTTCACCTTTTGATTATTATTGTTGTCTCGAGTAATTATGTGTCTGATTTTTAATTTCCAACCTATTTTAGGTTCATTTTAAGCCAGCCATATGGTAATTTTTCAACAATAATTGGGTTAAATAAAACTTCCCAGCACGTTGGGCAAACATTTAACCCAACCGCTGAGTTAAAACAACCCAATCGCTGGGTTTGTCCATTTTCAACCCAACTTGGGTTGTTTTTAACCCAGCACTTTTTAGATTGTAGCATCATGGCAGCAAGTTTTGCGTGGGCAGATGCCACTCAAAAAGAGTAAAAATTAAGTTTAACATGCTCTCCGCCACGTTGTTTTCCCAAGAATTGGGTTAAATATAATAGTTTCCTCCCTCTAAATGCATCACCGTTTCCTCAAACTTAAAATACACTGCAAAAATACATCAATGCAATGATCCTGAACCTTTTCCCTTTTAAACAGGGATTTGCAAGAAAAGTCTAGGGTAAACGTCAGGTAAACTCCCTGGAAGGACTCGTAGAGATGGTTCCAGATGTGAATAAGAGGTTTGATTATAGGAGGTACAAATGAGAGGCAGGTAAAAATAGAGCTTTTGATCATAAAGAAAAAGACTCTGTTAGCATATGGACAGTCTGATATCATTCTATGTGGGTCAACGTGTCATTTTTTGGTGCGGACAAAAATGGAGACGGGCCCCTAAAGGCATGGACCTCACACAAGAGACGCTGTGTCTTTGTTGTCCATAATTCAGCGTATTGTGTTGCGCTTGTTGCAGTCGGTGCCGCTCTGGGAAGGGGGCGTCACAGAAGTACCTGCGAGACCGCTGCGTGTATGCAGTTTCAGGCTGTAGTCCAAATGGGTTTTTTAACACCCAACCTTGAAATAATGCTATAATTGTAAGATGTAAGCTCACAAATCGAAACTGTTTACATAAATTACCCCCCAAATAAATATGAAAATAATTATCAAAATGTAATTGCAGGAAATAAACAACATTGTAAAACACCATCTCTATTCATCTGCGCTTCACACTACTGCAATTTATGAACTCCATTTCTAAAGCTTCAGACACTTTAAAGTGGTTATTCCTTCTGCAATGCCATTGCACCCATAAGCCAGATACTTTTGGATGAAAGTTTTTATATATCAAGAGCAATAATACAACAATGGTGGAGAGCCAAAGTCAAGCCACAATATATATCATCCATATTCAAAGTAAGACTATCTGGAGCTGCAACTTTCCATTATTTGAAGACCTTTCACCACTAATTCAAGCTGCTTCATCATTTTTTGTTTCGACCTGTTGGCCTAAAACTGCAGGTGCTGCTGCACTGTAAATACAGCCTATATATATATATAGGCTATTCTTTGAGAGGAATAGGGCAGAGATGACTGTAAACTGCACTGTTAGTTTAATAGGTTGTTGTACATGGTGATAGGCTACTTATACAAAGCATCATTCATTAGGATGTTATCACAGTAAGGTTTTGAGTCGTCAAAAGACCAATTAGCCAAATCAAATGCTTGTTTTCTCTTTTAATAGCTGCTAGCGTTCAAATTAACGATGTATTGTTGACGATATCTTTGAAAACATCTCCTGTGAAAACTTGGACGGCATTGTGTTGTTTCAGCCTTACCACTTCTGGCTATTTGACAGATTCTAATGAACCATTTTTTAGTTATTCCGGGAGAAATGGGCGAAACACCACGTAATTAACAAAAACGCGATATACGTTAGGCTAACGTGTTTTGAACGCGCGTGAGGCGGGCTTAAATTCGCGCGCTCTGAAGTCCGCTCGCGCCGTTTCCCTTTGAAAACCCCATATGAAGACCAACAACGACTGTTCACAATCCAACGGTGAGGAACCAAATATAAAGACCCCTGTCGCGATCGACTTTTTACTGAAATGTCAGTAAATTTCATCTGCTGAGCTCGCGCGAAGATATTTTCTATAAAACCGTCAACGATTAGCAGGTAATAGATTATATTCGTGCCAGAATTACAGTTTTTTTTTCGTTTTCTTGTCGTTACAATGGCGAATATTCGCATTTGACACCATAACTAGCCTATACCATGGTATTACAGTACACTTTTCTGTAAAAGTACAAATATCTATGATAGTCCTACTGTCTTTTTACACATTGGCTGTATTTTGAAGTACTTCGGAATAGCCGTACATATAATGGTAGCCTACATGAATATCGTAATTATTCAGTTACAATACAGGCTATCTAATACCATATAGACTAAATATCGCCAGAAACGCAAAAACTTCACAGGCTAATTCTAGCCTACTACCAAAAATCACGTTCGTTATACTATCAAATTTGTAACAAGATATTTTCTGGAAAGGTTAACAGTGAACATGGCTCTATTTTACTTTGTGCTTTAACCTCTTAAAAATGTATTTAAATGGCTTTTTGTAGCAATATTTGCTTTATCTACATGGTTCTTTATGGAAATATATTAAATTACGGGTATTTAGATCTGCATTATGATGTATTGGAGAAACTTAAAGTTCTCATATGACATCAATCAAGTTTTTTTTAGTTGAACTTACTTTTTATGATTATAAATGAACTATATTACCGCCCACTTTGGTCTGGAAATCTAAGTTATCCAGCTTCCCAAGTCTGTCTCGGTTTCATCTTGACATGAATATTGTGTGTAAAGAGATAATATCTCAGCAAAACATTTATTTTAAGGATATGAGCAAACAGTGCGAGGGAAAGCAGTTCTGCAGGGCTCAAATAATGTGTACCATTTATCTGCCCTTTGTTAGAAATAAAGCTGTTCTTTTTATCCACTAAATAAAACCAGAAGCTCTCCTTTTTCTCAGCACGGTTCGCCCGGACAGCAGAAACACACGCTCGCGTCGCCAGGAGAGAAATCTGTTTGCCATTTGCGGATAGCCTCACAGGATGGGAATTTAGACACACAGATACCGTTATGAAAGTTAAAGAAGAAAAAAGAAAAAGAAACTTACTTTCTTTTGCGCTGACTTTCAGAACGAAGCAAAAGATAAACGCAATCCCTTGGTGAGATATCCAGAAATCCATCTTTCCAAAATGTGCTGCCTTGAAGAAGTGACCTGTGTTCAACTAGTGATCTTCTTCAAGGAACAAATGTCGATAATTCAGACTAAGAAAAGCACAGAAATAAGCCTTTTTGATTTTATAATGCTCAGAATGTCATATTCAAATGCAGTTCTGTTGAGCCCATTGCGCACAGCAAACGCAAACTGTGCATGACACGATCAATTTCATGTATTCATAAAAAGTCATGCTTTCTCACAAAACCTGTTTTAAAACAAATTAGAGGAGCTGTATTCCGTTATGAAGCCGTCACGGATTTGCGTGCGTTATTGCGCTCCATTGCCTTATTGGTCTCCGATGGGTTGATAGAGGTTTCCGCAGGGATTCCTCCCTTAAAACACGCTGCCCTCCGGACACAGCTTAAGTGTTCTGATATCTTCTTGCTCTTGTAAGTCATTCGATCATACTCAGAAGGCATCAAGTTTTGTCCAAACTGCCAGACAGGAGTGGAACTGGTGTTACTCACAGAGGAGCGTGTTGAAGCGCACTGCTGTGCTCGCGCAGAGCTGTGGCAGCGCGTGTGGATGTGCTCGAGAGCGCGAGTGTATGTGTGTGAGTGAGTCAGTATGTGTGTAATAGCATTTCTGAGCGGCGCAGCTATCGCATTACAGAGCTTTCTTGGCCCGCCTCCCCTCAGCCACTGATTAGAGAACATCTCTCTCTCTCTCTCCCTCCCTCTCTGAGCGTTGAAAAGTTCGGTTCATTTCAGCGAATCAGTTCGTTTCAATGAACGGATCCATAGGACTGGTCCTCGCACAAGTTACCCGCGAGGCATTTTACCCATATTATTATTATTGTTGTTGTTGCTAAATAAATACTAACAGTTCCAGCGATTCAAAATATATTTTTTTTAAAGATTCGTTTCTGAATGATCTGTGTTTTTTTTCTCTTTGGTTCTGAGAGTCGAATTAATTTGAACGAATCGATTCGTTTTGATCATGAACGGGTCCATAGAAACGGCCAGCGCTCGAAGTTACCACATAATTTTTACATTATTATTATTATTGTTATTGTTGCTAAATAAATAGCATACTAACAGTTCCAGCGATTCAAAATATTTTTTTAAAGATTCGTTTCTGAATCATCTGTTTTTCTTTTGGGTTCTAAACGCGAGAGTCGGATTAATTTTAGCGAATCGGTTCGTTTTAATGAACGGGTCCATATAATCGGCCATCGCTCGAAGTTACCACAGAATCTTTACATGAATTATTATTATTAGGCTATTATAATTATTATTGTTGTTGATGTTGTTAAGTAAATAGCCCACTATAACGGTTCCAGCGATTCAAAAGATTTTTTTAAAGATTCGTTTCTGAATCATCTGTTTTTCTTTTGGGTTCTAAACGCGAGAGTCGGATTAATTTTAGCAAATCGGTTCGTTTTAATGAATGGATCTATAGAATCGGCCTTCGCTCGAAGTTCAAGTTACATAATTTTTACATGAATTATTATTATTAGGCTATTATGAATATTATTGTTGTTGATGTTGTTAAATAAATAGCATACTAACGGTTCCAGCGATTCAAAAGATTTTTTTAAAGATTCGTTTCTGAATCATCTGTTTTTCTTTTGGGTTCTAAACGCGAGAGTCGGATTAATTTTAGCGAATCGGTTCGTTTTAATGAACGGGTCCATATAATCGGCCATCGCTCGAAGTTACCACATAATTTTTACATGAATTATTATTATTAGGCTATCATGATTATTATGATTGTTATTGTTGTGGATGTTGCTAAGTAAATAGCCCACTAACGGTTCCAGCGATTCAAAATATTTTTTTAAAAATTCGTTTCTGAATCATCTGTTTTTCTTTTGGGTTCTAAGCGCGAGAGTCGGATTAATTTTAGCGAATCGGTTCGTTTTAATGAACGGGGTCCATATAATCGGCCATCGCTCGAAGTTACCACAGAATTTTTACATGAATTATTATTATTAGGCTATTATGATTATTATTGTTACTGATGTTGTTAAGTAAATAGCCCACTAACGGTTCCAGCGATTCAAAATATTTTTTTAAAAGATTTGTTTCTGAATCATCTGTTTTTCTCTTGGGTTTTAAGCGCGAGAGTCGGATTAATTTTAGCGAATCGGTTCGTTTTAATGAACAGGTCTATAGAATCGGCCATCGCTTGAAGTTCAAGTTACAGAATTTTTACATGAATTATTATTATTATTATTTCTAAATACATGCGAACGATTCAAGCGCCTCATTAAAATATTTGTTTATCCGTTAATCCGTTTGTGAATCATCTTTCTCTCGCGTTCTACGCCAACGGGTTCATTTGAGCGAATCGCTTCATTTCAATGAATTGGTTCAAAAATAATTAGTCGATCTGGCAATTTCTCAAACGTGGTCACAGAACCGGTGCATTTTAGCCTATTTTATTTGTAATGAAATCCTATTTTATCGATACATTTTCTAATAAGTAGCCTAGCTAGCCTACTGTAAAGTATAAAGCACAATAGTAAATTATTCAGTTTATTGTCTTTACAAACATATTTGCTGAATGCAGCAATTGAACAATCAGAAGTAGGCCTATTACATACCATATGATAACTTTTATCATCTTATGTTTTCGAACAAGACTAATTGTTAATGTTTTCTCAATGAGTCATGTGACTTACAGATGCTCAACTGTTTCCAAACAATGATTCATTTGTGAATCAGACATCAGCACTTGCAGTCTCCCTCTCTCTCACTCTCTTACACACTTGTGTACATCATCAGTTGCCAGTAACACACACACACACACACACACACGCGCATTCAAAGCTGCATGTTATTTTTGGATTTTGACTGGCCTTCCTCTCTAGCAATAATACACAGCCTGAAATGCAATTAACTTTTGAGTATCAAATGACATGATGAAACTATGATAAATTGTACAAATTCAAGTTCACCTTTCTAGGTAGGTGACTTGCATGCAATACAAATGCAAAGTTCACTGTTTTGCCCACGTGCATAGTAATGGTCATCGTGATATCAGGCAATGTGGGCAATGCACAATTACATGAGGCAATGTGTGGCAATGTTTATTTCATGTTCTGCCATAGCCCAGAAGTCATTGCGTGATTTGACCTGCAGGGGGACAGACCTGACCACACGACCTGAACAGCACGGGTCGTCAAGGGCAGAGCAGGAGCATAGCCAGATCTGTCGACCTTCACAGCAGTTGGACTAGATTAATGTCTAGTGCATAGCCATTCCTTCCTGATGAACTAAGGTTCTTTTTTTCAAAAAATCTCATCCGTTTAGTCTGTTAATGGATACATTGAGGATTTAGTTTTTCTTATACCTCACTCCTGCACAATGCTTATGTTCAGAAGAGAATACCAACATAGTACTCTTATTATTTGTGCAGTATATACTGTGGTATACTATGCTAATTTTGTGTTACATACAGTATAATACTTAAAGGGATAGTTCAAAATTTGCTGTTAGTTTACTCACGCTCAGGCCATCCAAGATGTAGGAGACTTTTTTTTTCTTCAGTAGAAAAGTAAAGAAGATTTTTAGCTGAAACCTTGGTTCTCTGTGATATATATAATGGAAGTCAATGAGTGCCGTCACTTTGAGATTAAAAAAAAAACATATGCAGACAAAACAAATTTAATACCCACGGATCTTGGCGAAACACTGAGGTCTTAAGAAGTGAAACGATCAATCTCTGCAAGAAACTGAACATTATTTACAGCAATATTACCTCTATTCCACAGCCTCGGTTTCTTGCAAAGACTGATTATTTTGCTTCTTAAGACCTCAATGTTTAGTCAGGAGCCATGGGTATTAAAGGGGTGGTTGATTATGATTTCACTTTTTAACTTTAGTTAGTGTGTAATGTTGCTGTTTGAGCATAAACAACATCTGTAAAGTTATGATGCTCAAAGATTAATGCAAAGGGAGATATTTTCTTCAACAGAAATCGCTTTTTAAGGACTACAACAATCGGCTGGTAGGGACTACAATGAGCTTTTTCCTGGGTTGGTGGCATCACTAACCCTAAAATTTACATAAACCCCGCCCCCGAGAACACGCATCAAAGGGGGTGAGGCCATGTTGGGCTGCTTTAGAGAAGAGGAAGAGTTGTTGTAGTAGAGTTTTGTTGCCATGCCGCAATTTTACGCCGGACTGCTTCACAAACGAGGGTCAATTCAACACTGGATTTGCACAAAAGATTAACATGACGGCACATGCTAGTGGATGAGTTGAATCAACTCCACAGCAACTACATAAATTTATCCACTAACCATTCAGAAACGTCCAGTTTCATTCTAAAAGTTGTAACTTCTTCCTGAGTCTCTCCATCAGTGTCGACTCCGGGTATACTTCACTTTCCGTGCCCGGACGCGTCTCATGCACAGTCGCGTCCGCGCATCTTTCAAAGTATACTAAACCACGGATGCGCACGGATGCGCACGGATGAGCGAGTTCGACACATGCGCGGTACAATTTTTTCTATACTTTTACCAGACATCGTGTCATCAACGGGACATTCGCTGGGCAGGATCGGAGAAGAAAAATAGTGCATCCACCTTTGCAACATAGTTCAGAAGATACACCAAGAGAACAGGAATCAAAAACGATGAAAAAAAAAAAGCATGCTTCTGAGTTTACTCGTCTTGTTTTTGAATCGCTCTTTACACACTCTTCTTCGACGACTGCACATTGTGCTCAGTACTGTGCATATTGCCACCTAGTGGACTCTTCTCTCCTGCTTGCGCATGCGCTGTTGCACGCGCACCGTCCGCGTCTGTATTGAAATTTGTGCTGCATGCGGACGGGGTGAAAATTACGTCATGCGGATGGTGCAAGAACGCGGACGGCCGAAGTATACCCGGGGCTTAAGGCTGAAAACCGTTACTGACAATCCTCATTTTGGCTGTGTGAGATTCTCCAGCTTTGTTGTTGTTGAGCAACCAAAGCAAGAGCTGTTAAAGCTCCGCCCACTTCTGGAAAGGGGGCCGGGAGCAGCATCTTATTTGCATTTAAAGGGACACATACAAAAAAAAAACGCAGTGTTTTTGCTCACACCCAAATAGAGGCATTATAAGTCCTCAACCTTCCCTTTCCGAGACAATTTAATTTCTAAGATGATAACTGGATGCTACTCACAAGCAACCTGATGAGATTGTGTGACGAGATTGTAGCATAACAGTAAANCTCAGTACTGTGCGTATTGCCACCTAGTGGACTCTTCTCTCCTGCTTGCGCATGCGCTGTTGCACGCGGACGGCCGAAGTATACCCGGGGCTTCAGGCTGAAAACCGTTACTGACAATCCTCATTTTGGCTGCGTGAGATTCTCCAGCTTTGTTGTTGTTGAGCAACCAAAGCAAGAGCTGTTAAAGCTCCGCCCACTTCTGGAAAGGGGGCCGGGAGCAGCATCTTATTTGCATTTAAAGGGACACATACAAAAAAACGCAGTGTTTTTGCTCACACCCAAATAGAGGCATTATAAGTCCTCAACCTTCCCTTTCCGAGACAATTTAATTTCTAAGATGATAACTGGATGCTACTCACAAGCAACCTGATGAGATTGTGTGACGAGATTGTAGCATAACAGTAAATCATAGAATAATGACTACTGTTTTAACTTTTTTTTATTTTAAAATGTATACAGTGAGGTATTCAGTACCATAATGTTCAATACTATGAAGCCAGAACATGCATGTTTTTTGTGCAGAACACACAATTTAAGGATTAAAGGTTTGTTTCTCAGCCCGTTGGCAGAAACTAAATGACAACCGTGAACTATAAGGCTGAAATGTCATATGTTTCTGGACCGGCGGCCGCAGAACAGAACCCACCCCACCCAAGCCAAGCTACAATCAAAAGCTCTAACTACAGACACAGAGGTTTTTTAATGACACAGCACAGCTATGCCATGCCGAAAATACTTCACTGAGAACTGCTTTTGGGGAGGCCTTCACACCAGGAATTTACAGTAGTCAAGTGGAAGGACAGATTTTCATGCAACACAGCAGTGTTTTACATTCAGCTTTAGTACTGACTACTCAAACAGGCCAGCTTGTATTGCTAGATTTTACCTGTTTTTCTGCATGCAACTTTTAGTCAACTTTAAGCAGACAAGGTTGGGGTGTTTTTTATGCCACAGTCTAAAAATCTAAAAAAAGAAAAGAAAAAAAAGCCACTGATCACTTTTATTCTGGCCATATTTGATGAAGAGCCAATCAAAACATATGTCATTTATAAGTTATGGTTGTTTATGGTGCAAGATACTCTTTTGATTATAATGCATGGGGTCATTCATATGTTTTGTGACCTCAGATTTATCTTCACATTTTAATGTAACCTGCGAAAATCACATACATCATGACATCTCCATCGAAAAGGTTCCTGGTGAGGCTGATTTTGTGTATTTTGTCTGTCTGACGCTACTATAAGAGCATATCCGCACATGTGTGACCTAAAAAAATAAATAAATACATAAAAATGAAGTGAGTAAATACATCTTAAAGCATTTCTACAGAGCCCCACACACGAAATTCAGGAAAAATTTGTAGGCTAAATCGTGCACCAATTTACCAACAAAAGTATCGTGAGCACGATTTAGCAAATCGAGGGAAGGAAATAGTAAATAGTGCGTACAATATAGCAAATCAAGGGAACGAATTAGTAAATTGTGCGTACGATTTAGCAAATCGAGGGAAGGAAATAGTAAATAGTGCGCACAATATAGCAAATCGAGGGAACAAATTAGTTAATCGTGTGCACGATTTAGCAAATTGAGGGAACGAAATAGTCAATTGTGCGTACGATTTAGCAAATCGAGGGAACGAATTAGTCAATTGTGTGCACAATTTAGCAAATAAAGGGAACGAAATCGTGCATACGATTCGAATTGAGGGAACAAATTTGTAAATTGTGCGCACGATTTAGCAAACGAGGGAACGAATTAGTAAATCGTGTGCACGATTTATTTTTTCTTGCATTTCATGTGTGGGGCTCTGTATAAAATAACTTAAAAGTAACAAAAATATACACAAAGAGTCATATATAGTAGGAACATTATAAATCAGCACAATGATGTGGTGGACTGAAGGCATGTTATCTAATCTGTATGATAACATGACTTTATAACACACTATTGACTAGATTTTTGTAGTAATTGCATTACTCTGTAAATATGTATATTGAAGAGTTATTTTACTTTGGGACCAATTCTTGAGAACACATAACAAACAAGAGCATTTCTTCAAGCTTGAACTGAGAACACATAGGATTTACTTAATATTTTCAGTGTAGAAAGTAGTGAATCCTTTCTATTATACTTCACCACAAAATCATTTTTCCAGTGTGTGTGAGGAACAGAGAACCATGTGTACAATGGGCCATCAGGTCATTCTCACTCAACACCCCTCTCTACACAGGAGCAATGGCAGGGCTTCAAAGACTATGAGGTCACATCCTGTTTCACTCAGAGTCCAGCCACTCCATAGGTCTGCTGTCAGTCACCTCTGTTTGTTTTATCCACATTTCTGTTTTAAACAAGGTTTTGAGACTTCTATTTTTCTTACCGTACCACCTTAAAGGGTTATTTTCTAACTTCATCATAAAAAAAATGTAATAACTCAGAATTGTGTCACAACAGTCTGGTCTGACGCATGTGGACACAGAAAAACTGCTAGAAAACAGCAAAGAGAGAATGTAAGAATGCATCCTGTGAGTAATTAGTTTAGATGAAAGTACGTATGATTCAATAAATATGTATCAGGTCCTTCATTTTCCCGGTGTTTCATTGTACACTTCCTTTCCTTGTGTTGCTTGACTGCATAAACAATCATGCACACTCACTGTGTGTTTATTGCTTGTGGCATTGCCAAGCACTCAGGGGAACTTCGGTATGTACGCAAGCATGTGAGTCATAGCTGCTCCGTAACACGTCAACATTAAATATCCCATTCGTACAGCCCTCTTCTTCGAAATGCACTGCTGTTATTATGCCCATCCACACAACTTTTTGACAATTTTCAAATAAAAGATTCCCTGTATCATAAATCAGTGAACTTTTGCTTAAAAACAATGAAAAAGGCCCTAATTCATCAAAGTTTAAAAAAAAAGAAAGGTCACCCTGAAAAAAAAAAAAGGAACAACTTTATAACAAATGTTACTACTTATAGGGGCAGTCGTGGCCTAATGGATAGAGAGTCGGACTTGTAACCCAAAGGTCATGGGTTCGAGTCTCGGGTCCGGCAGGGATTGTCGGTGAGGGGAGTGAATGTCCAGCGCTCTCCCCACCCTCAATACCACGACTGAGGTGAGACCCTTGAGCAAGGCACCGTACCCCCAACTGCTCCCCGGGCGCCGCAGCAATGGCTGCCCACTGCTCCGGGTGTGTGTTCACGGTGTGTGTGTTCACTGCTGTGTGTGTGCACTTGGATGGGTTAAATGCAGAGCACAAATTCCGAGTATGGGTCACCATACTTGGCCACATGTCACTTTCACTTCACTTCACTTCACTTCACTTATAAGTAGCACTTCCTAAAACTTTCTAGAACTGTGTTGAACTTTCTGGAACTTTATAGGACTGTTGAGAACTTTCTGGAATTTTCTAGAACTGTTTTTCTAGAACAATCCAAATCTTATATATAGGAGAGAGGGACAAAGAGAGAGAGAGAGAGGGAGCTTTATGATCAAACAACTCAAATATCAACGTTTTTTATATTTGTTTCAGTAGCAATATATAACCCTTGCATCCCAATGTGCATACTATCCACCCTATCCGCCCTAAATTGTCTGAAAATTGCTAATGTCACATACTATTTAGGATGGATAGTATGCACTTTGAGACACAGGCAATGTCTCACAAGATAAGTGATACTGCCTTACTGAAGAACAAGGCTATCTGGACCAATAATCTAGTGAGATTTCAGCAATCACATAGAAGAAGAGGAAGTGTGCATTTAGAAGAATCTTTACTAGAAGAAAAGTGCAGAATGCCACTCCAAATGCAAATTATTGGACAGTACCAGTTTCTTGGAGCAGAAATCAAGGAAGAAAGGAGCGAATAGTGGAAATTTCCAAAGAAGTCACAAAATTATGGAAGAAAAAATTGAATGGAAAATCCAAAAAGATTTGGATTGTTCTAGAAAAATAGTTCTAGAAAGTTCCAGAAAGTTCTCAACAGTTCTAGAACGTTTTAGGAAGTGCCACTTACTTACAGTATAAGCAGTAACGTTTGTCATATGGTTGTTATCTGGGGTGACTTTACTTTGGGTCTGTTTACACAACACCGTTTTCAACTAAAAACTAAAAAATTTGTATGCGTTTTGGCCGTTCATTTACACGACAACAGCATTTTGGTGGCCTGAAAACGCAAACGTTTCAAAATGGAAGTTTTTCAAAGCAATATCGTTGTCATCTCTGTGTAAACTGCAAAAACACGAATCCCTGAAAGCGGTGACGTCATGCACATGCGCATTACGTGTTTAGTCAATCCACCTTATTTTTCAATGCGGAAATAAGGTGTTTTCTGTTAATGTGTGAGACTTTCGGTTTATTAGCTGCTACAGGAAATTTAACGAGAAGAATATCAAATTGCAGTAAACTGTAAAAATAAGGTGGATATGCATGCACATTTGGCACATTTGGCGCAGGCACATAATCTTTCTTTACTGGCATGAGTAATACAGCGTTTTTAGTCGTTTGTGCGGATCCGTGTGAACAGGGATACTTTTGATAACGTTGTCATCTGTACAAAGCAAAAACTTTTCCATTTTTAGTACATCGTTGTCATGTAAACTTACCCTTATAGGGGAATTAACAATGGACCTTTTCCATTGTTTTTAATCAAAACTTCATCGATTTATGATAAGGAAATCTTTTATTTGAAAAATAGTCAAAAAGTTATAACCCTATTGTTGACATACAGTAAGAGAACAACCATAAAACTAATGTGGATAGCAGGTTCAATCATTTGATCTTGGAAGAATTTGATGAGAAATCTTTGAGTTCATATTTAGATCTGTGACTTTTGATTCCAGACTTAGAATCTTGGCAATTCTAAACACAATTTGAGACATTGTAGAGATATCTAAGCATCTGAGAAAAGGTGTTATTTGCTCACCATTTGATCTCATTGCTTTTGATAAGAATCAATTGAGAAATTCACCTCTGATTTGGCTTTCTTACAGTGTGATACTCAGACCATATTCTGTGTCTGTATCTTAACAAAAAGGTTGATTGAGAAACACAACCTTGATTTCTGCTGAACAGACTTCATGCATACAGACGGCAGCAGTAACTCTTATTTAATACATTTATTCTGTGTTTTAGTGTTCGGGAAAGAGCAAGGTCTTTCAGCGTATCATACTACATAAAACCAAGAGTGGTATTTGTGGCTACGACAACAAATGTGACATTTCAGCTTCATAGATTTCCATGTTTCCATGGAGTGTCACCAAGTAACAGTGCGCTGAAAATGTTAATCAATCAATAAAGAATGGAAAAGTAAGAAAACATAAAAAAAGTAGTATAGTTTTGTTTTTCATTCGAACGGCATAAATGGAGAACGTGATGGGGTGACTGCTATGGGACTGGGTCACTTTCACGGGGATAATTGAAAAGTGATGAGGAACAGATGTGTGCTAAAGGCCTGGTTGGCGGTGCTGCTGTCACATTAAGAATACAAATGAAAGAGTCTGTAATCTTTATTGGAGATTAGCAGCAAAAAACAAACCCCAACCATCACTCTCTCTACAAGTCTTAAAAGTGAGGATTCAGATCTTTGATAAACCAGTATCAACCTTAAACTACCATTTAAATTACAAACTACGTTGCAAAGACATTGCAACAGAATTTGTAAAAAAATAAAAAGAGGAAATTATAACGCTAAATGTGGCTACATTAAAGAGTTCAGAGTCAATTGTTTATCGATAGAAGTGCTGCAAAACTCAATAAGTCCTGCCTTACATTTTAAAGAGCTGATTCACGTGGGTTTTTTAATGACACACGCATTAGCTATACCATGCAGCCAGAAAAACACTTTTTTGTTGCATGATTTGTGACAATTTGTGATATCGCTGTTGTCAGATTTTATTCCTGATTTGAAATATGTTATTGAGCAACAACTTTGACCAAAAGTTTTGGAGATTTTTATTACAAATATGGCTGTCAAGTGGACTGACTTGCTTTAAAGAGACTTTTCCCATCCCTAAATGTCAAATAAACAAAAAAAAAAGTGAAATGTGATTGGTCACTTTATATGTCAGTAAGAGCATTTCTCAGTGTTGTTCTCATTAATTAAAACTTTTGGTAAAATTTTTTGTTAACTGAAATAAAGCTGAAATAAATAAAATATAAATATTATTAGGCAAAACTTTAATGAAATTTAGAAATGTTGCTTTGTCCACTAACTGAAATAAAGTAAGTATAAGTTGAAGCATTAACATGACTAAAACTGAAATAAAATAAAAAAAAGCTAAATAGAAATATAAACAAAACTAAAACAAATGACAAAAACAAAATATAGCTGCAAGCAGCAGTTATCGGGGTTCAAGTGATTTAAGCCCTTAAAGCACATGCGTAAAAATGTATTATATTTTAATTAGTAAGCATGTAACCACTTAGATCATAGATGGAAAAGACCATTTACAGCCAATACAGGCAATTTACCATAGGAAATATATGGTTTTTAAAGCTTTTAAACAATTATTGAGGTTGAGCCAAACCTTTTTTGAAATCATTTTCAATATTTAACGAACAATTCATTGGACAGTAGCAGTCCTAGTGGTAAAGTTGATCAAAATGAGGAGTTATACCATGTGGTATGAATATCATGGGCATGGACATGAAAAGCGCGAAGGCGTCCCCGGTGGCTGATTTCTTTCAAATTTCTCACAGGCCTCTAGGGCTGTGAGTCAAACAGACCCAGCGAATTTCGTTCTGATCAACCTCCGTTAACCTTGTCTGATAGCTGCTCAAAATTCATTGGCCACCGCCGGACGCATTTTTCTAGACACTCGAATGTCATCAAAGGCAGTCTTGGTACGTTGGACAAAGACACCGCATGCCAATTTTCAGATCAATCAGACTTAGGGCTGTGTAGTTATAGCCATTTTTAAGTTTTTCCCATGTTATAGTGCCACCAAGTGGCCAGTCACCACATCCTTTTTCACGCGACCACAGAATGAGCTCTTAAATAGGTGTGCTGAGTTTGGTGGAAATATCTCAATCCGCTCACGAGTTACAGCCATTTTAGTAAAAGTGGCTCCAGCTACTTCGAACGTTTTGGTGGCCATTAGAGAACGTGAATGAAAATTTCTACTTTTTTTGATAATTATTGGCAATCATTCTCCAGAGAATCTCGCTGCACTGGTTTGGTTCCGATCGGGCCACTAGGACTAGTTTGCAAAAGTAGGTTTTTAAAAAAAATCCAAAATACCCACAAATTTCACTGGGGGATGATTGAATCTGAGGCATGAATTCTGCCCATCTTGAACCAATGATTCCAATGATATAAGACACTTAGGAGTTAAGAGCGAATTTGTACTTTTCACTGCTGTAGCGCCAGCGTCAGGCCAAGCCTTGCTGATGTTGTAGACAGTGTGAATACTACCAGCCCTCAAAATTTCTCTACGGTTTGGTCTGCCCAATCACTTTTAGGGGAAAATGCTAATCCTTGGAAATTTTAACAATTAGAAATAGGGTTTCAGCACTACTCACTTAAACCCCTAATAATTACAAAAATTTCAACTAAAAGTTAAAATGTAAACTTAAAATAAAAAAACTAACTGAAATAATTAAATGCTACATAAATAATACTAAAAAAAAAGCTGCTGTCTCTTCCTTTGTCAGCTGCTTCATGCTGATAGTCAAAAGTCAAGCAGTGCAATAGTTTAGATAAACTCTCGTTTGTGAACACGCGTCACCCCTATAAATATCCTTCAGAGGTCCTTTTCGTACACACAGAGATAAGACTATGACGTCTAAACGTCCATGACACACACAAGCATTAAGAAGCATAAAATACGCCCCTGCACTGCCATAAATAACAGCATGGTTTATTATGCATGAGAACTCCTCTAAGATAGTTTACGATCAGTGCACAATAATTTCTCTTCCACAAGTGGCGAGACACAGTGGAGCGTCGACTGAAGCCTGTCTTTCCTCTAAAAATATGCGCTGTTCATTTCAGAGAATCTCAGCCCACCCACTGCTCTTCAATCACACTGTAATTTATGCATGAATCCTTTAATCTACCTATCCTGCTGGAGACGCACCCTTACAGTGCACTGGCACACACACCACGCTCTGAAGTTTATATCACACCTTATTTTTTACACAGTGGGAAAACATTACAATAAACATGACTGCCGTCTAATTAGCAGTAACATCTTCATGATGAGACATTCAGACTCGCATGATGCTGGGCGATTTAAAACGTCATCAGCGCCACAGAGACGAGGAACAGAATGTATTTTCAGTATTTTAAGCTAGATTTTCTGAGGAAAGTGGTTGTGGGTGGTTGCCAGGGTGTTTCTAGGAGGTTGCTTATGAGTGTTTTGTTTTTCTTTAGAAGATTGCTATGTGGTTGCTAGGGTAGCAGAAAAAAATCCAACCTCAAGTTTATGTAATATTATGTCTCTAGATATGGTTTGAGTTCTTCCTTCAACGTAAGATGGATTTACTGTTTTTTTTTTTGTCCACCAATGCAGAAACCATGCAATTAACTTTCAACAGAGCTGTGACTCCTAGTGAGTCCATCAATTATTGTATGATCTAAGTTTTGCGGGGAAAAAAATGTTAATCGAAAATGCAATGTTTAGCTAAAGTCAACCGAAGCTAAAGTTCAGCAAAATATTTAATTGTGTTCCTCCCTAGAATGCGTTGAGATGAACTTGGGGACATTGTTCATTTAATATGCCGAATATTAGAAATGATTAGAAATCATAATCATTATTATTTTAATCAGTATATGTTGCATGTTGAGTGGTTAGCTTAACAACATGCTAACATTAGACTCTATTGGAATCAACTGAGCATTAGTGGGTTTGAGTCACACGAATAACTTTTCTATTGTTAACTAAAGCTATGGGCCCTATCATACACCCGGCGCAATGCGACGCCAGGCGCGACGCAAGTGTTTTTTGCAAGTTTCAGCCCAACGCAGTTATCATTTTCACGTCCAGAGCCACGTTGATTAAATAGCAAACGCAATCGCGCATATCTGTTCGCCCATGGGCGTGCTGGTCTGAAAACAAGGTGTGTTCAGGTGCATTATTGGCGTGTTGCTATTTTGACGCAACTGAAAACAACTGCACCACTGACCACTGTCATGATGGATAGTCATTGCATGTATCAAAAATATCTATTTGCAGTAATGACGAATGAAATTGGCTAATTATTTGACCAATCGTGGCAATACACACGTATTTAAACTGACTCGACCATTTTTCCCATCGTTAAACTAGCAAAAGTGGATTCGACATGCCCTAAGTGCACCTGCGCCATGCGCTTCAGACCATGTGCTTAGATCGTTAAAACAGGGCCCTAAAAATCATACATTGAAATATAACTGAAATAAGATAAAATATAAATATTACAAGAAAAACTTAAAGGGATAGTTCACCCAAAAATTTTAATTCTGTCATTATTTACTCACCCTCATATAGTTCCAAACCCATAAGACTTTCGTTCATCAAAATATTAAACTCCAGCGCGCATTCACAAGAGCACCACAACGCATGCGTGTTGTGTTGATGTGAGAGCAGACGTTGGAGATTAATATTTTGTAAATAAAGTGGTAAATTATATTATATTAAGCACTCACGTCGCTTCATAAAATTGAGGTTAAACCACTGGAGTCACATGGATTACTTTAATGATGTCTTTACTACCTTTCTGGTGCTTGAAAGTGGTAGTTGCGTAGACTATCAATGGAGGGACAGAAATCTCTCAGATTTTTAAAAAATATCTTCATTTGTGTTCTGAACATGAACGACAGTCTTACGGGTGTGGAACGACATGAGGGTGAGTAATTAATGACAGAATTTTAATTTCTGGGGTGAACTATCGTTTAAAAAGTCAAGCCAGTTTGAAACAGAGCCTTGCATATTATTACACAAACCTGTGAGTGTATATAAGCACTCTGACCATTTGTGGATAGAGTATCTAGACTATAATTAAAGTAGTCAGTTTACCTTAAGAGGATAATAAAAGATTCATTAGTAGATTCATTTAGTAATGGCTGTTGACTGCCAATGGCCAGAGAAAGTGCCAAATATGACATTATACTTAATTTCTCTGTTTTGCTTCTTATGTTTGAGAACAAGAAAAACCTGCAGACCAGTTGTCAAAAAAGTACCAAACAGTAGCATGGTATTTTGTTTTGTTTTTTGGTTGTACTACCACAGTATATGAGGCAGTACTATGGTACAGTGATCACATGGTAATATTCTAAAATATACCACTGGATCTTATATGGTACTCCAAGGCACTTCCAAAAATACCTTGTTATTAATATGTTAAATGTCAAAAAAAACCTAATAATACCATAGTAATTTTTAGAGGTGTACCATGGTTATACCATGTTTGGTATTCTTTGAATTATATTCCATATTTGTATAGTCAGTTAATTCAGAATAATAGTATACAAAGTACCATGGTATAAGCATCACTATACTATGCAAGCAAAACATTGGTTTTTGGTTGGGGGTACAAATGTTTCTTTGTTCTTCACACAGACACATATGAGCAGCTGGACAGGCACAGACAGACATACTACTAGCCTGAAGGCAGACCAGAGACCTCTCAGCCAATCACAGTGCCCCGTGAGCCACCTCTCCTCAGGCTATTGGCTGGAGATGTGATGATGGACGTGCTTTTTGCTGGTGACATGACAGCATTCTCATCAGACACCAGCTGATTATATAAGATGTGAAGGTAAAGCTGTGCTCACACTGAAGCTGAGGGCAGAAAACAAACACCACGAGTGACCCCATATGAAGGACATTATGATCAAAAGAGTATGGTTTTCAGATGCATCATGGGACACAGTTACACTGCTGCTTTAACAAAATGCTAGTAATATAATATATTTATATTTATATATTTATGCATTTGGCATACGCTTTTATCCAAAGCGACTTACATTGCATTATACTATACATTTGTATCCGAGTATGTGCAATCCCTGGGATCGAACCCATGACCTTGGCATTGCTAGTGCCACGCTCTAACCACTGAGCTACAGGAAAGCTTAATTTCTGGGGTATATAAATTAAAATCAAAAAGCATAGAGAATTCATGAGTGATTTAGCTAAAACCCATTATTGGATATTTCAGGAGCAGGTTTTGTCTATATTTTTTCAATATGTTGATTTAAGTTCAGATTTTAAAAAACAAAAAACAAACAAACAAATGTATCCAATATTTGGATACATTTATATGTTTAAATAAAAAAACAATACAGTTTGGAACAATGTTTTTATTATATTTAATGTTCGTCACCTACAATTATATGCCATTTTAGTAGTAAAATGGATTCAACTGAAGAAATAGACTAAATTTGAAATACATGTAAAAAATAAAGAAAATGAAACAATTACTGATACAAAAAAAGTGTAAAACAAACACTGTATATTTACACTACTTTCAAAAATCTAATCAAAAATATGGAAAAAAAAATACATTGTGAAATATTACAATAATTTTTTAATAACTGTTTTGTATTTAAATAGATTTTAAAATATAATGTATTACTTTGATGCAAAGCTGAATTTTCAGCATCATTACTCCAGTCTTCAGTGTCACATGATCCTTCAGAAATCATTATAAGTTTAGAATAATAGAGCAAAGAACAATCCTGTCCTGTTTGCTACCTACTGTTTACATTCTGCCATTCCTCAACTACCAGGGTTGCCAGGTTTGTGAAACCCCCCCCCCAGCCCAGCTGCTGTTCAAAACCCGCATAATCACGGCCATATTGCGTTCTGGGAGGGGGTAAAAATTGAGTTCCTCGGTGGTCAATTCCACCCACGGACTAAAAAACAACCTACAGCAACAGTGTAAATGTAGCCCAATTCGGAGGGGAAAACCGCAGACTTGGCAACACTGTCAACAACTTTGACCACCAAACAACGTGGTGCTCTTGAAATACTCATCGAGTTCTTCTTCAGCTCTCTATCCGTCTCTGTCACAGGAAGCCGCCACTCCCCCCGTCAGACAGAGCGTTTACTGAGCCATCTCAACACTCATGAACACACTCTCATTGGCTGCTGTTATCAGTGAAGAGTTCCTCGAGGAGGTGTCAACAATGGGTGTTAAGAGACAATTCACGGATAATTGTCAGCAAACTAAGAATGAAGACGATGCATAGATCGCACTTACAGATAAATAACAGTGTTCAGACGGAGTAAGTTAGAAATAAGAAAAGAAGTAATAAGAAATAAGATTAATTAGGAATAAGATTACGATTTGAAAGTCGCTTAGAATAAGTTTGTAAATCCGTATCTGTTTTGTTTTAACCTCCTAATGTGCCTTGAGAAGCAACTGTTGCATTGTATATATATATATATATACACACCATATTTAATAATATGATTATTTATATATATAAATAATCATATTATTAAGTATGGTCACACTTTAGTTTAGGGTCCAATTCTCACTATAAGCTAACTATTAACTACGAATTTTCCCTCAATAAACTCCTATTTATTGCTTATTAACAGTTAGTAAGGTAGTTGTTAAGTTTAGGTATTGGGTAGGATTAAGGGTTGTAGAATATGGTCATGCATTAATATGTGCTTTATAAGTACTAATAAACAGCCAATATGCCAGTAATATGCATGCCAATGAGCAACTACTTAATAGTGAGAACTGGACCCTAAACTACAGTGTTACCAAATATTTATTAGTGATGTTTGCTAAGTAAAGTTTACTATTGCTCATTGTTAGAGTTAGAGAGTCAAACAAACCTCTAACGCTACAAAGCCAATAAACGTTGGTGTATAACTCGTCGCGCACCATTCTCATGAGTCTATAAAATAAATGAAAAAATCCCACAGTTCTGCATTTTAGAAAGGAGCCCGAGCCATATCTAGAGAATTGATATCGGACTCTTTTGACTTTCTCCTAAGCCACCAATGTCACTGTAATTTTGTTCCAGAATCAACATATTTTGTTGATCCTGGAACAACATTTCTGTCTGGAAATGTAGTCCTTTGTATAGCGCTTTTCACGATACATATCATTTGAAAGCAGCTTTACAGGAAATGCATGTCAACATTACAATTTAGAGTCATCTGTTATCAGAGGGGACTGTGTCCAAATTATGTAATTTCAGAAATGTACATATACAAATCATGCAATTAGCTAACAATCTATTAATTTAATGTAGAAACAATGAGCTCATTAAATGAGCCCATATGCCTACACTTACCCCTAAATCTTACCCTACCCATAACTTATCCCTGAAATCAGAGGGAAGTGATAGGTGAGTTAATAAATCAAAAGCATAGTTTGCAATACAATCAGTATGACTATAATATGACTGATAAAGTTGATATGAGGGTATGTCGGTCTGAATATGAAATGCTGGGAGAGCAGTCTGGAAATATAAAAAGCTCTGGAGCAATTGAGTATGTGTGGGTTTGCAGGGGCTAAATGAGGGATGTCGAGGCACACATATTTTAAGGAGGGGCACGTTAACATGTGCATCACCGATTGGAGTTGCTATGGAAATGAGATTGAGTCTGTGCTCATGTATTTGTCTTTCCCAGTTAATGAGGGGTGTTTTAATGTACACAAATACCCTTTGTGACACAACATAACATGCAAATCATTTTTATGTGTGCACATGTGTGAAAAACCACTCATACAAATGTAAATACAAGCATGTAAACACCTAAACACAACTAAATATTTAATTTACTCCTGTCTACTTGATAATGGCTTCATGGATGGGGTATTTTACTGTGCATATTTACAGTAATATCTTACACATCAAACGCAAAATTACTAGAAAAGAGAAAAAAAATTAAAAAAAATCACAAATAGGATGAAAAATGTGTCAGTTGCTTCTCCTAGAGCAAATGGAGACTAAATTGCATAAACTTCTCCTGTTTCTCAGATATTTCTCCTAAAAAAGATAGAGCCCAGTAATATCACGTTTCATCTCACCAATGTTTCATTCATCTCTCCACTGTGCTCAGATTTTCCAAGATACTAAAGTCTAAAAGAAGTCTCTATACAAACTCAAAATATTTCTCATCTAATAGTCATCCAAGACCAATCTATGCAATCAACATTAGCTATATCAACAACTGCTTTATGTTCTCTTAAAGGGAACCTATTATGCCCCTTTTTACAAGATGTAATATAAGTCTCTGGTGTCCCCAGAATGTGTCTGTGAAGTTTCAGCTCAAAATACCCCACAGATAATTTATTATAGCATGTTGTAAATGCCAATTTTTGAGTGGAAGGAAAAACATGCTGTTTTCGTGCATGTGTCTTTAAATGCAAATGAGCTGCTGCTCCCCGCCCCGCTTTCCAGAAGAGGGCGGAGCCTGTACAGCTCATGCATCGGATACTCTGCCAAACACTAACATCTGTTTGGTTTTGATTATCATCTCTATCGTTGTCACGCTCATGCGACAGTTCTTCGTCATCATGAAAGTTTATTATTTGCATGAATTTTAAAGCCATAATAGTTTAAACTTGTGATATATGGTTTTCTGAGCGCACACATCTGAAGTATGCGCACAGAAAGCTGGCTGTCAGACGGGCACGTCCTGTGAGTATCAAACTAAGATCTCTTTCACATCTTATTGCACTTAAACTGTCAAATTCACACAAGGTTATGTCAAAAACACACAAAGTTCACAAAAACACAGTCGGTTATGTCTGTGAATGATAACAGCAGGGAAAGAAATAGCATGTTAATATTAGATCTGTGTATTAAAGTGACAGCAGCGTAATATACAGTATCTACTGCTGTTAATATGAACCAAACAACAAAAGAAAAACAGAAAATCACTCACTGCTCTTGATTGAATAACTTTAGTAGCTTTAATAAGAATACATTTCTTACATGAATGCTGCTGTTAAATGCTATGATGAGGAGATAAACATGGCAGACTGTGTGCAGATCACTCAGGGGAGGAGCTAAGATAATAGGGCGGAGTCCGTCACCAGTTGTGGGCGGGGATTCACAATACTCTTATGTCAGTGTAGGTGGAAATCTGGAACCGCTCATTTAGAGAGACTGTTTATGATTTATAGGGATAATAAAAAAAAAAAAGGAGTGGGTGGGTTTTACCATTATAGGCTGGTTGTTTACACACTGTGGACACACATCTGTGTTCAAATTTTGCTTAATAGGTCCCCTTTAAGGAGTTTAGGAGAGAAATCTGAGGAAAAAAGGTCAACCTACTAATGAAACTGCAATCTGAGCAATAACATTTTGCTATAATAGTTTTATGGACGCTACAGACATGAATTGCTAAAATAAGCATTCTTGATATGATTATTTTTAAACCAATT
>RJVU01070129.1:4157234-4167455 GCA_003731715.1 Anabarilius grahami
AATTTAATAAAAATAAAACCAAAACTACTACTACTACTACAAATTATTATTATTATCTTATTAAAAATAAAATAAAATATTAAAATAAACTTTAGTTAAAATAAATTCAAACAAATTAAAAAAAAGTATTATTTTGATATTTTTGATATTATGTGGAAGAACTGTATTGTATCTACATTTAGGGAGATTTTGGACATTTAATCTATTGCTGTTATTTTGTTGTTGTTACTATTATTATCATTTTATTTTTTTTCTAATTCCTTTGTACGGTGGGTTGAGTGTTTCTTTTTTTGTTGTAACATGTTCTGTGTTCTTTCCTGAAAATACCCCCCCAATAATTACATACAATTGAATTAAAATCAAATCAAACAATATATAAAAATAAATTCAAAATAAAATTAAGTCTTCCTCAAGTTAAAGGATTAGTTCAAATTAGCCCAAGCTTTACTCACCCTCAAGCCATCCTAGGTGTATATGACTTTCTTCTTTCTGATGAACACAATCGGAGATAAATTAATAAATATCCTGACGCATCCGAGCTTTATAATGGAAGTGAATGGGACCAACGAGTATGAAGCTCAAGAAAGTGCTTCCATCCATCATAAACGTGTACTCCACGCGGCTCCGGGGGGTTAATAAAGGCCTTCTGAAGTGAAGCGATGCATTTGTGTAAGAAAAATATTCATATTTAACCCTCTGGTGCTCTTCATGTGTATATATAGTTTTGACCGGACTCCTAAAATTTAACTATCTTACTCAGGACAGTACTAAATAAAAAATAACATGCATTTTGTATGATCTCTCTTATATAGTTAAAATTATTCACATTTTCACAGATTCTGCAAGTGGTTCACATACTTTTTCTTGCAACTGTATATTTTTGTTAGAAATAGTGATTTGAAGTGTTAGTTTTTGCATTATGATTACAGTCAAAACTAAACTTTGTGTTAGAAAGAACGCAAGGAAGCATTTTGTTTCCCATTTTTTGATTCAGAATTTGTAAAAAATGCCATGTGACATTGTTTTTTCTTTTATTGCTCTTGACACAGAGCTCCTGCAAAAAAAAAAAAAAATTCTCAGAACGATGCGAAGGAACAAGGCTGTACTTCCAAGTGCACAGTTCATAAGTGTGTGTGTATAATATGTGTGTGTGTGTGAGAGTGGGTGTGTTTATTTCAGTCTTGATGTTTTAGAGTGTTACCCCTTTACTGTTGTGAGCTTTTCCAGCATTATGACTGAATTATATGCTCAAATCATATTTATTATTTATTTTTTTTTGTGTTCACATTCCAAATGCCATAAAAGTCACCAAGTTTCGTAACATTACAATGAAGCTGTGATTTTTAAAAATTCAAAACAGAACATTTTTCGGTCAAAAATGACCGAAGAGCACCAAAGGTTAACAAGTTATACAGTAAAACATCTAGCTTCCACCAGACCGCCTTCCATATTCAACTGAGGAAGGAAGTGTAAAGCCTCTCGCAGTCCAAAACACTTACACTACATCCTACGCCTTCCCTATTTAACTTACGAAAAAAGTTTAACTGATGCGACACCAGTTCTGTTTTTTTTCGTAAGTTGAATACAGAAGGCGATCTGGCGGAAGCTAGATATTTTACTTCATAACTTGTTAAATATGGATTTTTTTTACACAAACGCATCACTTCGCTTCAGAAGGCCTTCATTAACCCCCCGGAGCCGTGTTGAGTACGTTTATGATGGACGGGTGTGGATGGAAGCACTTTCTTCAGCTCATACTCGTGAACCCTGTTCACTGCCATTATAAAGCTCGGATGCGTCAGGATATTTATGAATATAACTCAGATTGTGTTCATCAGAAAGAAGAAAGTCTTATACACCAAGGATTGAGGGCGAGTAAAGCTTGGGGTCATTTTCATTTTAAAGTGAACTAATCCTTTATTCTTTTAATTTCAGTTGGCTTTTTTTTTTATTTGCCTAACTAAAATGTTTTTGTTTATGGTTTAAGTTAACTATAATAACTCTGATTAGAATATAGCCATCGTGCCAAATGTCATGTGGGGGGTTTCTCTCCCTATTTCTGTCAAAATAGTCCGTGATTTATGACCCAAGGGTCCCATGGTGAAGATTTGAGATGTGGTTCAGTGACCAGAGTGCCATCTTTGACCGCCTCCACACAAGCGTACACTAGAGACATTTAGTGTAAGTGAGAGTGTGCAACCAGTGCTGCCTACCCGGACACCCCTTCTCGACTGAGATCCAATGAGAACGCGCGTGTGTGTGTGTGTGTGTGTGAGAGAGTCTGGACGGTTGCTATAAGCAGACATATATCATCCTTCACCATATTCCCAGAGTTCACAGGCCGATGCCAATGAGCCCTGACCTGAAAAATACACGGATCCCAGCACACTTCATTTGGCGTGACCCCGGTGGAGCGTGCAGGTTAACCAGAGAGCAGCGGTGGCGGTCAGAGCGAGAGTGTGCCTGGATGTGCCTGTCGGGTATGTGTGTGTGGGTCAAAATCAAGTGCGAATGCTTCAGCTCAGTGTGTGTGGGTGTGTTTTCAATCGGCCCAGGCCTCCGTTTGCTCATGTCAACAGTGTTATCTTAGACGACTTATCAGTTGTTGCTCTGAACGAACAATAGCTCTGCTGTTACCTTGACCTTGACACTTCCTTCAGCTTGGTTACGTTCTATTTCAGAGAAACAGATTGTGGAGTAATATTCAGAATCAAGATACTTTCATGGTATCAAAACAAAATTAAACATTAGCAGCTCTAGTTCTTAACTTTTGATTTTTTTTTATGTATGGTTACTGCACATGCATCTGTTGTATAGTGTCAAAACAAATGACACGTCCCTCAGTTTGTAAAACAAAAATATATAGATTATACAGTAATGCGCTTACAATGAGAGCGTGTTCCCAGGGGCGGGGTTTATGTAAATGTTGGGGTTTGTGATGTCACTAACCCAGGAAGTAGCTCGTTGTAGTCCCTACCAGCCGTTTGTTGTAGTCCTTAAAAAGCGATTTCTGTAAAAGAAAATATCTCCCTTTGCATTGAACTTTGAGTGTCGTAACTTTGCAGATGTTGTTTATGATCAAACAGCAACATTACACACTAACTAAAGTTAAAAAAGTGAAATCATAATCAACCACCCCTTTAAAGTAGTTTTTTCTCACAGTTGTTGGTTTCCCTCGTTGTTAGAGAATGCAGGCTTTTAAAATCTTTTTCCTGATTGTATTTTTGGCCTACGCACCTCATTTGGAAGAGTTTTTGAGGCACGGTGAGTATCTGGTTATTCTTCAGGACTTCATTTTATCCATCAGAACTGATTGCATTGTTAAAAGTAGGCGTAACATGAATGGGGCCAGATGCTAACAGTATCCAATAATCTGTCAAAGAAAAGTTGTTTCAAAGGCAGAGTAAGATTTTTTTTCCCCTTTGGAATAACATGCACAAACGGATAATTCACACACACGTACACACACACGTAACACACACGTACACACACGCACACACACGTACACACACGTACGCACACGTACGCACACACACGTACACACACGTACGCACACGTACGCACACACACGCACACACACACACAACATGCATTAAGAGAGTAAACAATTGTGTTAAAGGGATAGTTCACCCAAAAATTTATTTTGTCATCATTTACTCACCCTCATGTCGTTCCAAATATGTAAGACTTTCGTTCATCTTCAGAACACAAATGAAGATATTTTTAATAAAATCTGAGAGATTTCTGTCCCTCCATTGACAGCTACGCAACTGACACTTCGACGCTTCAAAAAGTTAATAAAGAGATCGTAAAACTAATCCATATGAATTGAGCGGTTTGGTCCAGATTTTCTGAAGAGACAAGATTTAATTGATCTTTTATTCACATATAAACATTGATCAGTGAACATAAGCAGAAGCTCAACTGAACCTGCTTGACGCATGAAAACAAACCTCTTCCGGAAGGTCAAAAGTGCTGCATACATGAGAATGAACCTCATTGGTTCTTGCACGTGTCAATCAAACATGCTTGAGCTTCTGTTTACCAACTGATGTGTGCGTTGAATGTTTATATGTGAATAAAAGCATAACTCTGTTCATCATATAAAGCGATCGAGTCTCTTCAGAAAATTTGAACTAAATCGCACAATTCATATGGATTATTTTTATGATCTCTTTATGAACTTTTTGAAGCGTCGAAGTGTCAATTGTGTAGCTGTCAATGGAGGGACAGAAATCTCTCAGATGTCATTAAAAAGATCTTCATTTGTGTTCTGAAGATGAATGAAAGTCTTATGGGTTTGGAATGACATGAGGGTGAGTAAATGACGACAGAATTTTCATTTTAGGGTGAACTATCCCTTTAAAGTGCCAAAAAAAAAACTATCACGAGACAAATTCCTTATTTGAATGTAATGACAGCTTTTATAAGTACGCAAGTCAGTTAATAGGAACAATCTGCCATTTCACACCTGGAATGGATGAGGACTATGGAAAGTGATAAATAAGATCCACACGGGTGGGACTCAGAATACAGTGAGATCAGAATCCATGCCAGGCCTCGGCTGAAGCGTCCAGTGAAGCCGGTCAGAGCCCAGCGAGGTGGTAACCCAAACCAGAGGAATGAGAGAGGGATGGAAAGTTTGTGCAGGAAGAGAGGAGTGAGTGAGAAGGGCAAGCAGTTGGTGGTCACGGGGTTCGCGGGTGATCAGGGTCGAGTGAGTGTGTGTGAAGGAGAAGGGGGGTTGGTGCGAGTGGATGGATGAAAATCGCTCTGGTTTGTTATGTCTATATGAACATTTTTGCTTGACAAATGCTAATTTATAAGGGTTTGATAATGAATTTATTTGCAAAATGTAAACNCGTAACGGCAACCCTAGAGGGCGCCCGCGCGCGCGCCCCCAACATATTTGTCGCCCTAGGCAACCGCCTAGTTCGCCTATAGCAATCGCCGGCCCTGCATTGATCAGTGAACATAAGCAGAAGCTCAACTGAACCTGCTTGACGCATGAAAACAAACCTCTTCCGGAAGGTCAAAAGTGCTGCATACATGAGAATGAACCTCATTGGTTCTTGCACGTGTCAATCAAACATGCTTGAGCTTCTGTTTACCAACTGATGTGTGCGTTGAATGTTTATATGTGAATAAAAGCATAACTCTGTTCATCATATAAAGCGATCGAGTCTCTTCAGAAAATTTGGACTAAACCGCTCAATTCATATGGATTATTTTTACGATCTCTTTATGAACTTATGAAGTGTCAGTGTCAATTGTGTAGCTGTCAATGGAGGGACAGAAATCTCTCAGATGTCATTAAAAAGATCTTCATTTGTGTTCTGAAGATGAATGAAAGTCTTACGGGTTTGGAATTACATGAGGGTGAGTAAATGACGACAGAATTTTCATTTTAGGGTGAACTATCCCTTTAAAGTGCCAAAAAAAAAACTATCACGAGACAAATTCCTTATTTGAATGTAATGACAGCTTTTATAAGTACGCAAGTCAGTTAATAGGAACAATCTGCCATTTCACACCTGGAATGGATGAGGACTATGGAAAGTGATAAATAAGATCCACACGGGTGGGACTCAGAATACAGTGAGATCAGAATCCATGCCAGGCCTCGGCTGAAGCGTCCAGTGAAGCCGGTCAGAGCCCAGCGAGGTGGTAACCCAAACCAGAGGAATGAGAGAGGGATGGAAAGTTTGTGCAGGAAGAGAGGAGTGAGTGAGAAGGGCAAGCAGTTGGTGGTCACGGGGTTCGCGGGTGATCAGGGTCGAGTGAGTGTGTGTGAAGGAGAAGGGGGGTTGGTGCGAGTGGATGGATGAAAATCGCTCTGGTTTGTTATGTCTATATGAACATTTTTGCTTGACAAATGCTAATTTATAAGGGTTTGATAATGAATTTATTTGCAAAATGTAAACAGAATAATCAACAGCATTTTTCATGCAAACGTGTAGACTAATCTTGCAAAAATGTAAAAAGGGCAAATGAATGATGATTAAAACGCATGGTTTTTAAAAGTATAGCCCCCAAACATAATCATTATAGTTTGTAGTGTGAGACTACTGTGATAAGAAACAATTACTAACCATGTAAAGTGACATCCAATCTGCAGAGATCTCATAAATGACGTGATCTCCACTCACATGAGTTATGATTATGGGTAACGCTACTGATAAAGTACTTACAAATCATTTGCAAACTATTCGTTTACAGTTAATTCATTCATAGTTAATATATTTTAATCTCTACATTGTTAATATATTAATAGGCTATATACAAATAGTGAGTTCTTCAGGCATTGTCACTGTAATTAACCAAATTATTAGTGTTTAATTAGCTTGTATGTAAAGAGTTAGGTAATGCTTTTTTATGCTCGGTTAACAACTTATTAACTTAAATAGTTCTCACTTTAGATTATGAAAATGGGAAAATGTCATTAAGTGATTAAACCAACCTTTATTGGACATAACTACCTTAGTATCAAGTGTTCCTTAAAAAATAGATAGATGAACTATCCCTTTAACTAGTTGCTTATTAGCATGCATATTACTAGAATATTGGCTGGTTATTAGTACCTATCAAGCACATATTAACGCCTTATTCTGCATGACCTTATTCTACATCCTATAATCCTACCTCATACCTAAACATAACAACGACCTTACTAACTATTAATAAGCAGTGATTAGGGGTTTATTGAGGCACAAGTTGTAGTTCATAGTGAAAATTGGATCCTAAAATAAAGTGTGACCAAATATATAGCGTATATATACACTGAGACAAAGTCTCCAGAGATTTTAAAAGAACAACCTCTAAGCAATAAAATGATTCTCCTGCTACAGCCCGTATCTGTTAGCAAGGGTTGATGTTTTGTTAAATGCAAAGTGTTTCCCAAGCTGTTTTTAAAGTCTCTTTTAGGAATTGTCTGGGAAATGAGCCCTGAAATCACACAATTCCGCTCCTGACCGGCCAATTGTCTGCCAGCTGGAGAAGAAAACAAGCGCGAAACGTGAAATCAAATTTGTGAAGTCGGTCAAGATCTAGATCCGTCTGAAGGGAAATTGGAGGAGCAAGTGTGACCTCAGAGTTTATTTACGCTTTGCCAGTCTCAATTAGACAGTAATTGCACAGCTTAACGAGAAAGAGAAATTTCTCAGCTGTTAATAAACCCCCCCGTCATCGGCGGCGTCGCATTAAACGAAGATGTGTGGCTTTCTTGCCAATATGACGCGCTCCATTCCCGGCGGTGCCTTGACTCTGTACCAGGTCGGGCAGAATTCTCCATCTGGAATCTCTCATCGGATTGGCGTGCCGGTTTCTACAGTAACTGTATATGCTGCGACGGAGAATTCTGGAATGCAAAAACATGGAGCGAGCGAGCGAGAGAGAGAGAGAGATCCATCAGTGTGATTTACGAGGGCTGCAGAGGTCTTGTCCAAGAACTATGATTTAATTGAAGGCACACACACACAAGCCTGTATCGCTTCGCTTACAAAAATGCCCTTTCCCGATTATCGACTGGATGAGTCAGAAGAAAAATCTGCATGTTCAATGCCCATATTAATCACTATGTTCTTCTTTTTTTAAAACTGGATGTTGTTCTTGACGATTATCCATCCAGACTGAGTCTGAAGAAATATATCAGCTGAAGATGGCATAACTCAGACTGCTAACAATATTATATTAGTCTGTGAAGTAATCATCAATCTTTTACCCAGGACATTTTCTAATTTAAATTTGTGCCATTTTTTTTTTTTTTATCAAAGTTAAACCGCAGTAATGTCCAACATAGAGGTTGATATATTAGTTTCACTTTATTTAGCTTTCGTTTTGTTGAGCTTATGAAAATGTATAGGTCATTTCCCTAGCATGGTATTTAAACCAGTACTATAAGCAACATCATCAACAACAAAAAATGAAAGTGTCATGGTTCTTTTTTGTTTGCTTCAAACAAATCAATGCCAATTTTGAGGTTGAAATCTCTCATCAGAGGCATCAATTCATCTTAAATAGGGCTTATAGTAACTTAGGAATGTCAAAATACAATTTACTTCCCAAAATACCATGGTACTGCTATGGTAATGTCTGAAAACAAACAAACAAAAACAAAAATATAGCTGCGAGCAGCAATTATCGGGGTTCAAGAGTTTTAAGGCCTTTAAGCATGTATGCGTAAAATGTAATTTTTTATTTAACAAGCTGGTAACCACTTAGATCAAAGATGGAAAATACAATTTACAGCCAATACAGGCAATTTACTAAGGAAATACATGGTTTTTAAAGCTTTTTAACACCACCTATGGTCCAATCTCCCAAAAAGTATGCATGCTTCTTTAGAATCATCTACTGCATGTGCTCACCTAATGATGCCAAGTTCTGAGTTTTCGTTTAGGAATGATAGGCTTTTGGGTAGACTTGGCCACGCCTATTTTCTAAATGACCCTGCTATATATAGCTATCCAAAGGCCATGGTTCAAATTTTTTTTTTTTAATTATTAACCTAGAGAGTTCCGAGAATTGTGCCGCAGTGGTTTTATCGAGGTTGAGCCAAAATGACTAGTTTGCAAAACAGGGTTTTGAAACCCTAACCCTAATCTCCAACATTTAACCAACGGCATCCATTAACCTTATCTAATAGGTGCTCAAAGTTAATTGGCTGATGGCGGCCATGTGTTTTGAGATACGCCAATGTCCTCAAAGACTATCATGGCACCTTGGACAAAGACACTGCGTGCCAATTTTCAAGTCAATCGGATTAACGGTTAAGTAGTTATAGCCATTGTCATGTTTTTTTCCTGTTATAGCATCACCAAATGGCCAATCGACGCAATTTTTTTGGCCGTGACCAAAGATTGAGCCCATACACCTGTGTTTAAAGTCATGGCAATACCATGGCACTGAATGATTACTATGCTCATATAGTACTTTTTAGTTAGTGTCAACAAACAAATGTTGAGGTTGAATTAAAAAACAACAACATAAATTTAGCTTCTTCTGTTGGGCTTATTGTAATTTAGAGATGTCATGTCCATGTTACTTCAAAAAAAGACCATAGTACTAATAATGGTAAATGTCAAACAAGCACATCCTGATATTGCTGAGTTAGATGCGTTCCTGGGTCAACATATTTTGATGATCCTGGAACAACATTCTAGTCTGAAAATTTAGTCTTAACCCTATTCCTACCCCTAAACCTAACCCTACCCATAAGTTATCCCAAAAATCAGAGGGAAATGATAGATGAATAACACTGATGTAGAAGCACCAATTCATGAATTTAAGCCTAAACTTGACATAATCTGCAAACTTGTCCCTCAAATCTGATTGGTTGATTTGAATGTTCCTCCAGGATCAACAAAAATGTTGACCCAGGAACATGTTGAACTCAGCAATAATCAGGTTATGCGTCAAACAAACAAACAAAAAACAACATGTAGAGATGTCAATTTACCATTTATGTTGTTGGACTTACAGAAAGCTCCCATATAAAATGTGCTGTGGTGGTACCATGACATTACCATGGTATTTCTTATAAGTACTTTCAGTAATAGTATATGTCCAAAAACCATGTCAGTAGCATGGTAGTTTTGGGTACTTTTTAAGTCATGGCAATACTATGATACTGATTACCATATTCATATATCTTGACATTAAAATGATACCAAAAGATACTTCAGAGAATATCATGGTATTACCGCAGTACTTTGTGTGTAAGGAAAAATCGCATTCCCAACCTCAGTGCCAATGCAGTGACTCTTAGATACACATCTCTTGGCTGCCGGCCGCGGCTCTTAGCACTAAGCTAATAGGAGCGTTCCTTTTATCCTGATGCAGGAACCCGATACTGCGACTGAAATGTGGGACACGAGCAGCCTGCGCTGTTCTGTCAACCAAAACACCTGGCATCACCCTTGAACTGCCCATGCCAGCCGGTCAGCTGAGGAAGGTCATTAGCTGTGTGTGTGTTTATGGAGTACTATAGATCTAAATTAAGCTTCATGTTATTCTAAAGGAGTAAGATTTGCTTGACCTTTGCTTCTGATGCCGCAAAATGTAAATACGCATACATCATTGATAATCTATTTAATTCTAAGTGAAGAACTATCTTCTTCATTAATGATCAATTGTATGAAGATCACAGTTAAAAAGACTTTGGCTGACGTCACCTCAGTCATGTGGGCTGTTGGTAATGTTAGCCGTTTAGTCATTGTTGGC
>RJVU01070129.1:4167482-4199466 GCA_003731715.1 Anabarilius grahami
TTTTTTTTTTTTTTTTTTATGTGTACGCTTACGTGCACAGTTGGACAAACAGCCTTGCAAAGTATACGTCACTTGACTAATACGCGTACACAGGTGTTCGACGCATGCACAGTTTCGAGCTTGCACAAATGATGGTACTTTCTAACCTCTTTGCACAATCTTTCGTCTATGTAGGCCTCCATTATCGCTGTAGCTTGCATGTGTTCCGGTCTGTTCTGTTTATGCAGTTTTTCTTCGACTACCTTATGAATCGATGCCTCCAGGGCACGGCTGCCACCGTGTGGATAAACTAATTACTGCAAAAACAATTAAACGCACATGTGCGACCTGTGCATACAAGTACACACGGTTACAAAAATTCGTCAGTGAGCGTACAGTACACGTGTACTCTTCTGATGACGAAATTCGGGTCTGCGCCCTGTACGCTGACCCTCGCGTATATATGAACTATACTTTGGGCTTAACATCTAATGTATAATATAATGTATGTATAACTGAACTTGATCTTCTGCCTCCACATCCAGGTCCAAAAGCCTCTTTGAAAGTAGGTTTTGGTGTAGGGATGCACCGATATGAAATGTTTGGCCGATACCGATAACCGATAATTCTTTATATGGAAAGATGATAACGATATATTGGCCGATAAATCTAAATCCAAATTTTTTATATAATTTTTGAGAGCCTGATTACAAAAACATAAGTCTCACCATTAAAAGCCATGTCACAAGCACACGATTATAATGTTGTTCTTACAATTTTATGTATCCTATATGACAGACTTTTGCTGCACATTTTTTTTTAAGTGATTCCACTTCCATTTTAAAGCAATTCAAAGATATCATGGTGAACAGTGCGCATCTGAAGTGTCTCTCACCTGTTGAAAATAATCTATTATTTATCGGCTTTAATATATCTTCCAAATTTTCTTATCGGGCCGATAACGGTATCGTTAAAAATTAATACCGATATGGTGGCTATTTTGGTGGTGTTTTAATCCATGGTAAACTCTATCTCTGTGTTGGTGTGTGTAGAATTTGATAACTTACTGTATGAATCTGCAGGCCAAATCCAAGGAATTATGGGAGTCTGAACTGAAACAGATGGAAGAACAGTTAGATGTTTGAGTGTTAGCAAAACATTGACATTCCTACTTGTTTATAGAATACGTGCTGCAGATTGAACAGCATGTGCACTGTGTCAGAATTGCGCAAGGATTGGAGATGTTCAGCAAACTACTATTTCAGTTACACCAGAGTCAAAAGCAGGACGGATGTCTTGGAGTGTGTTCGCTGTAAAACAGGTGTGCTCTTAGCAATTACATGAGGCAGTCGTGACTGAAGGCACTTACATGCAATATTTAAGGCAGGTGAAGGGCAGGTCAGCACTTTCTCTGGTCCGTTCTGAGGCTTCACTGATAACGTCTCGCTGGAGACTCTTATAATGGCATCATAATGAAATGAGCAAAATCCAGTCAACTTGCAAGAGCAGCACGGATACGAGACTTGCTAATGAAAGGAGAGGACATAATTGAAATAAACGGGTGATGACTGTGAAGGACAAGAACACTGAGGGATGAAATGTGCATTTCATTTTCATAGAGAGGTCATCGAGAGCTTCGAGACCATTAAGAGGTGGCCTATTGGGAATGGTACATGAGTCTTAGAAGTATATTAAATTTGTTGTAGTGAGAGGTCCAATATTTCAAAAATAATAGTCAGCACAGGGGCCATAAGTATGTAGTAGTTTTTAACGTGCTATTTAAAAAAAAAAAAGTACTAGGACTGTATATTGTTTTAGGCTGTATGTGTATTAGGGCTGTCGATTTAAAGCGTTAATTAATTTCGGCATGGGATTGCGCTACATAAATCCTTCTCTCAGTACTAAATTGAGTTCTTTTTCAATGCGTATTGCGCTTAAACACACAAGATAAAGTGAAATGCTGGTCTTGGCGAGTATTCATGTAAACACAGTTATGTTTTAAGTGAACGTAAACAGTTGATAAAGAAAACGCATGTGTAACAGTATAATGGATCCGTGCGTCAGCTCTTTAAGTGACAGCAGCCTAATAAACCAGCTGCCAAATTATAGAGATAATATTAAAAATATCTAGATGGCAGTTTTTCCCCATGGTGTCGATGTCAAAATTATGGCTAGTGAAAATGCTGAGTGACTTGTAACTTTAGAAAGCCACTGGCCACAGTGGGTGGTAAGCAAAATAATTAAATTAGATGAATTAAAGGGGCTATATGTAAGAATTTTCATGTATTAATCACTTTTTTATTGCCAATGAGTGAACAGCTTGTAATGGAACTTAAAAACAAAACCTTCCTAGGTTTTCTATGAAAGCCTGTAGACTTTTTTGTTAGGTGAAGGACTCTGGACGTTTGAAATTAAATAAATGCTTACAATGTTCAGGATAATGGCGAAAAACCTATTCTGAAGCACAAAAAAGAACTTCACCCTGAGTGTATCTAGGCCTTGAATTATGTTCAGTCTCTTGTACGTGCACAATGCGAGCATTGCTGGCTGCAGTTCACTTAACGGCAACCGGTGTCGCGAATATAAAGAGTTTCTGAATTCAACATATAGCCCCTTTAAACAGGTTTTTTGCTATTTTACTTTGAAAAAGTCTGTATGTAATGGACTTACAACTTATAAACATCAGAGGAAATCTACAGAATGTAAGACATCAAACAACATGGCAGATCCCAGTGAGATCAGCACATGATACAAGATAAACATTCACTTTTAAGCAAACAAAATGCATCAATCAAAGTTAAAACATGATAAACGATATTTTCTGTTGATTATTGTACTGTAACTTCTGTACATTACTGTATTGCAAAACAAATTTTTGTTTCTTTATACATTTTAAAACAATTCACCATAAGTCTACATACATAGTACATTTTACAAGAGCAAAAATCCTGTCGGAGCAAGAGAGGGCTGTCCATGATAAGGTCTCTTTAAAACGCACTGCAGCTCATGATATCCACGCGTGGTGGTCCTCTCCATAAATAATGAAGATTAAACGGATATCATCACACAATAGATACAGTTCTTTCTCTCTTTTCATATTTGATCAACCTTTTGTTGCTTTCACAATGCATTTATTCCCACCTAACATCTCTCTCTCTTTTCATCCACGGGTTAATTAAACTGAAATTATCTCCAGATATATGCAAACACTTTAATGCCAAATTTCCTAATCAGCAAGATTTCCAAATAGGTCCATTAGACCCTAATAACTTCAGCGCAGCCCTCCGTTGCTTCATTGGTAGAGGATGAATTAGTACTAATCAGCTGGAGTAATTATCAGTAATGTTAGGTAAGTATGTTCACTCAGTCATCATTATGAATTTGAAGCTATAGGACTGTACGAACACAACGAACACGAAACCGCTTCACCGAGGGATGTCAAAACTGAGGTCATCATCATCTGTCATAAACCAAAACACCATTTTATTTACAAAAAAAACCATACAATATTTGATTTAAAATAAAAAACAATAAGGTACCAAAACGTCATAACCATTCTTAACTGATGTCATAACCATTTTATTTACCGCAAAATTTAGGCTTATAACATCTAGATTCATTTTCGGTTATGGCGTATGTATAGTGGCAACACACATTTCTTTCCATTTAATACAACATTTGCCCAGCTTTAAAAATAAAAACCACGCAGCAATAATAAGGTATCAAAACAACAACAAAATATTGTATTGCCATCCATGTTATTTGATTTCACAAGTTATGCAGACAAGCATCTTAATTTTTATAAAAATATAAGGGGGAAAAAAATGGCAAAGGCTAAATAAGAAAAATTGCACAATATTTTAGTTCTTTTGTTAATTTGCATAATAAAATGGACAAAAAATCCTTTAACCGCTGTTAATAAAGATTAAATTAAAACAAAGTAAAATAAAAAATAAACAAACACAAAGATATATTTTCCAAAAACATTGAATGAAAAATGTGATATAAAAATATTATAGAAATAAACTTTTCAGTGACAAGACTTAAGGTTGAACACTGACTGAATATCCATAGTTGAAAGAGTAGAATATGTGTACAAGATAAAAAACTTCAAGCATTCTGCATGTTCTCAGTATCTCCAGTTTCAATCTGGCCATCTTACTGCAAACCACTTCACTCAGGCATTAAATGTGCAAAAACTGAATATAAAGTAGGTGCAAAAATTCATTATGTTCGTTTTCTAAGTTGGTTCTTGCGGGATCCTGTTTTGACTGGTAATGTGTCTTCTAACTATAATAAACAGATAATTTTACAAACCAAGGACATCAGGAAGTCTTGCTTTTAAAGCTCTGATCCAACAAACAAAGAAAGCTCTGTGAATAGAGAGTTGTACTGCACCCAGGGGGCAGCGTTTCACATCGCAGCACTACGATAAAGCTGTTGAAATGGAAAACAAACACCAGGAATGTTAAAATCTCAAACCTAAGATAAAAGGAGAGATGTGACAAAAGTCAAAACAGTTGTTGGATATCGGATCAGACATTTGTGTAACCTTGCCCGTTTCCTTGTTTTTGGGTCTCAGAGTAGTTTAACAAAAATGAATCAAGGAGAGAGGTGATTGAAAGAGAAAATTACCCTTAAAACATTGCACGAAAAAACACTTTAGGATTGATTCGTAGAATAAAAAACACAAAAATTGAATGTATGAGTGCTGTAGGACGACAAGGTTACTGCAAAGGCAATAAAACGCAATAAAAATCTAAAATATCTATACCTACATGTATTTCTTCAACAACCAAATAAGTAAACTGATGGCAAATTTCTTCACATTTAAAAACTTCTCACCCGAGCTAGCATAAGGCACCCAATCTGACATTTTAGGATAATTAGAGACTACCAATGATGTCATCAACAAAACGAAAGGTACAACTAAGGGGTTAAATGGCCATACTAACCACAGCGGAACATCATATACACATTTGTGTGGTGTCATGAATTAAATACATGCAAAGCGTACATATATACAAACCCTAAATGCTTCTTAAAGCTGTACAATTCAAACTTAACTGACTGTGGTGTAAAATGGAGTTGATGTCCAGAACTGAGCAATACTCACATCCCATCATGGTAATTAAGAGGAAAAATGGCTGACATCCAAAAAACAAATCACAAAGTTTACTTAACTAGTTCACTTTGGAGTAATCGATGGCTATGTCAAGCCAATTTTATTTGCTTTTTCTTCTCATAAGTCTAAGAAAACTAATTAGATTGTTCCTTCTGTGTCTCCTTAAATGGACAAAATCACCTGCTTCATAAAACCTCTTGCCCTTTCAACACAAACCTACTTCCTCCTCCTCCTCCTCTAGACGGCTCCGATTGGGTTTTTCTGCCGGGGATCTTGGTATTGTTCATCTCCGTATGGCCCGTAGCGATCAGGACTGGCCGTCCGATAGTTCCCCTGGTTTAGCGTTTCATATCGCGGTGGTCCTCTGGCACCTGGGTTCGACGAGGGAGGGACATCCTGCCTCATGGGACCTCTCTGTTGCACTGGAGGTGAAGTGTAGTCCGCGCCCGAAGCCTCCATGGGTCTGGGTACGGGCAACCGGGGAGAACGTGAAGGGTGGTTGTCTCGATGGGTCTCGTAGATGGGGTTCGGGAAATGGACGAGGTCTCTCTGGCTGGACCAGTTCTGGTTCGGGTAGTCCTCCACGGGCATCCTCCTGGAAAACCAAGACCATGGTTAAATATATCTGCGAGCAGCAATTAACATGGTTCAAGAGCTTTAAGGCCTTTAAGCACATGCATAAAAAAGGTATTAAGTTTTATTTAGCAAGCCTGTAACCATCTAGATCAAAGATGGAAAAGACCATTTAAGGACAAAACAGGCAATTTACTAAGGAAATATATGTTTTAAAGCTTTTTAAAAACCTAGGAATACCTGAAATACCTCCAAAATACCCCAAAATTCCAATGATATAAGACACTTGAGACTGTTTAGGAGATATGAGCCATTACATACTTTTCACCACTGTAGCGCCACCATTAGGCCGATTGGGCAGAGCCTTGGTGACATTATAGACGGTGTGTGTACTACCAGCCCTCAAAGTTTCAACTCTCTACTACTTACGGTTTGGTCTGCCCGATCACTTTTAGGGGAGAATGCTGATCCTTGGAAATTTTAACAATTACAATAAGGTTTCAGAGCTAAGCGCTTGAACCGCTAATAAAAAATGCCTAAAAAAAAGCTGTAAAAATAAAAGTATAGGGTTCTAGCCCTTTACGCTTGAACTACTGATTACATAATATATAGCAAGCCTGTAAACACATACATCAGAGAGGAATAAGACAATTTTTTGCACTTTTAGGTCATTTGTCATGGAAATAACAGCTCTACTTATGGTCCGATCTCTGTAAAAGTTTGCATGTTTCTTTAGAATCATATGACTTCTACGAAAAATACAGTTTAGGAGTTATGAGCTATTATGTACTTTTCACCGCTGTAGCGCCAACATCAGGCCGATTGGGGCATGCCTTGGTGACACTGTAGATGGTGTGAGTACTACCATCCCTCAAAGTTTCAAGTCTCTACGACTTACGGTTTGGTCTGCCTGATTACTTTTATGGAAATTTCTTGGAAATTCTAACAATTACAATAGGGTTTCAGCGCTATGCGCTTGAACCGCTAATGAAGGTTAGCGGTTCCGCTACATAGCTTTCCTGTAGCTCACTGGTTAGAGCATGGCACTAACAATGCCAAAGGTCATGGGTTCGATCCCAGGGATTGCACATACTCACATATAAATGTATAGTATAATGCAATGTAAGTCGCTTTGGATAAAAGCGTCTGCCAAATGCATAAATGTAAATGTAAATGTAAATGAAGGAACTAGGATTAGTTCAGTCAAAAATCTTCATTTTTCACTATCATTATTTACCCACTATAATGTTGTTCCATATCTGTATGTTGTCATTTATTTCTATGGAAAAAAACAACAACACATTTTGTCAAGAACAATTCATAGTCAAGCTCTAAAAATTCCAGGACATTTGAAATCATATGACAATTTAAGTCTTTATTCAATGACAGTCTTGCCCCATTTTTGGCACCATATTTGCTGTGGTAAAGTGGAAGAGAATAATGACTTATATGTTGTTCATCACAAAACTGTCATCTGACTGCAGAAGACTTAAAATACACTCATAACATAACATAATATATTGATATATGTAATATTGACTACTTATGGGCCCGGTTTCACAGACAGACAAAGCCAGGATTAGGCCTTAGTTCAATTAGGGTATTTAGGTAGCTTTTATAAACGTACCCTAGAAAAAACATTACTGGTGTGCATCTTGAGACAAAACAATAACACTGGCATATTTTAAGATATGTCAGTACAAGTTGAAACAGCTCAAACATGCATTTTAGTCTAGGACTATCTTAAACCTTGGTGTTTTAATTGTGTTTTTTGCCTCTTCTGGAGCTTGATGGATGTGGTTAGGGGTTAAAAATCTCAGTATTTGTTCCATGGCATAAATAAAAAAGCATATGGGTTTATAACAACATGAAGTTGAGTAAATAATGACAATTTCCATGGTCTAACTGGCAAACCAACATAACCATGCCGCTCCCCAGCGAAATTTGCCAACCAGCATGGTTCTTCAGAAGCTGGTTTATCAAAGAAGTCTTGCAGGTTAAGCTAGTTAAAACCAACACACTATCATGCCATGCTACATGAACTCAACAGGATCTAACTGTTGGGTTTCGGCCAGTTCTTCATGTAAGGCAGAAAAAAATATATCATTCTGTCTTTTTTACAGGTTGGGTTCGCATTTACAACACAACAAATGCTCTTCAGCAGGGAATGCTGACCGCTTTGTTCTGGTACAAAGAAAAGTAAACAGCATTGGGAAGGAAGGTAAACCCCACAACTGGAATACTTAATGTGTAAACTTCCTGCAAATTAAACATTTACATTCAGTCAAAGAGAACTGATTCGCAAAAAAAAGAAAAAAAAGAAAAGGTTGCACTATTTACCATTTTCAAAGGAAACGTGTCAGTTGTGAATAATGAATGAAAAACGACAGAGTTTGTCGTATGCCGTCTGGTAAATTAAGCCAAACAAGATAAAAGCTGCGGCTACAGCAGGAGAAAATAAATAAATAAATAAATAAAAAGCAAGACTTTACAAAACTACATGAATAAATGGAGGGCATCTGCAGATTGAAGGGTAATGGATGCTATATGAAAAAAACAAACTACATCAGGCATTTGCATTCTTAATATTTTCAGGGTTGCGGCCTACATTACTTATCCGAGCGTGCACGGGGGAGCCGGCAACCTTTATGTCAAAGCCGGCGCTGCAGAACACGTGTGTGAAGGATTCATGCATGCAGCGGTTGATGTTTAATATAGTTCACTCTAAAGCGTGACTGTAGTCCGTTCACTATTTCACCTGTCAAAGTTAGTTACAAACACAGAAGTGTGTGGCTGTGTGTAGACTGCGCAGTGTACTGTGAGATGTGTGTGTGGTTATAATCCATCAGCAGCGTGTGTAGTGTGTCTGTCAGCTCTGACCACCCAAGAACAAGTGAAACAGAAATACTGCAGTCTGAACCCTAAACGCAGTGTGTGTGTTCGTTTAAACGCTGGAGACAGATAAAGGCCAAACACAGCCAGACTCAAGACTCCAGACTAATATTACTAAAAGCGGTTTCATTTTGTTCTTTCAGAACGACTATGTCGACAGCACTCATAACACAAATGCTTCAATGAAGAGCAATTTTATGTTTACATTAAATTAATAGTTAATCATTGCAGGTGGATTTAACAGCAATGAACATTTCAGGAACCTCAGGCAATTTCTTGTAGCTGGACATTTAGTTTTATAAATGTTTTTTATAAATGTTTATAAATGTGTCAAGGGGAAATGAACATCATATGAAGATCACTTCAACTTAAAAGATTAGATAAGAACATAAATAACCTACTTAGAATATGAAAATGATATATATTTGAACATGATACATACCTCACATACAATATACTAGAAAATAATATATAAAACACACTAGCATTAATGATTTATACCTCATGTATACTAGAAATCTTTTTTACAATATATTTATCTTAATTACTGTAGAATGATTGATACTTCCTATGATATATACAGGTCCTTCTCAAAAAATTAGCATATTGTGATAAAGTTCATTATTTTCCATAATGTAATGATAAAAATTAAACTTTCGTATATTTTAGATTCATTGCACACCAACTGAAATATTTCAGGTCTTTTATTGTTTTAATACTGATGATTTTGGCATACAGCTCATGAAAACCCAAAATTCCTATCTCAAAAAATTAGCATATCATGAAAAGGTTCTCTAAACGAGCTATTAACCTAATCATCTGAATCAACTAATTAACTCTAAACACCTGCAAAAGATTCCTGAGGCTTTTAAAAACTCCCAGCCTGGTTCATTACTCAAAACCGCAATCATGGGTAAGACTGCCGACCTGACTGCTGTCCAGAAGGCCATCATTGACACCCTCAAGCGAGAGGGTAAGACACAGAAAGAAATTTCTGAACGAATAGGCTGTTCCCAGAGTGCTGTATCAAGGCACCTCAGTGGGAAGTCTGTGGGAAGGAAAAAGTGTGGCAAAAAACGCTGCACAACGAGAAGAGGTGACCGGACCCTGAGGAAGATTGTTTAGAAGGACCGATTCCAGACCTTGGGGGACCTGCGGAAGCAGTGGACTGAGTCTGGAATAGAAACATCCAGAGCCACCGTGCACAGGCGTGTGCAGGAAATGGGCTACAGGTGCCGCATTCCCCAGGTCAAGCCACTTTTGAACCAGAAACAGCGGCAGAAGCGCCTGATCTGGGCTACAGAGAAGCAGCACTGGACTGTTGCTCAGTGGTCCAAAGTCATTCGGAAATTAAGGTGCCAGAGTCTGGAGGAAGACTGGGGAGAAGGAAATGCCAAAATGCCTGAAGTCCAGTGTCAAGTTCCCACAGTCAGTGATGGTCTGGGGTGCCATGTCAGCTGCTGGTGTTGGTCCACTGTGTTTTATCAAGGGCAGGGTCAATGCAGCTAGCTATCAGGAGATTTTGGAGCACTTCATGCTTCCATCTGCTGAAAAGCTTTATGGAGATGAAGATTTCGTTTTTCAGCACGACCTGGCACCTGCTCACAGTGCCAAAACCACTGGTAAATGGTTTCATGACCATGGTATTACTGTGCTCAATTGGCCTGCCAACTCTCCTGACCTGAACCCCATAGAGAATCTGTGGGATATTGTGAAGAGAAAGTTGAGAGACGCAAGACCCAACACTCTGGATGAGCTTAAGGCCGCTATCGAAGCATCCTGGGCCTCCATAACACCTCAGCAGTGCCACAGGCTGATTGCCTCCATGCCACGCCGCATTGAAGCAGTCATTTCTGCAAAAGGATTCCCGACCAAGTATTGAGTGCATAACTGAACATAATTATTTGAAGGTTGACTTTTTTTGTATTAAAAACACTTTTCTTTTATTGGTCGGATGAAATATGCTAATTTTTTGAGATAGGAATTTTGGGTTTTCATGAGCTGTATGCCAAAATCATCAGTATTAAAACAATAAAAGACCTGAAATATTTCAGTTGGTGTGCAATGAATCTAAAATATATGAAAGTTTAATTTTTATCATTACATTATGGAAAATAATGAACTTTATCACAATATGCTAATTTTTTGAGAAGGACCTGTATATATCACTCACACTAGAATATATGATAAAAATGATATATACCTCATATATGTCTCATAAATCATAATTTATGAAATACTGTACCCCATGTACTCTATAATATATTAAAGCCCATTTAGTTGACAATATATGAAACTTATGTTATAATATAAAATATGATTTATGACATAAGCCACTTAAATATCTGCAATGTAAATGCATATATCATCAAGGCAACAATACATGATATATACCCCCTTCACACTAGAATATTTGATAAAGACTAAAATATATGCCCTATTTAATGTGCAGTACATGATATATACCTCATATACACTAGAATATATGACATGCCTCATTTTCAACAACATTTGAAATATAAGACAAGAATACATAATAATATATACACTATTTACACTAGAATATTTCATATCCATACACCTCAAACACTAAAATATATGGTACAAAGCCTATTTAGTCAATGATACATAATATATAGCCTGTTTACAATAGAATATTCAATGTAGACTGATTTATATATACAAATGATATATACCTCATATACACTAGAATATATAATGTATACCCCATTTAGTCTGGAACACATTACACATACCTCATGCACACTATACCGTGAGATAAATACAGTGGGCTTCAAGATGAAGTTAGCGTGCTAGATTAGCCATAATGAGAAACGCCGTGGGTTATAGACTGTATGCTGGCAGCTGAGGATTAAATCAGACTTACACACTGCTGCATCTCCACTGGGACGGACACAAACTCTAGCATGAGCGACTCACTACAGCCGTACCCTACAACTGACCCCGTGATCCAGTGACCTACAGTAAGCCCAGAGGCTTAGGGTCACAGCTGAGCGATCAACGGGTGTGCGTGCGTGTGTGTGATGGCCAGATGTGTGTAAGCGTTTGTAATTATGTGTGTGAGAGGTAGTGTATGAATAAGCACATGTGTTTGAGATTGGCGGACCGGCACGTGTGTGTATGGGTATGAGATGGAAGTGCTGTTATGGTAAAGGTCATGTTTGTGTGTGTGTTATAGCACCACGTGTGCTTATTTGACCAACTGCGGGTCAAAGAGTCTTTGAATTCGTATTAATAATGCGATGGAGAGCTCAAACCTGTTTGGGAGTGAACAAATGGCTTTGAGCTTGGGTTTGTGTGTGGAAGACTCTACAGCCTGCGGTAGGTGGTGTGATTCAACATGCACGAGTAAAAAACAAAGTAATGACAAGTCCTGCAATCCATCTCACTCACACTAGCACTAATCAACACTCAACGCTTGAAGAAACCTGTGTGTGAGCGAGCGCGCCGTCCGCTAACATATTTTCCGTCTTACGACAAGGGAGGAATCTGTTTGCATGAGCTCCCTGCACCTGCCCAAGACGTTCGGAAGGAAATTCTTCTCTTGGCTCCTAATTTGACCTCGACTCCTGTGTCTTCCCCAGAGACAGACGTGCACACACAATGCCAAACAGCTGGTGGGTGAGGGCGAACAAAGGAGGGTGTGTTGAATTGTAAGTAACAGGATGAACTTATGACCAGTCAATGAGTGAACATGGATTAATGGACTGACTCAGACTAACGCCAATGTACTAAACAATAAACCACAACAAAAACAAGATCAGGAAATTACAGTTTGTACGTAGATGGATAGACAGACTAATAGACGGGCGGATGGATGGATAGACATATAGACGGATAGATACAGATAGACAGATGAATAGACGGACGGATGGACGGACAGATAGATGGATGGACGGACAGATAGATGGATAGACGGACAGACAGACGGATGGACGGACAGATAGACGGATGGACGGACGGATGGATGGACGGACAGATAGATGGATAGACGGACAGACAGATAGACGGACGGACGGACGGACGGACAGACAGACAGATAGCTAGATAGATAGATAGATGGATGGACAGAGATAGATTGGCAGAAGGATAGATAGACAGATCGATAGATAGATAGACAGATGGACGGACGAATAGATTGACAGACAGACAGTTAGACGGATGGACAGATAGATAAATGGATAGATAGATGGATGGACAGACAGACAGGATAGATAGCCAGACAGACGGACGGACGGACATACAGACAGACAGACAGACAGATTGATAGATAAATGGATAGACAGATAGATGGATTGACAGACAGACAGATAGATGGATGGATGGACAGAGATAGACAGACGGATAAATAGACATACAGATAGGATAGACGGACGGACGGACAGATAGATAGATGATTGATAGATAGATAGATGGATGGATGGACAGAGATAGATTGACAGACGGATAGATAGACAGATGGATAGATAGACAGATAGACGGATGGATTGACAGACAGACAGGATAGATAGACGGACGGACGGACGGACAGACAGATAGACAGATGGATGGACGGATAGATTGACAGACAGACAGACGGATGGACAGACAGATAGATGGATAGATAGATAGATAGACAGTGATGATAGACAGATGGATAAACAGATAGATGGATGGATAGACGGATGGATTGACAGACAGGATAGACAGACGGACGGACAGACAGACAGATAGACAGATGGATGGACGGATAGATTGACAGACAGACAGACGGATGGACAGACAGATAGATGGATAGATAGATAGATAGATAGATAGATAGATAGATAGATAGATAGATAGATAGATAGATAGATAGACAGTGATGATAGACAGATGGATAAACAGATAGATGGATGGATAGACGGATGGATTGACAGACAGGATAGACAGACGGACGGACAGACAGACAGATAGATAGATGGATGGACGGATAGATTGACAGACAGACAGACGGATGGACAGACAGATAGATGGATAGATAGACAGACAGTGATGATAGACAGATAGATGGATGGATAGACGGATGGATTGACAGACAGACAGGATAGATAGACGGACGGACGGATGGACAGATAGATAGATAGATAGATAGATAGATAGATAGATAGATAGATAAATAGACAGATGGATTGACAGACAGATAGATGGATGGATGGACAGAGATAGACAGACGAATAGATAGACATACAGATAGGATAGGATAGATGATGGAAAGATGGCTGGATGGATTGATAGACAGACAGAGACAAACGGATAGATAGACTGATAGATAGGCAGATATACAATCTGACTGAATAGACAAACAGAAAATTCATCTCACTGAATAGACAGATATATAGACAGAGAGATAATTTGTCGGACTGAACAGACAGAGATAAATGGACACAGAGATACATATAGACAGACAGATAGATATACAGGCAGATACTGTGTCTATCTGCCTATATGTCACACTATATAAATCCATAGCCAATTATGTGTAGAATTGGTTAGATATATTTCATCTATGGCACTAGTTCCAGACATTAATGCCGTAGGGAAAACAGGAGCTGATGGAGGCAGAAAACAAAATAAGAGTTTCATTTCCAAACACTGATTTCATTACAGCTCCTGTGTTTCAAGGCAAACAATGTTAAAGCAGAACACAGTCACTGCGCTTTATTTACTTGGAAGCAAAGCGGCAGCCACAGCCAAAACACAATATAAAGCAGAGAGAGATGTCATGAGAGAATGAAAAGAAGTAACAGTGGTTTCTGTTGCCAAGATGAATGAACAAAGAAAAGCACACTCCTTCCTGATAATCTGAATCAAAACATCCTTTTCACAGAGGCAGAACCTCGCCATCTTAAATAAACGAATACTTCTTAATCGCAATTTCTCTGCATGTTCTTTAGCAGAGCTGAATGTTTTCAGGAGTGCTGCTTTTATTGGCATTCGCACAACTGGTGGCTTTTTCGACGGCTCTGTTGTCTGTTCCAGCTACATGGAGCCTTTCCTTTAATTTCAGTGATTTGGTTTCCGAAACTATTGTTTTAAATGAGCTCATTTTAAACACACGCTGAGACGGAAAGATCCAAACTGTACTCAGTGAAGTCCGTTCTCAACCTGTTTGCAGACAACCGTGGTGTGTAACCTCCTGCCTCTGGCTGATCTTTATCCAATCAAATGCAGGCTTAAGACTCAGGCTGATTAGCCGGCGAGACTGCTGGGATAGAGCTCTTCACCCTAATCCACCTCCTGCTGAGGTTAAACGGCAACGGAAATGATTCTTTTGTATGCAAATGCAATGACCTAAGACGCAAAGCATTTCTAAAGTTTATTACTGTTTTCTCACATAGTGATGAGGGTTATGTGAGGGTTATATGAGAAAGCTCCTTCTACTAAGATTAGTAAAAACAAACCTGTCGGTAGCCAAATGTGGATAAGTTTATATAGTTCAGGAGAAAATATTATTTTATAATGAATGAATATATATTTAAATGAAAGGCTAGACAGTATAATACAACACAACAACACAGCACAACTTAATTTAATGTAGCAGAGTGTAACAAAAAACAATACATTTTGCACTCTATCTATCTATCTATCTATCTATCTATCTATCTATCTATCTATCTATCTATCTATCTATCTATCTATCTATCTATCTATCTATCTATCTATCTACTGTAATTTCCTAATATTGTTTTTGTTGTGGTTTATTGTTTAGTACATTAGTCTGAGTCAGTCCATTAATCCATTCTCACTCATTGACTGGTCAAAAAGAGACAAAATGCAACAATACTGTAAAAACATGTAATGATTTATATAGCGTTATGTTGAATTACATTATATGATAAAAACGATGCAAAGAGTATGAAACCTTTAAAGAGGTCCTTGATTATGATTTCACTTTTTTAACTTTAGTTAGTGTGTAATGTTGCTGTTTGATCATAAACAACATCTGTAAAGTTACAAAGTTCAATGCAAAGGGAGACATTTTCTTTTACAGAAGTCGCTTTTTAAGGACTACAACAAACGGCTGGTAGGGACTACAATGAGCTTCATCCCGGGTTAGTGACATCACTAACCCTAAAATTTACATAAACCCGCCCCCGAGAACACGCAACAAAGGGGGTGAGGCCATGAGGAAGAGTTGTTGTAGTAGAGTTTTGTTACCATGCCCTAATTTTACGCTGGACTGCTTCACAAACGAGGGTCAATTTAATGCTGGATTTGCACAAAAGATTAACATGACGCCACATGCTAGTGGATGAGTTGAATCAACTCCACAGAAACTACATAAATTTATCCAATAACCATTCAGAAACGTCCAGTTTCATTCTAAAAGTTGTAACTTCTTCCTGAGTCTCTCCATCAGTGTCGACTCCGGTTTGAACAATGTAAGGCTGAACACCGTTACTGACAATCCTCATTTTGGCTGCGTGAGATTCTCCAGCTTTGTTGTTGTTGAGCAGCCGAAGCGTGAGCTGTTAAAGCTCCGCCCTTTTCTGGAAAGGGGGCCGGGAGCAGCAGCTCATTTGCATTTAAAGACACACACAAAAACGGTGTGTTTTTGCTCACACCCAAATAGGAGCAAATTTGACAAGCTATAATAAATGATCTGTGGGGTATTTTGAGCTGAAACTTCATAGACTTATATTACATCTTGTGAAAGGTGAGCTTATTAATAGTTAGTAGCAATATTAATAGTTAGTTAGCTGTTAAGTTTATGTATTGGGTAGGAATAAGGGATGTAAAATATGGTCATAAGGCATTAATATGTGCTTTATACGTACTAATAAAAAGCCAATATCCTAGTAATATGCATGCTAATAAGCAACTAGTTAATAGTGAGAATTGGAACTAAACTAAAGTGTTACCCAAAAGACATTTAAAAGGAAACATTTTAAAAAGAAATGTAACAACACAGAGTGCAAATTTCACACAATGCTGCCGGCTTGCCGCTGACCAGCGCCATGAACAATAGTGATGGCTCATGGTTAGTTTCATTTGGGATTCAAANACCCAAATAGGAGCAAATTTGACAAGCTATAATAAATTATCTGTGGGGTATTTTGAGCTGAAACTTCATAGACTTATATTACATCTTGTGAAAGGTGTGCTTATTAATAGTTAGTAGCAATATTAATAGTTAGTTAGCTGTTAAGTTTATGTATTGGGTAGGAATAAGGGATGTAAAATCTGGTCATAAGGCATTAATATGTGCTTTATACGTACTAATAAAAAGCCAATATCCTAGTAATATGCATGCTAATAAGCAACTAGTTAATAGTGAGAATTGGAACTAAACTAAAGTGTTACCCAAAAGACATTTAAAAGGAAACATTTTAAAAAGAAATGTAACAACACAGAGTGCAAATTTCACACAATGCTGCCGGCTTGCCGCTGACCAGCGCCATGAACAATAGTGATGGCTCATGGTTAGTTTCATTTGGGATTCAAACCAGCAACCTTCTGCTTACCAGCTCTGAGCTTTAACCACTACACCACATCGCCCAGCCTCAGGCCTCCGTGCGGCTGCTGCAAACTGACTGATTGTGTGTGACTGCTGCATTATGGCTCCTACAGAGGAACACAGTATAAAATTGTTCTCTGTGACAAGAGTGATGTGACATACTGTTTGAAGTGATCGGTTTCAGCCTTAAGGAACTTTTCGAAAAGACAGAAACAAGCACTTTTGCTTCTACTGAGTCACACATACACACACTGGGAGAGAGAGAGAGGGAAACGGCGCACAGGGAAATATATGCTAATGTAACGGAGCACAGTCATTTGAAAGGAAATGGGCCTGAATGAGCACCCCGAGGGAACCACAGCACAAAGTTCAACCCTGAAAAATGTATTTCATTTCATTTAAATAGTCCGCTCTTATGAATACACCGGGGCTTCAGGGAGAGCTGGGAGCCGCAGGAGGGCTGAGGTGGGAGTTTATTTTGGGGGGGAAATATCAAAACAAGATGTGGAGCCTGAAAAAAGCCAAAACAAATGATTTTATAGGTAAGGAAAACTTTGTTCAACTTGCTCTGATGACTCATTTGTAGGTGTTTTACAGGTCTAAGTTCTAGAAAATATGCTTTGATGTGGCTTTGGGTGGATTTCAAAATGACTAAAAGGTCCAAATCTACGTAAATTGCATGGCTTAACTAAAGATTATGGTAGTACCATGGTACAGTGCTAGCATATACCAATTTACTGAATGATTGTCATATTTACTACCAACACTACAAAGATACTTCAAAGAATTGCATGATTTAGCTATGGTCCATGTACACAAAAACAACAAAATAGATGTGACACATGTCCAGAAAAAAACAACAACAAACAAACAAACATGGTAATATCATGGTACTGTTTTAACTAACTTTCTTAGCAAGATTGTCTTCAAAGTCCACCATGAAAAGAAAATTAAATGAAGAATATGGTAGCTCTTTATTTTATAGTCCTGTTCTGCAAGTACATACTATGTACTTATTATAGCAATTACAATAACTGGGTTATAACAAGGTACTAAACCTGAACCTACCCCTAAACCTAACCTTAACCCATGTAGTTTTATGTTATACTTTCTAAGGTAAGTTCACTGTTAGTACATGTACTGTGAAATAAAGTGTAACCGTTAATGCTAATGTCTGTTTCTGGGGATCAGCAGCATCGTCAAGAATGCAACATTTTTCTTTTTGCATTCGGAATCAATTTCAGACACATTTTGGAAACATATTTGCAAAGATAGTAGGTTTGTGTACTTGTGTATGTTTTTGGCCTTAAAATGATAGTTCATCCAAAAAAAAAGAAAATTCTGTTATCATTTACTTACTCTCATGTTGTTTCAAAACTTTATGGATGCGTCTCAATCAGCTCCCAGGCTCCCTAGGTTGTGAATCAGTATATCGTGTACACTAATTCGGGCACTATTTCCGGCGACATGACGGTTTTGTTGTACATCAGTACATTATGATAAATACTTTGTTACATATAACTGCAACACTTCAGCTGTAAACAAACTATAAATATTAGCTAGATTATGTTCATTACCTGTCTAGCGATGTCTGTTTATGCTGGAATATAATTAAATAACTGTTTGATTTTTCAAAACACCTATCACATGATTTTTGTTTTGCGCATCAGAACTTCCGTTAAAGGATTAGTTCACTTTCAAATAAAATTTTCCTGATAATTTACTCACCCCCATGTCTTTCTTTCTTCAGTTGAAAAGAAATTAAGGTTTTTGTTGAAAACATTCCAGGATTTTTCTCCTTATAGTGGACTTCAATGGACTCCAAACGGTTGAAGGTCAAAATTACAGTTCCAGTGCAGCTTCAAAGGGCTTTAAACGATACCAGAGGAGGAATAAGAGTCTTATCTAGCTACTTACGTAAAAAAAAAATGGAACTGGCGCCGTGTTCGTTCCGTAAGTAGAATAGGGAAGGCGTAGGACATACACCGTAAGCTTTTTGAAGAATACGGAAAGCGGAAGCACATGCAAGTCGATCATTTGTTTATATAAAGCAAATACAGTTGTTGTTTTTTTTTTTAAATGACCGATCGTTTCGCTAGATAAGACCCTTATTCCTTGTCTAGTATCATTTGGAGCCCTTTGAAGCTGCACTGAAACTGTAATTTTGACCTTCAACCGTTTGGAGGCCATTGAAGTCCACTATAAGGAGAATAATCCTGGAATGTTTTCATCAAAATATGGCTTTAATTGCCTTTTAATATCCCACAAGACCATTTTGCTTACACTATGACCTACTCATAATCAGACAGCACAGTTGAGCCACGTCATATCTGCGTATGTTCCTGAAGGAAATGATTGAAGCACTTAAGATCCCGGGATGTGAGCCAGGATAGCATTCCCAGCTTCCTGTCTGGATCCCAGTCCTTTGGGAGCAGATCAGGTGAATATTCCGGGATGAGAAAAGCTCTCAGAAGGCAAACACTCAAGATTTAATTAGGGAGCTGAAAGAGGATTACACTGAGTGAGTGTGTTTGTGTGTGTGTGTGTGTGTGTGTGTAGGAAGGGAAGTCCCTCCACCTTCCTCCGTCTTGTTTTGTTGACTCTACAGATCCAACGGTGCCACATATGTCCAGCATATGGTACAAGAACACACAATCCTGAGTACAAGTGAAAATACACACGCAAACACAGGCTTACCTGGGCACGGAGGCATACAGACGATCGGTGTCGTTGTATCTCGGAGCCATTCGTGGATCAGGCCCTCTGATCTGCAAAGCAGAAAAATCACATAAGATTATGTGTCACAATCAGATAATGTGACATTTAGATGTGGTTTTAAAGGTGAAGAGCATAATTTCTGTACACAAGCGTCTCGAAATAGAATTACAAAGACGTGAGATCACAAAAAAGCAGACAACGCATACAAACCATTCATGTATATATAACTATTTTTTTCCCCTTTGTTTTTTAACATCAGAATGTGAGCACATACATACAGGACATATACACATTTAATATTCCACCATTAAGAGGTGATTTACAGTACCGCTCAAAAGTAAGATTTAGTAAGAAGAAAATCAAAACTGCAACAAAAACAGTAATATTAATTGTAATTTCAGTTTAAAATAACTGTTTTCTATTGCAAGATGTGATGATAGGTTTTGCTTAAAATGTTTATGACTTTGCCATTAAGTTAGCACGACCCTCAAAGTGCAGAGAAAGAAAAAAAAGCAGTGACAAACATGTTACTTCATTTTCAATGCATTTTTGTCTCTGTAAACAAAGAGGAAAATTGGATGCATTATTTTCCCATTACGTCTCTTATGGTTTTATGATTACAATGAATTATTAAAGCTTATTTCTCCTTATGTGACTATTCCAAAACTTTGCAAGCTTGTATAAGAGAAATAACTGGAGTTCGCCGCACATCGCAGGGTTTAACAGTAGTCTCATATGACCGCAGTGGGATTGTGGGAGTGCTGCGTGTGGCAGCTCCTGACAGATGAAGGTTAGAGGCATTATGTAAAGAAGGGCAGCTCATTTCTGGGGACTATGTGAGGAAAATGGTGGCATTTGTCTCAATGAGGCGTTTATAAGTGCACGTCCTCCCGCGTGTAATGGCGGCCCTGAGCTCTACCCTGCATGCTAAGTGTGATCTTTAAACACAAAGGTGTCTCGCAGGGATCGAATGTCACCGAGAGTAAGAGAGAGGGAGATGGCGACGGCACACGCCGTAAAGGTCAAATTTAGAGAAGCGAGAGATGATTGTGGGAATGATAGACTGCTGTGCACGCCAAATGATCAAAACGATATACAATTCCTCGCTTTCCTCTGTTCCTGTCATTCTTTCTTCCGTCTATTCTGACCATACAGGTGATCAGTCATGCCTATTGTCACAGATGGAAGCATTTATACTACTGCTTCACTCTCCAGCTTCTCTTTTTCTTCACAGATGAGATACTAGTTTTGGGAGCAAAGACCTAGGGTTGTATGCATGTGTGGTCAATACAAGATATTTACCAAAAATGGATGTACCTCTTGATGGAAGTAAATGTTGTGATGTTATTTCCATAAAGTGGTGCATCAATTTTTGCTCAAGATCTTGTATTGTCAATGCAAGAGGTGAGCACTCTGTAAAGTCTCCTCCAGCACATCCCAAAGACTTTCAATGATTTTAAGCTCTGGACTCAGAGGTGTCAATTCATGTATGAAAATGATTCTTCATGCTCCCTTCCCAACATTCTTTCACAATTTGAGCCTGATGAATCTTGGCTTTGTCATCCTGGAATATGGCCATGATGTGTCTTCATACATGGTTGTTAAAGAAATGAAAAACAACACACTCCATCAATTAGGGTTAGAAGAACTAAAAAAATAAAAAGTCGAAGCAATTACTGGTATCTTCTTTGAAACCTTTAAATAAAAATGGAACATTCCTGTCACCCCACTAAGCATCGACGCACTTAGTGACGTAGACCGACTTGTCCACCATTGTGAACTTAAGTCAATCAATGCCAATAACATCAACTTGTATTAAATGGTGAAAACAACTCTTTAAATAGCTTGTGGTGTCATGTTGAGTGTCCAGAGACTGCCTGATGCACTGCACACATTGATTTGAAGGCTGCACGCAATTTCCGTAAATCAAAGTGCTCAGATTTCTATCAATCTACTAAAAACTAGTTGTTAGGGCTGCTCGATTATGGTAGAGATTATTTTGGTCAATAGTGAAATCACGATTATTTAAGATTATTGGTGGGCGATATGCTCAGTCTTATTTCATGACATGAGTAATTTTAGATATCAGTACAAATTTCATAATTATCGATAAGCTATTTCAACAAAAACTAAAACTAGGTTAACTAATGTAGAAGACAAGTAAACGAAGAGACTAATTACAAACAAAAATAAATACAACAGAACAAAAATACTAATTAAGAAAGATGAACTGACAGTGGTATTCAGATAAGTAATAGCCTACAACAGAAACTGAATAAAGTAATAAAATGTAAAACAACACTGCATTGTCTTCACTATAAATTCAATATAGATTAATCCTTATTAAAGCTACAAAAGTTGTTCATTCAAGAGCAGTGAGTGATTTTATATTTGTCTTTTTTGTTTGATTAAAATTAATGACACAAACTAAAGCAGGTATATTAGGCTGCTGTCACTTTAAGACTGAATGCACGGATCCAATATACTGTTACACATGCGTTTTCTTTTTCAACTGTTAACATTCACTTAAGACATAGCCGACTGTGTTTATGTGGATACTTACCAATAGGGCATTTTGACATTTTTGTGTGTAGACTATTTGACCTTTTAGGCATGAATCTGAAGCCCACAGTATACTTTGCTTATGCGCATTCGGCACGACTTCCATAGTATTTTCAATGGCTACCGTCAACTGTTTGGTTACCTACATTCTTCAAAATATCTTCCTCTGTGTTCAGCAGAAGAAAGAAAAACATACAGATTTGGAAAAACTTGAGGGTGAGTAAATGATGACAGAATTTTCATTTTTGGGGGAACTATCCCTTTAAGCAATAAAATCGCTGGATGTTAGTGCGATAAAACACTACTTAGTTGCTTCCATAGGGCCGGTTATTACAAAACACGAGAGACTCCAGCGACTTTGGATCTTCCACATTACCCATGTGTTTCTCTTCACTGCCCACAGATGTTATCTTGGGCACAGGCGATTGATCTTCACTGGGTAATTAGCATTTTAGGCAGAAAGGACAAGACGTGGGCCTGCTGCCAGACGCTTGACTCCGATGGAGAGAGAATTTGAAACTTTGCCACGGCAGGCTTGGTGGTCTGGGCGAGTTTTACCCTGTGGGGTCAAAAAGGATCAACAAAACCTGCTCAACCCTGCTAAACCTCACCAAAGGGGGACATTGGGGCACCATGGCAACCGATCTGCCAGAAACCAGTTGAGTCTTTGCGGTGCTGTTATCAGATCAAAACGGCTGTGTGGACGGATGAAGGACTCGTGAGCTGTTGTGAATGCTGAGAAATGTGCACACTATGCCGGCGAACTGGACTGAGACGGCAAACACTCGCCACAACAAACATGCAAACGTTTACAAATACGCATACGGCACTCATGCGTACAGATGCAGGGAGATCAGACGGATGTATTTGAGGAGTTTGATTAAACACAAAGACGCACATGTAGAGCATGAACAGCAAGGTTATCTGGACTCACTGGGACTTATTCAGTCATTTTTATTCCACAAGAACAAAAAAAAAAAAGACATAAGCAAAGACATTTAGCAATAAACATTTAAGATATACATAATAATTAAATGATATATAACAGGGCAAAACATTTTAGTCAATTTTAAGATTTTTTGAAAGAAGTCTCTTGCACTCGCCAAAGCTGTATTTACTTGATCAAAAATACAGTAAAAACAGTAATATTGTGAAATATTATGTTTTCTATTTGAATATATTTTAAACTGTAATTTATTCCTGTGATCAAAGCTGAATTTTCAGCATCATTACTCCAGTCGTCAGTGTCACATGATCCTTCAGAAATCATTCTAATATGCTGATTTGATGCTCAGGAAACATTTTTTATTATTATCAATGTTGAAAACAGGTGTGCTGCTTCATATTTTTGTGGAAACCGTGATACTTTTTTCCCCCCAGAATTCTTTGATGAATAGAAAGTTCAAAAGAACAGCATTTATTTAAAATATAAATCTTTTGTAACATTATAAATATATCTTTACTGTCACTTTTGATCACTTTAATGGTCCTTGCAGAAAAAAATCCTAAATGTGCACTACATAACTTTTTCTTGTTCAATATTAACACATTTTAAATAATGAGTCAATACACCATCAATCCTTCTTACAAACTGTGTTTTTATCTTACCCTAATTCACTATGGTAAGTCTGTTATAAGTGTTTCATATTTTAGACTGAGTGGGATGTTTTTCGTGTGAAATTGCGCACTTGCGTCACTCGTCCACGCGTGTCTCTTCATATCCGTAAATAGAGAAAAGTTGCTCCACTACTTTGTATGTATGGTGTGGGAGTGATATAGGTTAATTGTCACAATAAGCGAGAAAGATTGACATGGAGCCGCTAAATCTCCAACTTCCAAATAGAGGAGAGTTTGCTGGAAAAAAGAGAACGAGACAGAGCTCGTAATAAAACAAGAATCAACATTGGCTAGATACAAGCCAGGATATTTGTATTATAACTCTGATTGTGTTTGGCTGAAAGAAGAAAGTCATATACACCCAGGATGGCTTGAGGGTGAGTAAAGTATGGAGTAATTTTCATTTTTGGGGGAACTAACCCTTTAAGCCTATAGTAGTGAATGTTTTAAGAGCAGTAGGTCAGGATAAACATATTCATCCGCACACAGAGCTGAAACACAACTAAAACAATGTTCTTCCGCAAAATGCATGCAGTTTTGTTTGTTTTTTTAACATCTAGAGGGACAAAAGTTACATAGTGTACTTTATATTTTATATTGGACACACACACACACACACACACAAACTTAGCAGGTGCCACTACCACTTTATAGTCCTCAGTAACTTTTGTTCTTTATCATTACTTTTTGCTAATTAGATTCCATTGATCTGGGCTCAGAGTCAAACTCCATTCCAGAGGGAATTGGCAGTCTGGAGTGAAGTTTTGCAGTTGGACTCCAGCATGACTCAAACTTAGCATGTTTCTCAACAAACACAAACTGTGCTCAGCATTTGCCACAAGAAACTCAAGCTATGTCCCTGAAAACTAGGCTGTGCTTCTCCACTTGTTCGGCTGAGTATGTGTTGACCACTGTGGGCTGAAACTTCACCAGGCATGCTTTTCTTTTAATCAGTTACACAAACAACTAAAGCAGCCTGGCACTTCATTAAAAAATAACTTGTGCACTTCATTAGAGCAAAATTTCTCAAATGCAAAAAATGAACAAACAAACTATATCTTCATCTGCCAGCTCATTTCATTCGACTCCTGAATTTGAATTGCATTGTGTATCTGTATAACACTTTGCAAGTTAGACAAGCTACTTTGATCAAACTTTCCACAAAGCTGGCACCATACTCAACCTCAATGCTAAAACAAACACGCTTTAAACATGGCGTGATCATATCGCTTGTTGATTCTCTCCCTAGAGTCTCTGTGGCCGCGGTGTATGCAGCATTCTGATCTTTGATGTAGTGCTGCCATGGCCCAGTGCCCTCTAACGTGCCCTGAAAAGCCATGGTCATACCGCCCAGACGGCCCAGGCTTGTTAGCAGCAGATGGTGGAACCATTTTGAGAGGGTAATTTAGACACAAGGCTGTAGGAGGCTGGTCATGACCTCCTCATGTATTGAGCCCAACCCTGTGAAACGGAGGTGCTTTTGCTGTCTAGTTCTGGAGAGATGTGTTGTGTTGCACGTGGATTGTTGTGGATGTTATTAGGAAATTTTGATTAATAAAATAGATACAGATACACTGGACATTTTGGCCATTTCATATCAACATAAACAACTGAATTTTCTTGGAATTTAACATTGAAACTTCAAGTTGCATCCAAAAGTGTTGATTTGTCAAACAACAACTCTGGACCTCTTCCAATTCAATGGAACATTGTACTTGTATATTATAACAGCACTACATATAATAATACTAATATAATATGCCAATAAAATACTACATACAGTCAAACCAAAATTTATTCAGACACCTTTAACATTACATTCATTAATACAGTTTATTCACTATAGTTTAAATAAAAATGACAAGTTCTCAGAGTTAAACTGTATCAGAAAAAATGTATCTTAATTATGTCAGATAACGCTTAAGCAAAACATGGTCAGGTCAAAGTGTCTGAATAAATTTTGGTCCCAACTTTTTATAAATTTTACTGGTATTCCACTGTATGAAGAATTTTTGGGTATAATATGTCACAGTTTACTTTATTTTGCTCACTTATTACTATTATTATCCTCACTTACATAAATTAACTATAGTGTCCTGCACCCACTAGTAAAAAAATATAAAAAATTATATCTAGTGTCTGAATCATTTTTGGTTTGACTGTATATGAATCAGTGTTGTAAAATTAATCAGTTAAGTGATTCAATGACTCACTCAAAATGATAGCCACTTGCTTGATTCCTGAATAATTTAGAGTTTTTGAGCGAATCAACAGTGATTCAATAAATCAGTTCCCGAACGAAACAGCCTTTTAAAATGAATTAGTTGAGTGATTCAATGACTCACTCACAGGGCTAGACATTAAAGGATTAGTCCACTTTTAAATAAAATTTTCCTGATAATTTACTCACCCCCATGTCATCCAAGATGTTCATGTCTTTCTTTCTTCAGTCGAAAAGAAATTAAAGTTTTTGATTAGGGCTGCACGATTAATCGCATGCAATTGTCACGCGCATTTCGTCAGTAAAGCCGGTTCCCTGATTACCGCTAAATCGCCATCACCTGCTTTTAAATGGAGCGGCATATAATAGACAGAGCCATAGATCACTGACAAGCCACACAATATCGCGTTCATATCGCAGATGAATCGCCTTCGATAATGAACGCGATATTGTGTGGCTTGTCAGTGAACTACGGCTCTGTCTATTAAATGGAGCTCCATTTGAAAGCAGGTGATGGTGATTTCACGGTAATCAGGGAACCGGCTTTACTGACGAAATGCGCGTGACAATCGCATGCGATTAATCGTGCAGCCCTAATTTTGATGAAAACATTCCAGGATTTTTTTCCATATAGTAGACTTGAATGGGCACCAAACAGTTGAAGGTCATAATTAGTTCCACTGCAGCTTCAAATTGTTCTACACAATCCCAGATGAGAAATAAGGGTCTTATCTAGTGAAACCATCGCTCATTTTCTAAAAAAAATTGAAAATTATATAAGTTTTAACCATAAATGCTCATCTTGAACTAGCTCTCTTCTTCTTCTCCTCTATTAGAATTCCAGCAGTGTAGACGCTGCTAAGCGTAATACTGCCCTCCACAGGCCAAAGTTTGAACTAATTTTTATATGCAATATGATAGTTCAATAGTTTATAACAATTAGTTCAAACTTTGACCTGTGGAGGGCAGTAATACACTTAGCAGTGTCTACACTGCTGGAATTCTAATAGAGGAGAAGAAGAAGAGAGCTAGTTCAAGATGAGCATTTAAGGTTAAAACTTATATAATTTTCAATTTTTTTCAGAAAATGAGCGATGGTTTCACTAGATAAGACCCTTATTTCTCATCTGGGATCGTGTTGAACAATTTGAAGCTGCAGTGAAACTAATTTTGACCTTCAACTGTTTGGTGCCCATTGAAGTCTACTATAAGGAGAAAAATCCTGGAATGTTTTCATCAAAAACTTTAATTTCTTTTCGACTGAAGAAAGAAAGACATGGACATCTTGGATGACATGAGGGTGAGTAAATTATCAGGAAAAGTTTATTTAAAAGTGAACTAATCCTTTAACATCCACCAACCCGTCAAATGCAGGTGGATTTCAGCAGTGGCGTGTAACGCAGTCACTCCTACTAGCCACTTTGGTGGGTTTAATTTTATATATTATAAATAAATATTTCAATTGTAGTCTTTTAAAAAGTGCAATGTAGTGTTTTAATTTTTAGATACATATTAATACTGAAATATCTGAAACACTTCCAATATTAATTTTCCACAGAATAGATACACAATATCAGCTGATCTTTCTCTCATCTCCCTGACAGCGAGTTGATTCAGAGTTTTTAAATGAATCGGTTGAATGAGCCTGCTTGCGTAGCTATGTAACCTGCAGAAAGATTCACTGTAAAATCCCAGACTGACAGTCTCACCAAACAGTGAAAAGTCTAACTGCATAAAAACAAACATTTAGAAAATGTTAGGGAACTGAAAACTATAAATGGGGCTTTTTATGAAACAGTTACTCTTTAAATTGCCATAATCCGCCACCAAAGTGCAAAACATTTTTAAGTCCAAATAAAAAGAGAGTTATTATTCTGTCCTTGCTCATTCCTCCCCTGAGGTCCCTCGACTGCTCCCTCCAACTGCTCTTTTCTTTTTGTTTTAGTGGCTTCATTCAGATTCCCGACCACAGTTTCCTGCTTTCAAACCAAGGTTAAGGCTCCATGATATAAGTTGGCCTTCCTGCAAGGCTTGTCTTTGACCTACCGGAGAAGGTGTGACCTGCTTGCTAGAGCAAAGAGAAGTCAAGGCCTTTTGTTCCTTGTCCATCCCTGCCTTTCTCGCTTTCTTTCACTCTTAATCTGTCTCCGTGAGCTCATGTTGATATGTTTTGACAACCCAGGCACCTGGATTTAGAATTTAGGATTATTTGTCGGCTCTGCGGAGAGCCACCTAGTCGCCATCACTCAATCTTTTTACACTCCGCCGTCACGGCTGCCCGTCAAGCCGGTGCGTGTGTTTGGAGATGCAGATGCTGGCTTAATTAGACCTGACAGGGCCGGGATGCTCGTCTCAAGCTGTTCTGTAGCAAGGAAGAGAGGATAACAATCTGAATGACAACCGTCTTAATTTTCATCTCCTCTCTTTCTCCTTCAGTCTCTGCATCTGCCCCGTCTCCTCTCTGCTCTCATTTTACTCTGGAACCACTGGTCTCACATCAACTTAAAAATACAAGCATGACTTGTAAAGAGGGATGTGTATGATGTATCTGTGATCTTATCAGTATTAACCAATATAAGTAGTTTATAAAGGAAAAGTGTGTAATTTTTTATTTTAAAGTTTCTCCTACCCCAACTTCATCTCCCAGATATTTTATGTACGGAAAACCTGTTTGACACACTAGTGTCCGAGAATAACACACTAAAACTTCAACTGAACATCATTATCCAGTACTGGGCACCAACAAGCATTGAAATGTGGTTACTGGGGAATTCTGGGTGATTGCTAGGGTGTTCTGGATAGTTGCTAGGGCATAATAGTTGGTTCCTTGGATGTTCTATGTGATTACGAGGGCATTCTGGGTGGTTGAAATGGTATTCCAGGTAGTTGTTAGGGTGTTCTGTGTAGTTTCCAGACCAAGTCAGAAGTTCCCAACCCAAAGTCTCTATGATAATCTGCTCTCGAGATATCGTTTGGGTCCCTCAAGATGGCAAAATTGTAACAGCAAATCACCCATCAAGAAACCATACAATTTGCTGTCCACACACGTTGGGTTTCCATGTTTTATGGGGACCTTCCATAAACAATGATTTTTATACTGTATAAACTGTGTATTCTATCCCCTAACCCTAAACCTACCCATCACAGAAAACTTTATGCATTTTTACATTTTCAAAAAACTTAATTTTGTATGTTTTTCTTCATGGGGACCAAAAAAAATGGCAAAAAATTACTGGTATCACTATCCTTGTGGGGACATTTGGTCCCCATGATGTAGGGAATACCAGGTACGTACACACGTACACACACACACACACACTCAAGGTCTGTGAAAACCAGTCTGTAATCCAATTAAATTCTTCTGTTAATGAATCACACCCCACAGTCCCTGCTGTGTGCGCGTATCTATCTCTCTCTCTGTGTGTGTGTGTGTGTGTGCGCGTCTACACCACATGCTAGTCCTTATGGTGGCCTGAACGTCCTTCTCCATTTCTTCTGTTATTCTGACAGCAACCATTCGTCTTTCTTCTATTCATTTCACATATTCAGTCATCTATTTGTCAGTAAACTGCCACTTCTCAATGAAGAAGTTCATTTACTACACGGACATTGTCAAAACCGTCTACAGTGACTACATTCTAGTCAACATTAAAACCACCAATCAGCTCTAAATATGACAACCTATGGTTTAAGCAATGGTTTAATGCAACTATTAATAATAAAAAAAAGTTTGGGGTTGATAAGACTGTTTTTAATGTTTTTGAAAAAAACTCACCAAGGCTGCATTTATTTGACCAAAAATACAGTAAAAACAGCAATATTATGAAATATTATTTCAATTTAAAATAATTGTTTTCTATTTGAATCTATTTAAAAATATAATTTATTCCTGTGATCAAAGTTGAATCTTCAGCATCATTACTCCAGTCTTCAGTGTCACATGATCCTTCAGAAATCATTCTAATATGCTGATTTTCTGCGCAAGAAACATTTCTTATTATTATCAATGTTGAAAACAGGTGTGCTGCTTCATATTTTTGTGGAAACTGTGATTTTAGGATTCTTTGATGAAAAGAAAGTTCCAAAGAACAGCATTAATTTGAAACAGAAATCTTTTCTAACATTAAATAAGTCTTTACTGTTTTCCTGACCTCAAATAAACATATTCCGTAATGTAAATTATTTGTGCATTAGTATAAAAGTGTAGGAAGACTGATTTGATTACAACATTCACAATGCTTCATGGAAGTGGATGATTCTCTATGTAGAAAAAAAACAACTAATTTTATTTTTTACCGTTTAACAAAGTAAATACAGTCTGATTTAACTGTAATTAAATGTGTTTAATGATGCCCAGAAATATGTTTAGACTGGTCTGAATAAGAGTAAATTGTGTAACGTTATTCACAGATATTTCGTAATGGCAAGTTGTTCAAACCAAATGTAATCACTGAAGTTGGCTGGCGGCAAAAGGAATGCAATATCACCAACTAGTAAAACTGTTAATCGTTGTTAATCATTACACCATTCATTAGAACAACTGTGATGTTAAATTGCTTCAAAGCATCAAAATTAATGGTCAATCTATCGACAACGCCAACCTATAATTTAACAAACAATGCAAAAGGAAAAAAAAAAAATCTTGCAACATCGGACACTAAATACGTCGCTTTCCTTCCAGCATCAGAGCTTCTATTTTCTCACTCAGACGTTCCTGGAAAGTCTCAATGAAGTTGGCTTTTCCAGCAGATGTGTGTAATCATATAAACTATAATTGTAAACTTTGCCGAGCCCTGGACACAACCCTCAATCTCTCGAAAATGAAGTGCTGGACATCTGGGTGGACGCGAGCGTGGCTCCGGGCGCTGAAATGACAGAGTTCAGGGCCCCGATAAGTGCTTCTGAAAAAAGCCTTCGTTCCAATTTAGATTGAGTTTTTGTTTTAAAGTGCCCCAGAAGAGAACGGCTGACAGTCACCCTTGCCATTTTCAAACCTTGTGATTTCTAGAAGGGATTTGTGCGAAACTGTAAAATTTTCTCATATCTGTGGTTCTGTCTTGCCTTTTCCCTTCTTTTCCTACTGTTTCAGCATATTTTTATTCATATTTTTTTGCTATCTTTCATGAATAATAAATCTCATGTCTCACAATGTCTTATCTTCATAACATCATGTTGGATGCCCTATTTGTCATTTATTTTTTTATTTTTACACAAGGTGCCAAGAGAGTGCAAAAAATCTTGAAAAGCAGCGAGCTGAGCAAGTGTTCTCGATACTATTTTAACACTAAAAGGGATAGTTTACCTAGAAATGAAAATTCTGTCATCATTTACTCTGTTGTTCCAAACCTGTATGACTTTCTCTCTTCTGTGGAACACAAAAAAATATATTTTGAAAGACATTGTGTCTAAACAACATTGGACCCCATTGACTTTCACTGTATGGACAAAAAAAGCTGTTAAAAAGTGTTATTGTTAACTAAAACAACTAAATATTGTTTTGTTTCTGGTCATTTAAATGACCAGTATACAAGTTTTCATATTAGATGAAAACTCGGATACTTAAAATACTTAAACTTATAAATCTTAAACAAAAAACTGGAAAATGTTACCTTGGCAAATAAATAAAATAAATACTGAAAATTTTTAAAACTAAAACTGAAATAAAAATAAAAATATATAGAAATATGTTTAAAAAAAACAAAAACAAAATAAAAATGACAAAAGCACAGCAAAATTAAACAAATCAAAATGAAAACAGAAATTATAAAAAAAACTAATTCTATATATATATATATAT
>RJVU01070129.1:4215872-4235512 GCA_003731715.1 Anabarilius grahami
ATATTCTTTTCATGACATTTAAGCACATTTACATTCCAAAAATAAAATAAAATAAAATAATTTGAATTCCTGTAATATAAGGTTTTACAAACAGGAGTCCGAAAAGTCCTACAGGGGCCTGTGAACAGATATATAAAACATAGAATTGTTTTCAGAATATTTTATATTCTTTTGTATAAATTAAATTAAGTTCAACAAATAATACCAAATTGCACACTTACAATTGTACCTTTCCAATAGTATATAATTTAAATATTATTACATTAATATACAGTTTTTAAGAACATTATTATTATATAATTATAGAATAAATATTATTAAAGCATTTATTTTATGTAAAAATTTTATATGGTGTAATGTAAATATGGAAATATAATATATACATAATGATATTTACTATTATAACATTTATTTTGCATTACAGTAATGAGAATTCAATTATGGTATTATCGAAGGCGACTAGTTCGGGGAGGAGAAAAAATGTGCTTACTTGTCATGTCACAAAGCAAAACAAATCTTAATGGTCCTAAAAATGGGCTTCATTATCATGCAAATAAAAGATCCACTTATTTATTTTGTTGTGAAAAATGACCTGAATATTTCTTGACAGTTCTGATGAGATTCACTCTGATAAACATACATTTGAATAACAATAACAACTGCACAACATCTATTAACAATTGAGAATTCAATTACATTTCCACAAACACACACTCTAGTCAAGAATAATCACAAACCTCCGCTCCCAAGATTCCTAAATTTCTTTTTAATTTGACACAGATATCGCTCGAGGCTTCAGTTTACTGACATAACGTACATGCATGTTTGCTGAAGATAAGCCGCGACTACATGATCCAAACACTGGCCCACGAGCAAATCAAGGGTCCAGTTGGATCCAGCATCCCCTCGCCGTGTCTCCTGTGCGTTATGCCTCAATAGTACTCCATTTCCCAGCCCCACACACGCACTAATGACTGTATTTATCTCATTAGGCTGGAGCGATCTAAAACCGGCAGCTGGCATGCTAGCTCTGCCTTGCCCTTAAGCACTCTCATTAAAACCAGAGGGAGTCATGGCCTGAATATCAATGTGCCGCAGTCTTGCTCAATCCGTGTGAGAACAGCGGTGGTCATCACGCAACAGAGCTCGCACAACTCTACATGATTATTGGCCACTCAACATTTTTCATTGTGAACATAATACAGTACAGAGTGACCTGATCCTTAGGAAAACTGACTATGCTAACTACAGTTTCCACAGTTAGGTGATTGCTACTACTGTAAAAGCATAATAAATAATATGGGATCTCAATTTTTGTAATGGAAGTACTCTATGCCACCGTCTAGTGCACCTCTTACTTACAACTTAAGTCATGCATTCAAGTCTGAAACTATTAAAGCCCATTTTCATCACAAAAAAAAATCATGTTTTGGTAAATCATAAATATGACATAAAAAGTCAAAATTAGGACATACTTACCCATAAGTATGAGATAAAAAGTCAAAAATTACATAAAGCGAATTATAACAGAAGTCATAATTATGACAAAACGGCAAAATTATGATACTAATCCATAAGTATGAAATAAAAAGTTGAAATTTACAGTCAAAACTGGCATAAAAAGTAAATTATGACACGTCATAATTATGACAAACGCCACAATAAGTATGACATAAAAAGTTGAAATTTTAAATTTTTAAATTCGAAATGAAACCAAGTCATAATTATGACAAAACTGACATACTAACTCATAAGTATGAGATACAAAGTTAAATTTGACATACTAAGTCTTAATTATGAGATAAAATGTAGAAATTCACATACTACCCCATTAGTATGAGATAAAAAGTCAAAATTGATATACTAAGTCATAGTTATGAGATTAAAAAAGACAATATTGACATAAAAAGCGAATTATGATGTCAATTACAAATTATAAGACAAAACAGCAAAATTATGATACTAAGTATGAGATAAAAAGTTGAAATTGACGAGTCAAAATTGGCATAAAAAGTGAATTATGAACGTCATAATTAAGACAAAACGACAAAACTGACATACTAACTCATAAGTATGAGATACAAAGTTAAAATTGACATATTAAGCCTTAATTATGAGCTAAAATGTTGAAAATGACATAAAAAACACATTAAGACAGAAAATTATGACACATTAACTCACACGTATGATACAAAGTTGAAACTGACATACTAAGTCATAATTATGACAAAGCCAAAATCATGATAAAATTTTAACTTTTTCCCTTAATTATTAAATCACATAATCTCATAATTATTACTCAATATGTCAGTTTTAACTTTTTACCTCAAAATTATCTCGTACTTTTGACTATGTATGTCTTCATTACAATTTTTTTATCTCATAATTATGATTTACCAAAGCATTACTTTGTTTTTTATGTGGCGGAAATGAGCTTCCATATGAAACAAAATACAGAAGCAGCCAAACAAAACAAATACATTAAAAAAATTCTGTTGGATAAGCATACGTGAATACATGTGCATCATTGTTACACAAGTTAAAGGATTATTTATGCATGGTATTGAAAATATGCCTTCATTTGCATAAATATATAAAACATAAATTAATATTATTGAAATTCCACAATAAAATTAAAAAGAACTTATTCACTACCATACACTGCAGAGCTGCTTTCGGCCATCTTTCATGTGGACATGCCCCTTCCTAACCTTGCCTAAACTAAACCTAAATGGCACATACAAACAAACTGAATTATAGTGACTACTTTACATGTCATATCTGTCGGTTCTTGGCCATAATAAGCTGCAAATAGGACCAGATTTCATGCTGACAGTCAGAAGTCTGGTTAAGAGAGACTAAGCCAAGCTAAGCACCAGGTTTCCCAACACTAGTTTGCAATTCAGCCTGTGTGTCTTGAAAACCCAGCTGATGGCTCAATCTACCTGAGGCCTGAAGCATTCAGGTGGATTCGATTGTCGTATAGTAAATGCGAAACATGCCCTTGGAAGCTGATTACACTTCGAAGAGTTGTCAGCATAAGGTTGAGGTATGTAGCCCAAGGTAGCATACTAATAGTTTAATACGGTCTAAATTGAGTTTGCAAAGTGAATTAGCATCACTTCGGTTGTTAACCTGAGATTAAGATGGTCTATGTAGCTCTTGGGAGACTTAAAATTCAGGTGGTGAAAATTACAGGCTAACGTTAAGGGCGAAGACAGTGTGAAATGAGACAAAATGACACGAATGTTGATGAGAATCGTGTGCATGCGCTGTAATTACAAATCTAAAACCCAATTATGTCGTAACATAACAATACTGAAGCTGTCTTTGTGAAGAGCTTTTTCTCCAGCTCTGTGCTGGCAGCTCTTGGTTTATCGATTGACTCGAGTTTACTGAGTGTTGCAATTTATCAGTCTAAACCGGAGGCTCATATTTTAGCAGACAAAAACCTCAATTTTCACACAGACTGTGGCTGATCCATGGGAACTGGGGACGTACTGCTAAGCTGATCATTATGTTTGCATATATTAATGCCTGTTTCTCCACCTTCTGGTTTTTAAGGATCTTTCTAATTAGGAGCAGATCTGCCTCTCTCTTTCAAGCTCCCTGGTCTCTGGTTCCTGTTTAATAAATGTTTTATGCCTTACAAAAAAGTACTGTTTCTTTTTTTGTCAGCCAACTTAAGAGTTTTTTTTACAAAAAATTTCTCCACACATTCATTACTAGCTGTGCCGCGAGATTAAAATGTGACGAGATTTCTCGTCGAGGCGAAAAGCTGCCTTGTGATATTGCCATGACGGAGTGTGAGGGTAAAATTAAGATGGAATATGCCACAGCTACGTTCACATTACTCCTCCACTGTTGTTTTGCTTTTTATAGAAATAAAAAACATTTAATTCAGTTGGATAATGGTCGCTTCAATCCCATCCAGCTCATCCAACACGAGCTGCAGAGTCGTATGTATTGCAGCAGGAATCGGAGTTCACTGATCACGTGACAAGTGTAAGTGACGAGATGACTGACAAGACCAGGCAGAGGATTCGTTGCACAACAGAGCCTAAGCCTCTGATAAATGTCTTATCTTGTAGAATTTGCGCTCAGCACAGCCGCTCCCTATTCACAGAGTACACGCGGTCGCGCATTCAAACGCGATTTCAATACCCTGCATTTTGAAAGCGGCTCCCTGATGCATGCAAATCTCTCCCAATATGAAAGCTATCTAAGGCTGGGCTGTGTAGTTGTAACCATCTCTCAGCTCTGTATCATTCTTGAAGAAAATTTTGGTCTCTATTTGCACTCTGAATATTGAGAGAGTACTTTGATTATGGTTGCACTTATTGTTTGCACTTAAGACTAAGAGAAAAGTGTTATTCACTTTTTATTTCTATGATCAATTTGTGGAAAGGAGGACAAAAGTTCTAGAAGCTCATCAATCATGTACAGTTCTAAGGTCTGAAGAGACTCGAATGAAATCAAACAGGAGAGAAGCCAGTCAGTTGAGTTTGTGGCAAAACCTTTTACAGTGCTTGAGTATTGTTGTCTTTTACTGCATATGATCATTCATTACAAGATGATTAGTTCAAACATTTCAAATGCACATGCAGACTATTTTTCTAGTCATGTATTTCGTCATTGAGGATTTCTTAAGAATACTGTGTAAAAATCTTGTCTCATCTCGTGAACTCAATATCGTGAGCTAACCGTCTCTTCACACCCCTATTAATTACCATTCAAAAGTTTGGGGTCAGTAAGATTTTTTAACATTTACAAAAACTTTCTTATGCTCTCCAAGACTGAATTTATTTGATTAAAAAAATACGGGAAAAAAAAACATAATATTGTGAAATATTACAATTTAAAGTATCCGTTTTCTATTTGAAAATGTTTAAAATATAATTTATTCCTGTGATGCAAAGCAGAAATTTTCAGCATCATTACTCCAGTCTTCAGTGTCACGTGATCCTTCAGATATCATTCTAACATGATGATTTGCTGCTCAAGAAACATTTCTGATTATTATCATCAATATTGAAAACAGTTGTGCTGCTTAATATTTTTGTGGAAATCGTCATACCGTTTATTTCAGGATTCTTTGATAAATAGAAAGAACAGCCTTTATTTGAAATAGAAATATTTTGTAACATTATCATTTTGTAACATTACTTTAAATTTTGATCAATTTTAAGGCATCCTTGCTGAATAAAAGCAGTAACTTTGAGGGTACTCGCACCGTCTACAACGTCACCAAGGCACGCCCCAATCGGCCTGATGGGGGCGCTACAGCGATCAAAAGTACATAATGGCGACATTCATACCATATGGTAGAACTCCTCAATCTGAGCATCTTTGCCTCTAGGACCACCACTGTCAATCGAATCGTTTGTTAAATATTGGAGATTTTTCAAAAACCTACTTTCGTGAACTAGTCCTAGGTTTTTGGCTCAACCTCAATAAAGCCACTGTGTTGCACAATTCTCTGGACTCTCTATCTTTTATAGAGATCGGGTCAATGTTAAAAAGGTTTAAAATATATATTTCCTTTGGTAAATTGCCTGTACTGGCAATTTTGATCAATTTTAAGGCATCCTTGCTGAATAAAAGCAGTAGTTTAAAAAAAACTAAACCCCAAAATGTTGAACAGTAGTGTATTTTGTCTTTATAATGGCTCTTCACAACCACAATTGAACCCATTTATATATTTCTGAGGGTAATGAAATGAATCGAAACAGTTCAGCGCCAACAAAAGTGATCAGACTTAAAATGTTCACATGGAGAATGATAAAACGAGAGACAAAAATACCACAGGAACCTCACAGCAATTCCCACCAAAAACCCTGAACACCCTAGACACTCCCTAAAACAAACAAACAAACAAACAAACAAACAAACAAACAAACAAACAAACATCTAGAACACCCTAGCAGCTGCAAATCAACACCCATCCATTTAGGACCCCATTTAGACAAGTGCCAAGTAACAAACACCCAGAAAACCCAGTCAACTGGCTATCAACGCAAAGAAGGCTCAAAAAGCCTCAAACCTACTCTCTCTTTTAGTTGGTAGAAAAACTAGTAGTACCAAACAAAAATGCAATATTTCAATGTGAATATACTAGTATGAGAAAAAAGCATTTCCCGCATTGCTCAGATACAACTTCCTTTAGTGACTTTTAGTTGATAATCAAGGACAAACTGAGTGCAACAGAGATTTGAACAAGGACAAATGAAGGAAAAGGAAACAATAAATGAGTTACAGTGAGAAAAGAGGTTTGACGGATTAAACACAGTAACTATAATTAGTCTCAAAATCTCAAAAACACACTAAAAGGGGATTATCAAACTAATTCCAAAGCAGTGAAAGTCTGACTGATTAAGTAAAGCTATATTTCAAATGCTCGTGCATCATTAGCAGTAACAGAGATCAAAAAGAAAAAAGGCTAGAAGCTAAACAGAAAATATAAGGCATGAAACATTGAATACTGAACCAGGATTACAGTCACAATCTCTGAATTAATTATTAGATCTGGCAGAAAATTACTGTGGTAAACAATGTAAAAATTCCATACTACAGTTGCTTTTGTAAGTTTCATCATTACTCATCAACACTTTCATCACTACTTCAACATTACACTGACAGTAAAGTGTTTAGTTACACTAAATTTGTAATGTTTTCTCAAATATAAGCGTTTACATGTTAGTTATATCACATGGAGCTACTCTACAATTACAAGAAATGCTTTAAGAAGTTCAGTGAAATAGAGCTATTGCAATGATAGTGTATTCTACTTTATAAACCAAATGTTGACACTAATTGGATGAATCACACTCTCTTTATCATCTTCAACTAGTGCAGAAAACCAATATGTTCAGACATTGCACTAATGATGCTGATTTATCAAAACAGTTAAAAGTTGTCAAATATTTTTTCACCAGTGTCAGTGAGGTGAGAAGCACATTCTGTGACACAAATCTTGTCCTTCTGGCGTTAAACGTTTAAAATCATATGTGCGTAATGTTTTACACAGTTGACCAAACTGTAATATCTTGCTAGTTTTGAGTGGCATGTGTCCAAGCTGCAGATGGCGTCTTCCATAAAGCGCACATCAATCAAAACGGCCGCCGATCCACCGTAAGAATGACACTTTGACTGTCGGTTTGACAGCATGCATCTGTCACTCCCCGCAAGACTAGAGCAATATCTCTTTATCTAATATTCAGATAGATGATGTTTATGGACTTCTCACCATATGATATCCATCTGAAAACATTATTTTTTGCCCACGGCGTGAAAAAAAAAAAAAGTAAACTGAAGTGATTTCTGACGTATTAAAGTCCCCCTATTATGCTTTTCAAATATTACCTTTTCATGCAGTGCAAAGTAGGTTTGTATCAAATAGGGTTGGGTATTGAAAATCGATAACAGAAAGCCGCCTCACAATACTGAATAGTGTGCGATACTTGCACTTGAACTGACAAATAAACAAAAATATGTCAAAATATCCTCATAAACACAGTCGGTTATGTCTTGAGTGAACGTAAACAGTTGACAAAAAAAATGCATGTATAACAGTATATTGGATCCGTGCAGCCTTTAAAGTGACAGCAGCCTAATATTCCTACTCCTACTAGGAAGCCTCCGGAGCTGAAAATTCAGATATGGTAATGGGTGTTTGGTTTCAGACACATGCTGTAAGCAGTAGACCAATCACAACAGAGTAGACCATCTGACCAATCAGAGCAGAGGAGGCTCGCGGAAAGGAGAGATCGAATATTCAAACTAACCGTTTCCAGGCTCCTTGAAAAATGAGATGATGTGCAATGTATATTATGAGAAAATTAAAGTGTTTTTTGACCTTGGATGCATGTAAACCTTTTATAGGAGAACAAAATTAGGAACCTTTAAAATAGGAACTGAGCCTTACTATTTTTTGACTTGCATAGTAACGGCCTGGCAACCATAAGCACTCTATGTCATGGTACATTTTGAATTTATAACCATTTTATAACTTTCTACAATAATTTGCCTAAGAAAAAAGACAAAAAAGTTGAAACTGCCACCCGTGCTGTTCCTCTATACTTGAGCGTGTTGAATCTCCATGAGGGGATTTTCTTTATGCAGCACTTGCTAATATTAAAAAGGCGTGAAAGTAAAGGTTAATGTGATTTGACCACTTCCAGGCCAGGCGTGTCTCTGATGGGAAAGAGGCTGTTAACCTTTACCGTCAGAGCAGCGTTCCCTGAGCCCGGGTCTGCTGGAGAGAAGTCCATCAATCACAGAGCTGTCTCATAACGCTGTTCACAATGTGCGCGTGCAGGAGATGGAAGACGAGGAGCATGTGTCATGGGATACTGCTTGTGGTTTCCAGACTAAACCTTGACAGACTCAATACAAGTGTACGCTTAAATGGACACTCTCGTTGCGTGTCTAATACACAAATGAACGCGCACAGTAATTCAATAAGTCGTTTTTACATATCCTTGCCATTCATACTCACAAAACACAACTGTATTAGTAGTGCATATTTATTATCTTTAATAATGTAAAATATTAAATTTTTAAATACATAATTAGGAGCTGAAACCCTATTACAATTGTTAGAATTTCCAAGGATTGGCATTCTCCCCTAAAAGTGACCGTAAGTCGTAGAGACTTGAAACTTTGAGGGTACTCGCACCATCTACAACGTCACCAAGGCACGCCCCAATCGGCCTGATGGGGGCGCTACAGCGATCAAAAGTACATAATGGCGACATTCATACCATATGGTAGAACTCCTCAATCTGAGCATCTTTGCCTCTAGGACCACCACTGTCAATCGAATCGTTTGTTAAATATTGGAGATTTTTCAAAAACCTACTTTCGTGAACTAGTCCTAGGTTTTGGGCTCAACCTCAATAAAGCCACTGTGTTGCACAATTCTCTGGACTCTCTATCTTTTATAGAGATCGGGTCAATGTTAAAAAGGTTTAAAACATATATTTCCTTTGGTAAATTGCCTGTACTGGCTGTAAATGTTTTTCTTCCATCTATGATCGAGACGGTTACAGGCTTGCTAAATAAAACATAATATCTTTTTACACATGTGCTTAAAGGCCTTAAAGCACTTGAACCCTGATAATTGCTGCTCACAGCTATATTTAAACTACAGTAGTCAACATTTGAAGTGAATCAGAAAAGTTCATCAAAGTTGTCCTAAGAAGAAGGTTTTAGAACAACTTTGATGAAAGGTTTTGATCCACTTCATCATGTAATATATTATAAAATGGAACACAAAAGGAGATATTTATAGCTGAATGTATTCAATATTGCACCCATAAAAATAGAAAAAGCTCAATATAATATAATATAATATAAATCTGTCCTTTTGTGTTATATATTATGTAAGATTATATACCTAATGTCCAAGTTGCATATTTGTTATTAATTATCAGTGAATAGTGACCAATGTCAAACATGATTTTCAAGGCAAAATTATTAGTGAGTAAGTCTGTTTGTCACAGCAAGCTATACTATAAGTTCAGAAGACTTGGAATAGAGTGCATGAGTCATACGGACTAATTTTAGGATGATTTTATGGTGCTTTCCTGGTCCTTGTTGGAGCTTGACAGCACCTTGTCCCCATCTTATAAACCTAAATATGAAAAGAACGCCTGTCATCATTTTACAAAAGATATTCTTTATATAAAGTGACTGAGTTGCGTCTTAAACTGCCATCTTGAGTTGTTATAATACACACAGGCTTTAATACCTCTCGTAGACAATTTAAGCGTTTCCTTACGTTCAAAAAAGTTTGCGAGACGTGCACCATGTCAAGACTTGTGAAGTTTGAAGACTCAGATGAACCCTCACAAACAAACATGTAGAGGAGGGCCTGCCACGAGCGATTAAGTATGCAAAAGCTCATTAATATTCATAGGTCGGCGAGCCTTCTCTGCTAATATGAATATGTGTATTTAGTCCACAACGCCTGACTGACAGAAAACATCGGCACGAATAAATGAGGAAATCACAGCAGAATGGGGTTCAATTTTAGAAACAGATTTCAGTAATTAGCCTCTCGCGGGCTGCACTGAGCGATTGTGTTAACAGCTTCATATGTTCCCGCTCAGACGGCAAATAAAACATGATGTGTCCATCTCGCACCCCGCTGAAGCATGCGTGCCATGCAGCTATAATTCTAGACAATAAAAACAGATATGGAATCCATTATAAGCATCATTGTATGATTATATGTGTACCAACTGTTGTTTATGTGTGTGCAAAGGCAGATAAACATGCTAACTACTTTTCACACACATCATTTGTCTGTAAATCAGCTCTTAAAACCAAATTAACCTATTTATATATTTCTAAGGGTAATCAAAACAGTTTCAACTACTGCATGCATGAAAAAAATTTACAGACTTGGCAGACAAAAAAAAAAGCAACTCCCTTAGCAAATACTAGAAAAGTTGTCAGGCCAAATTGTAAAATCAAGTATTTGTTCACCCAAAAATTAAAATTCTGTCATTAATTAGCTTTTGATTACCACAACTGATGTGCGAGTTGATGAATGTTTATATATGAATAAAAGCTTAAATTAAATCTGATCATCATATAAAGCGATAAAGTCTCTTCAGATTCAAATTTGGACTAAAACGCTTGATTCATATTGATTAATTTTATGATCTCTTTATGAACTTTTTGAAGCGTCAAAGTGTCAGTTGTGTAGCTGTCAATGGAGGGACAGAAATCTCTCAGATTTCATCAAAAAGATCTTGTGTTCCGAAGATGAATAAAAGTCTTACTGGTTTGGAATGACATGAGGGTGAGTAATTAAAGGCACAATATGTCATTTTCGCCACTAGAGGTCGCTTATTGAAAAGGCGTAGCTTGATGACGCCTTGATTTCGCGGAATCATGTATTCACGTCTACAGCTGGTGGAAAAGAATCCGACGGGACTCAGGCAGAAATCATGTTCATGGATGAGCTAAAGCTGTTGGAGCTATTGCTAATGAGAGACAAGTGTGACACATGTCTCGAGAGCAGCGGAGCATTATTTTGCCGCAGTCGACACTTCCGCTTCTTCCTGTCAAGCGTATGTGGGGTAACGCAACGCTGTTTTATCAAATTAGACACATTGTGTTGAAAGTTATTATAATGCTATTCTGTGTTCGCTCAGCAGATACTATGATAAACTTGTGTTACACTGCAGTAAGCTAGATCGATATTAGGCATGGAAAAACATGGTACTCGCGGTAAATCAAGAAAAAGAGATTTAAACGTACTGTCTTGAGCTATATAACATGATTAGTTTTCTGTCGAATGTATCCAAACAGTTGCTCACATGTCTAATAAAACACAATATATATTAAAGCGTCTTTGGTGCTTCCATGGTTTCTACAAAATAAAACCGGAAATCGAGGGTAACGCGAGTATGATGTCATTGATAGGCGACGCACAGACACGGTCTGTGACCTGGTTAAAATTGCTTATTTCTCTGGATTTAAACATTCTTGGAAACATTTGGAAAAGTACACAAGTCAACAAAATAGTGGTTTTTGGATATTTTAATCCAAAAATCTTACTGTGGCGAGCAGGGCGGGCGAGAGCCGTGAGGGAACGGCGCGAGGCCGGTGACGCGAGTGTTAATGATCGTCACCTGTGAGGCGCACCGGCCTCGAGTCCCTCACGGAGGAGCTCCGGAAGCATAAAAGGAGGAGCGACGACAGTTAAGGACGAGAGAGGACCAGGCCTGGATTTTATTTTATGTTTTATTATGTTTGTGTGGCCGGCAGACGTCCGCGAGGGTCTGCCGGCATTACTTTCGTTTTGTTCTTTGTTTATTTTGAATTAAAGTTTTGTTAAACGTTCGCCGGTTCCCGCCTCCTTCTTCCCGTACTTACGAACTGTGTTACACTTACATATTGTGCCTTTAATGACAGATTTTTTGGGCAAACTATCCCTTTAAAATATTACAGCACTTTAGAAATGTAAAGACCCATTTCCGTTAGATTGTCAGTCACTAATGCTTGTTTTCACAAAGCAGTAAGTATTAGCTGTTTTATAGGCCGTGTAGCTCTAAGTCACTGTAATTGAAGCCAGTTGAATGTTTCTCTATGGAGCCGTAAAAGACTGAACGGCAAAGCTGCCATTACTGTACAGAATCTCAAACCCGAATGATCTTTCCGGCAAGAATCAAAAGCAAACATTCATAACTGTACAACTTTAGCAAAAAACCTACAACTTTAAAAACACGAAACTGTAAGAGCATCACAAACTCAAGTACATTCAAAAACATGTCAAGAGCACAGCGGGAGAGCGTTGAGTTTCTTTAAAATCACCCAGGGATTAAACAGAGCCAAATGCTAAATTTAAGTCAATTAAAGAATCATCTCCATTACAGATTACTGTCAAAGCCATCTGCTCACTCATAAACAAACACTACGAGCGTGTTTATAGCTGAACTAGTATGTGTCTAACTGCTGTTGGCTTAGGAACGTAAAATGAGGGTTGGTGTGTAATCTCACGGTGCGACACGACTCTTGTTTGATGCATTCTGGGTAGAAGAAGTACAGGCGTGCGAATTGGCTTGATGCCGCGTTGGATTTGTAGGTTCAGATTTGGAACGTTAGACGGAATTGAGGTGGACGGATTGGGAAGCAGCAGACGTGAGTGTGGGTTAGTATGGCACACCAGAGAATGGTGTCAAAATTTGTGTTCAATGTATAAAAAATAAAAAAACACCACATAAGAGGGTTTTATATACATACATATACACCGATCAGGCATAACATTATGATCACCTTCCTGATATTGTGTTGGTCCCCCTTTTGCTGCCAAAACAGCCCTGACCCGTCGAGGCATGGACTCCTCTAGACCCCTGAAGGTGTGCTGTGGTATCTGCACCAAGATGTTAGCAGCAGATCCTTTAAGTCCTGTAAGTTGTGAGGTGGAGCCTCCATGGATCGGACTTGTTTGTTCAGCACATCCCACAGATGCTCGATTGGATTGAGATCTGGGGAATTTGGAGGCCAAGTCAACACCTCAAACTCGTTGTTGTGCTCCTCAAACCATTCCTGAACCATTTTTGCTATGTGGCAGGACGAATTATCCTGCTGAAAGAGGACACAGCCACCAGGGAATACCGTTTCCATGAAAGGGTGTACATGGTCTGCAACAATGCTTAGGTAGGCGGTACGTGTCAAAGTAACATCCACATGGATGGCAGGACCCAAGGTTTCCCAGCAGAACATTGCCCAAAGCATCACACTGCCTCCGCCGGCTTGCCTTCTTCCCATAGTGCATCCTGGTGCCATGTGTTCCCCAGGTAAGCGACGCACATGCATCCGGCCATCCACGTGATGTAAAAGAAAACGTGATTCATCAGACCAGGCCACCTTCTTCCATTGCTCCGTGGTCCAGTTCTGATGATCACATGCCCACTGTTGGAGGTGGACAGGGGTCAGCATGGTCACCCTGACTGGTCTGCAGCTATGCAGCTCCATACGCAACAAACTGATGCACTGTGTATTCTGACACCTTTCTATCAGATCCAGCATTAACTTCTTCAGCAATTTGAGCTACAGTAGCTCGTCTGTTGGATCGGACCACACGGACCAGCCTTCGCACTCCACGTGCATCAATGAGTCTTGGCCGCCCATGACACTGTCACCGGTTCACCACTGTTCCTTCCTTGGACCACCTTTGATAGATACTGACCACTGCAGACCGGGAACACCCCACAAGAGCTGCAGTTTTGGAGATGCTCTGACCCAGTCGTCTAGCCTTCACAATCTGGCCCTTATCAAAGTCTCTCAAATCCTTACGCTTGCCCATTTTTCCTGCTTCTAACACATCAACTTTGAGGACAAAATGTTCACTTCCTGCCTAATATATCCACCCACTAACAGGTGCCGTGATGAAGAGATAATCAGTGTTATTCACTTTACCTGTCAGTGCTCATAATGTTATGCCTGATCGGTGTGTGTATATACACACACATGTATATATATTCATATATGATTGTTTAGAAGCAAGCACCACAAATAACTTACTCACATATAAGATATTTATTGTGACTGAATGCATAACACACACAGCCAAAACATCCGTTAATATACACTTATCCCTAACAGAAACTAAAATAATACAGACAGCTTCAATTATTGTTTTACTGATGCTTTGCTTATGCAATGAAATACCTCTAATTGTGAAAAGACTGAAAGAAAAGTGAATCTAAATACATCACGGCAGGCAGCCAAAACATGAAGACGGCTATAAAAGCGCAAAGCTCCAAAAATCTGATGCTCTATTGTTGTCACGTTAAAAACAGCCCACAAATCCATCTGTAACTGCGGCCCATACAAACAGCGCATCTGTCTTCGAAACCACACTCTGTCACACATTTCTGTCATACAACATTTTCACCCATAAAAGGGAAGAAATGAAAATCACCAGTTTGTTCTGCTGCAAAGTTGAAAAACGAACCATGAATCACACTCTCACATGTTTATAATTTGCCTTTTTCTTTTCTTAAAGAAGATGAAAAGCACCCGTGAAGACTTTACAATTAGATTAAATTGCACCATAACACAATGGCTAATTAAGTAATTTTTCAAATTCAAAAAGGAAGCAGATTGGAAAGCAGAGATGTGATACGAGTTGTCTGGCAAAAACCCTTGTTGAATACGTCCAAGCTGTTGGGCTGACTGATATTTGGCTGCGAGTTTGAATTTCTGGGAATTTCATCAGCGTTAAAGAGAGAGGAACAGTAAGATCCTTTCACATGACTCGTGTCAGGGTTTCAACGCATCTCTCAACACAATGGTTGCGCTGCTTTGACCACTGCATGAAAACTGCCGCCATGGAAGGACGGTTTTACGAGGCAGCTGGGTAGCAAGAAGTGTACATCGAAATGGTGAAAATAGTAAGAACAAATGAAAGCGGTAACATATTTTAGCTAAAAATAAAACACAATCCAAATGATTAATGATGGATAAAATTAAGTCCCAACCTACACAACCCAATCTTCAAGCAGAAGGATCTGCATGAAATATTCTGAATGATATTAATCTACAATCTGACTGGTGATGCAGCCTGGAATCATAACCACACCATGTTGGTTCGTTTGGCTAGAGGAGATCTGCTCCTCTAACTGAGCCTGGTTTCTCCCAAAAAAATTTTTTCTATTTGTGTCACCTGATTGGAGTCCTTTTCCTGTTTATCCCTGTAAAGCAGCTTTTGAAACGATCTGTACTAAATAAATATGAATGAATAAAGGTGGCTTGACTTTTTCTTGTTGAACATCCTATTTCACTCAGAAATGTCACATTACAGAAGTCAAATGGGTTGCAAACAGGGCTTGACATCAGCTTTTTTTGCTCTCCAGCCATTGTGGCTAGTGGTTTTCCAAAGTTACTAGCCACTCAACAATTTTATTGGCCACAATTTTGACATTGATATCATGGGGAAAAGCGGCCATCTAGATATTTTTTATATTATCATTATACTTTGGCAGCAGGTATATTAGGCTGCTGTCACTTTAAGACCTGACGCACGGATCCATTATACTGTTTCACTTGCGTTTTCTTTCTCAGCTGTTTACATTCACTTCAAACATAACTGACTGTGTTTACATGAATACTCGCCAAGACCGCTATTTTGATATTATTTTGTGTTTATTTAACTGCAATAAGCAGCAAAATAGGACTCAATTTAGTACTGAGTGGTGGATTTATGTGCAACACTTTGGGTGTCAGCACAAAATCTGCGGGAATGAGTAAAATTATGCGCAATACACGCAATCCCACGCAGAAATGTAAGCCCTGTAACACAAACAATATTCATCTGGAGCAAATGAAAGGAGTGAGTGAGCGGAGGAGGGTTTGTGTGTCAACTCACTGTTGGAGAGATGAGAGAGAGAGAAAACGTAGGTGTATCTATTCTGCGGGAAATGAGTAGCCTATTGGAAGCGTTTCAAATATTTCAGTATCGATATGTATCGAAAAATTTATATTTTTGACAACAATACATTTCACTTTTTAAAAGACTACAATTGAAAAATGTATATTATATATAGAATTTAAAAAAAATCCACCCACATTTGGCGGGTGTTAATGTCAAGACCTGATTGCAAATATAATTTTACGTCAACAAGCAGTGACAAAAATGGTGAAACTTTCCAAAGCTAACAAATCACAAAAAAACCTGAATTAAAATGAAGGTTTCCATTCAAATACAAGCATATGCTGATCAATTGATAGTCAAAGCTGGAAAAACAGAGGGCAGTCCTTACAGAGGAGATTTAGAAGGTCTATTTTATAGTTTAGAGAGACATGCACTGTCATTCAGTCATCTTTCATCTCATACATGAAAAGAGTTCTCATGTCCGTCAGGAGGGAAAGGGATTATGCATGAAGCCCAAATCTAAAACCCTCAAACACAAGCCTGTCGATCTCAATTAAAGACATGGATTTCACTGTATGTCTGTCATCTTATCTGTCTGCCTATATTTATAAAATCACACAAAGACAGCATATAGTTAGTTCACTTGTTTTGTCCTCAATTACCATAGTGCTGTAATTATCGGAAGGCCTCCATAAGCAGCTGCTTCAGGGGGCTGTTATGCAGTACCATCATTCATCCTCTCCACTGCCCTGACTATACATCAATGTATCAGCACAGGGACAAACTTAGACTCCCTTCATTTCAAAAGACCCAGGATAGTCCTGTTTCCATGATACGGCTCCTTTAAGAGCTGCTAAACTGCATCCAAATACTTTATGGGGAATTGTTTGACACAAATCACCGCATTTCTCATGAAGATTTCCTTTTGTAACTTTATGATTGAGTGAAACTGTGATGTGTGTGAATTTCTAGTGTTTCAGACTCGTACCTCAACAATCCAAATCCTTTTTTCTTTGTCTTTTTCTCAGGGTCTTCGGGTTCGTCCTTCTTTTTGCTCTTTTTCTCTTTCTTCTTTTTGGTTTTCTTTTTCTTTACCTTCTTGTCATCATCCAGTTCCTGGCGAGAGGAGCCGCTGGCAGGCGTGTCTCTTCCAGAGTCTTCCTCAGAGTCATCTGTTGGTGAAGAACAAAGACACAGACATGAGCAAACTCCTAATGTGATCTAATCATAAGGAATCAAACGAGCCAGACTCTCGCTTGTCAGTAAATGATGAAGAAAGTCTTTCTTTACGGTATATTTACCTGAAAGTCAAATCCAGATGGGACTTTTAGCAAACGTAATGTCATATGCATTAAAAATTACACATTCTAACAATTAAATAAATTGCATATTCAATTTATTTAATTGTTTATTCAAAATAACAATAAAAAAAAAAACTATTTGAAAATAAAACTAATCAAACAGAAAAAAAAATTATGAGCTTAAAGGGTTAGTTCACCCAAAAAGACCTTTGTTCATCTTTGGAACACAAATTAAGATATTTTTGATGAAATCTGAGAGGTTTTTGTCTACGTAAACACGGAAGCGCTGAACTGCGATCACTGCGTCAACAGCATAGGAGACTGACAGGGAAGAGGAAAAATTGTTGAATAAAGTCGTTATTTTTGTTTTGTTTTTGCGCACAAATATTAAGGTTGAACCACTATATTCACATTGACTATTTCAACGATGTCTTCACTACTTCTCTGGACCTTGAATGTGGTAAATTCATTGCTTTCTATGGGAGATTAAAAAAAACTCTCGGATTTAATCAAAAAGATCTTAATTTATGTTCCGAAGATGAACAAAGGTCTTGCAGGTGTGGAATGACATGAGGGTGAGTATTTAATGACAGCAATTTTATTTCTGGGCTAACTATCCCAATGAATTATTTTCAATTATTTAAAGTGTTTATTAAAAGCAATGTCATACTTCACAAAAATGACTTTAATTAAAAAAATTGGGCCATTAAGTTAAAGTTTTTTTTTTTTTTTGCATTTTGGATAAAATGAACTATAACGCAAAATGTCATTACAGCAATGTGAACAAAAATACTTTTTACTACCATTGTTTTAATGTTAAATATTTGCACATCATAGCAGTATTTGCTGTACTGCCCTTAATTTATAAAAAAAAAATTAAACAAAAAAATTATAAATAATATTTGCATCCTTAATGCACCCAAAATATGGTTAATTTTCTTATTGAAAAATATTTATTTATTTGTTTTATTTACTTATTTTATTGGTAACACTTTACGATAAGGTCTCATTTGTTAACCCTAGTTAATGTATTAACTAACATAAACTAACAATGAGCAATACATTTCTTTATATTTATTAATCGTTGTTACAATCGTTCATTGTTTGCTCATGTCAGTTCTCATTGCGTTAACTAATGTTAACAAATACAAATTTTGATTTTAATATTGCATTACTAAATGCTGAAATCAACATTAACAAAGATGAATAAATGCTGTAGAAGTATTGTTCATTCCTAGTTCATGTTAACTAAACTAGTTAACTAAGGAAACCTTATTGTAAAGTGTCACCATTTCATTTTTGCTATTGGTGTGAAATGTGGCCTGGACATGTTTTGGTGTGACTCTCAGTCTCCTGTTGCATTGGATCGGTTGTTACTAAAGCTGATATCCATAAACCTCCATCACCACCTCCTCAAAGGGCGCAGAAAGCTTGACATTTATTCATGAAGTCTGACACCTTATAGGTTCCAATCGAAGGCTCTGGCTAGTGCTTCGGTTCTGTCTCTGTTTCTCATTTAGAAGGGGTCTTTAATGTCAGTGAGAAAGAGCAGGGTTGATACGTGCCTTTGAATGTGCTGACTCGCTGCTGGAGTTTCAGACAGAAATCCGTGATACTGATGCATTTGCTGATTCACTCCGCACTGGCTCACAAAGCTCAATGAGCCACTGAGAGTCAAATGCATCTCTCAAATGAGCTACTAAAAGTGAGGGAGCGTCACTGGCACCCAACCGCTCTCATCTTCAGAAGTTTTAAAGTCAACATGAAACAGCATTTGCAACCTATTTAACTTCCATAATGTGACATTTCTAAAATGGAATAGTTCAAGTCATTATATTTGGATTACAAAAACATTTTGTTTGGAATACTGTGCAATAATGAATTTTGACTTTCATTTCCACAATGCAACAGCATATACTACAATGCATGTTGATAATTATAAGCTTATGGGGTATTTTGATGAGAGTGATGAATGTGAAGGGTGCAGATGCACTTTTGGCAAAGTGAGAAGCAGTGGTATGCAGCTGTAACTGTTAGCACATGTTTGGCTAAACTCATGACAATCTCGCTACTGTGCTCAGCAACATGCTTTGACTGTTATGCAGCACACGCACTTTAATGTACTTTTGCTGTCGTGAGCAATAACTGCAGAAACCCCCTGAAGGCCTTCTGTTTAAATTACAACACTACTATACAATAACATTAACAATATATTACAGGAAATAAAATGAGTCGTTATGTTGCATTAGACGTGAACAACTGATGGTGCACTAATAAAAAAATATATATTTCATGTTGGTCGTCATGCTCAGTTAATACACAAATTAAGCACTAACTTAAATAAATCAATAACTGTATAAATGTCTTGAATGTATTATTAATAAATTAATAAATCTATTCTTTATTAATTAACTGTAAATAAATAAATAATATTAATCAATTAATAA
>RJVU01070129.1:4243585-4263450 GCA_003731715.1 Anabarilius grahami
TTAGTAGACACTACAAAAACCTAATAATAGTATTATTATTATTAATAATAATAATAATAATAATAATAATAATGATAAGAGACATAATGCTGGACTAGACGGTGAATTTACAGGAAAAACACATTTAAAAATATTGCGTTTACTGCAAAGCAGATGCACGGAGAGAGAGAGTACCGCAGTGGTTGGCTTGGCCGGCACTAGCTGGGGGTTTTTAGTCAGATTAAACTCAGAGCGGCCACGTCTTCAAGACCATCCTAATAATGAAATATGTCAGAGCATATAAAGGAGTCTGGCGTAGGTAGAGCGCGCCAGAGGGAAGAGAGAAAAATGAGTGCGTCAGCAGAATAGCCTGCAGCCTGTCAATATCTATCGGATCCCACATCTGTAAACCTACACTCCAATCAGCCTTTCATGTATTTACCATTGTCCCTGACCCCTGAGAAGTATACAAAACAGTCGTGTGAAGACTATGCATGTCAATTTGACTGTGTATGTTTTTTATGCAGGCACATGCTGAGAGACCTGCTAAATTGACTGTGTGCAAGTGGTTTTGATTTTGATGCAATTTAGGATCCAGTGCCATGTGTTCGAGTCTATGCGTACATCTATGATTGGGTTGTTACTGTGTGTGTGTGTGTGTGTGTGTGTGTGTATAATATATATATATATATAAAATATTCCGGTAACACTTTAGTTTAGTGTCCAATTCTCACAATTAACTAGTTGCTTATTAGCATATTACTAGGATATTGGCTGTTTATTAGTACTTATAAAGCACATATTAGTGTCTTATTCTGCATGACCATATTCTACAACCCATAATCCTACCCAAACTTAACAACTACCTTAACAACTATTAATAAGCAGTAATTAGGAGTTTATTGAGGCAAAAGTCAAAGTTAATAATTAGTTAATAGTAAGAACTGGACCCTAAACTAAAGCGTGACCATTTTTCCTATTGTACCGAACTTATATAGAACTGTGACACCAAAACCGAGGTATGTCCCGAACTGTGACGTCTGTGTACCGTTACACCCCTACTGAGTAACTGTATATTCATTGCATTTGAAATATAAAAAAAATATTGGGTAGAGAAAGAATATTAATCAAATTAGTTGGCTTAATTCATTAAAGGTGCCGTAGAACGTGTTTTCAAAAGATGTAATATAAGTCTAAGGTGTCCCCTGAATGTGTCTGTGAAGTTTCAGCTCAAAATACCCCATAGATTTTTTTTTAATTAATTTTTTTAACTGCCTATTTTGGGGCATCATTAAATGTGAGCCGATTCAGGCTGCGGCCCCTTTAAATTCTCGTTCTCTCCGCCCCCGGAGCTCGCGCTTGCCTTACACAGCATAAACAAAGTTCACAGCGCTAATATAACCCTCAAAATGGATCTTTACAAAGTGTTCGTCATGCAGCATGTCTAATCACGTAAGTATGGTATTTTTTTGGATGTTTACATTTGATTCTGAATGAGTTTGATGGGCAAAAGCTAACATTACACACTGTTGGAGAGATTTATAAAGAATGAAGTTGTGTTTATGAATTATACAGACTGCAAGTGTTTAAAAAATGAAAATAACGACAGTCTTGTCTCCGTGAATACAGTAAGAAACGATGGTAACTTTAACCACATTTAACAGTACATTAGCAACATGCTAATGAAACATTTAGAAAGACAATTTACAAATATCACTAAAAATATCATGTTATCATGGATCATGTCAGTTATTATTGCTCCATCTGCCATTTTTCTAGCCTGGATGCCAGCCGAACTTAGCCCCGCCCACAACATTTTTAGGTCGGGGAAGTTCGGTCTGGACTCGATCCGTAGAGGAGTAATTATGCCCGAACAGAAACTGTTCGGACCAATCACATTGTCAGGGCGATGATTGACAGATTATCACCAGAAACTTAATCAGCCACGTCATCAAAGAGCGCTTGGGTTGAATTAGTTTACAACAATGATGGCTGGTGTTGAAGAACTGAGATGTGTAGATTCCGCCATCGCGTCCGTTATAGAAGATATCGACAGCGCGTTCATTTTAAAAGATTTTAAAATTATTTTTTCAACACCGGCAAAGATTGTTTACGCTCATCTTCTACTAGTTCCAGCATGTGTGCAGTCGCTCAACACACGTCACTTACTCTGTAGCTCTGATTGGTTGTAGGTCTATCCAATTGAGGTCTTTACTGGATCGGTTGAAATACGCCCCCATAATCAAAGCCCAATGGAGCAGTATCAGACTCATATTCTGACTAGAACTGAGTATGACCACGTCAGGCTACCATTTTTCGCTGTTGTCCTTGCTTGCTTACCTGCATAAAGTCTGTTGATTCGGCTGTGCAGCTCCAGACGTTAATACTGGCTTGTCTAATGCCTTGAACATGAGCTGGCATATGCAAATATTGGGGGCGTACATATTAATGATCCCGACTGTTACGTAACAGTCGGTGTTATGTTGAGATTCGCCTGTTCTTCGGAGGTCTTTTAAACAAATGAGATTTACATAAGAAGGAGGAAACAATGGAGTTTGAGACTCACTGTATGTCATTTCCATGTACTGAACTCTTGTTATTTAACTATGCCAAGGTAAATAACATTTTTAATTTTAGGGCACCTTTAACAAACAGATACTTCCTTCAGCTATTTTCAACTAGGGTTTAGTCTGTAGGTGTCTGTGGTCTTGTACCGTGTGGTCACTGCTTTCACTGTGTGTGTCTGTTTCCTCCACTAACTCAATCACTTCTTGCAGCAACTCACTCTCTCACCTCAGCTGACAGACTACAAATGGGCAGCAGTCGCCCTCAGTTTATCTTCATTTGACTTGGCTGAGACACAGCCACTGATCTGGAGTCAGATTACCGGCCTGTGAGTCAACCAACACAGCGCTTTACAGATCGCACGCTTGATCTTCGGCCAGCCTTGTAGCGTTTGACCATAAATGAGATGTCGGCTATTAAAGCAGTATGGTCGAACTGACATTGCGAGGCTGACACAAACTACCACCTGGCAGAGGAATTGTTTACTGTAATTATTGTTTATTAATAAAATAAATTATACACTGGTGTCTTTTATCATATTTCTGTTGTTGCTGTTCATTAAAATAAATTACATTTTACCACGCTCAAGGGGGTAAACAAAACTCCTTAACTGTAGTAAAATCATGTCCTCATGTGGCTTGTTTCTTTAATATGTGTGTGTGTGTGTGTGTGCGTGTTCAAATTCTTACCAGGTCTCCGTCCTTGAATGGAGGCCATGTTACTCTCATCTGCCACTGCAACACACAAACATAAAACATCCATCAGCTCCTTGAACACTCATTTGTGTCTCCCACTGGACATTCCAGACTGTATGTACAGGGTCACGTTAACAATCTGAATGTTTAAGTGTTACCGTAATACTTTTAAAACATTTGCATGCATTTGCACTTCTATTGTAAGTTGATTTTGTTGACATTAGCATGTAAACAGATTCAAACATCAAAGCTTAAACAAAACTGAGCTGGTTCTATAAGGTTTAAACTTGTCTCCAAGCCTGGCCAAGCTGGTGTTAAGCTGGTGTAACTGGGAGGCAGATGGTTTCCCAGCCTGACTAGCTTAGAAGTGCCTAAAACCCTTCTAAAACCAGCCAACGGACAAACTTAAGCCTATAAGGAAACCAGCTAAGACCAGAAATCCATCTTAATGCAGTTTAGGCTTTTTTCCAGCAGGGTTAAAGTCACAAAACTCCAATTTTGACTTAATTGGATTTATTATATAGCCCTTAATAGAAGTTATGTAATGCATAACCCCTAAAATGAGTCCTAGCATAACTTATATAATGTATTATACCCGACAATTATAAGAAACAAAGAACAAAACTTATATATATAAAACAAAAAAAATGACTGAACAATACATTGGATTTGGAGAGATCTCTTTTCCTAAATTCTCTCTTTTCCCACATGTGAACTGGTATATAGATGTCTCTCTCTCTCTCTCTCTCAAGTAGCCACACTTGGTTTTAATTAGGAAGAGCTGTGCAGGGCCAGTTACGCTTCTGTACAGCTGAGAACATCTGTGGTTTGCCTAAACACACACTACACACATACACACACCAGAACAGCTCGAGTTACATTGTGCATGCATAGCAGAATTCATAACAAAGAAAAAAAACAGGATATTTATATATTTTTTATTTCATTTTTTATTTTTACAACAGTATCCTCTTTAAAACATCTGTTCTGTGTGTAAAAGTTTGGGATCAGTAAGATTTTATAGTGTTTATGAAAGAAGTCTCTTCTGCTCACTAAGACTGCATTTATTTGATCAAAAATACATTAAAACAGTAATATTGTGAAACATTATTACAGTTTAAAACTGTTTTCTATTTTAATATATTATTATTTATTCCTGTGATTAAAGATGAATTTTCAGCATCATTACTCTAGTCTTCAGTGTCACATGATCCTTTAGAAATCACTCTAATATGCAAATTTCTTGCTCAAGAAACATTTATTATTATCAATGTTAAAAACAGTAATGTTGTTTCATATTTTTATAGAAACATGATGTATTTTTTCAGGATTCTTTGATGAATTGAAAGTTCAAAAGAAGTCTTTTGATCAATTTAATGCATCTTTGCTGAATAAAAGTATAAATTCCTCTCAAAAAAATCTAATTTTGAACAGTAATATTATATTTTGAACAGTTAACGTATATTATAAAATATATTTTTGCTTCTCAAACAAATGTATCTTGTTTTAAGAAAGCTCAGATTTTTTCCTAGAAAAAACGAAACAAATAGTATTTCTGCAGTGCGTATGACGACTACATCTATGCAAGCCATGATGACACATCTAAGACATTTACAGTAGCGCCCCATGGAGGAAAACTAGGAATTATTAGTGTGTGGGCCTGAGTGTGAGTGGTGAAAATGAGAAAGTGTGTCTGTGTGTGAGAGAGAGAGAGACTAATCCGCACAAACAGGATTGAGCAGTGAAGAGCAGCTGCTGCCACAGGCATTGCACCATGGGATACAATAATGGGGTTTCATTACACTGCAATTTCTCTTAAATAAGCCTTTTCATCTTTTATGAGCTCAATTTCCCCAGCAGAGAAATAACACTGGAAGAGAGGCTTGTGCAAGCCTGTGTGGGTTTACACGCGTGTGTACATACGGTCACGTATGTGAGAGAACACAAACAGGGCTGATGGGGGAAAATAGGTAAAGAAGAATAAAAAAAAGGGAGGAAAAATAATAGTTTGCCTTTGAATGCTTGATAGCGCCTACAAATCTGGATTATCCACACCCAACATAGCACAGACACAATGTCACACTCAACCATGCAGAAAAAACACATCCAAATATCACACATGCACAAGACAGATCGAAAAAACGTCCTTTACAAGCACATTTATAAACATTTATTATATATTTAGCTGTGCTTGCCAAGTCCAGTAATCACGCTGAAGTCCCAGCAACACCAAAAAAAACCTAGCAACCACCCAGAAAACTACATCACAGACCACACCCAGAAAACCATAGCAACATGCAGAATGCCCTAGCAACTACACAAAATGCCACAGCAACACCCAGAATCCTCTAAAAAAAAATGGCCTTAACTACCAACCACTCAGAAAACCCTCGCAACCGCCCAAACCACCTTAGCAACACTCTAGCAGCAACCCCGAACATCTCAACAACACCAAAAAACCCTAGCAACACACAAAACACCCTTGCAAACACCCAAACCACCCAAGAAAAAACCCAGAACCCTCTAGGAATGACTTAGCTACCAGCCCAAACACTCTAGCAACGATCTAGAACCTAGCAACCCCTTAGCAACACCCAAGCAGCAATCCTGAACATCTCGACAAATTTAAAACACCCTAGCAATGTGCCGAATGCCCTAGCAAACCACCCATAAAAACCAAAGCAACACCCAGAACCCTCTAGGAATGCCTTAGCTATCAACCCAAACACTCTACCAACCATCTACAATCCCATAGCAATGCCCTAGCAACCACTGAACATCCCAACAACACCTAAAACAACCTAGCAACCACCCAGAAAACCATAGCAACATACAGAATGCCCTAGCAACCACCCAAAACACCATGCCAACACCCAGAATCCTCTAGAAATGATTAGCTACCAACCATTCAGAACACCATAGCAACCACCCAAAACACCTTAGCAACATCCTAGCAGCAACCCTGAATATCTCACCAACACCAAAACTACCCTTTCAACCACACAAAACACCAAAGCAACACCCAGAACCCTCTAGGGACACCTTAGCTATCAACCCAAACACTCTAGCAACCATCTAGAATCCCATAGCAATGCTCTAGCAACCACTGAGCATTTAAGCAACACCTAAAATAATCTAGCAACCACCCAAAAACTATAGCAACATGAAGAATGCCCTAGCAACCACCCAAAACGCCAAAGCAACACCTAGAAGCCTCTAGGAATGCCTTAGCTATCAACCCAAACACTCTAGCAACCATCTAGAATCCCATAGCAACGCCCTAGCAACCATTGAACATCCCAACAACACCTAAAACAACCTAGCAACCACCCAGAAAACCATAGCAACATGCAGAATGCCCTAGCAACCACCTAAAACACTTCAGCAACACCCAGAATCCTCAAGAAATGCCTTAGCTACCAGTACCAACCACTCGAAACACCTTAGCAACACCCTAGCAGCAACGCTGAACATCTCAGCAACACCAAAAAAACCCAGCAACACAGAGAACACCCTTGCAAACACCAAAAACACCCAAGCAAAACCTAGAATCCTCTAGGAACACCTTAGCTACAAACCCAAACACTCTAGCAACCATCTAGAATCCCCTAACAACGCCCAAGCAGCAACCCTGAACATCCTAGTAACACTTAAAACAAAAAACTAGCAAACCACCCAAAACAACACAGCAACATCAAGTGTCTTCTAGCGATCCACTCAGAACCAGTGCTTAGGGCCACTGTGACCTGCCATCCACCCACAACAATTCAACATTAAATGTGGGTTTTTCACTAAAATGTTCTGCAGAATTTTTTTTCAATCTAGTTATAGGCTACATATTCTGATAAAACCCAATTTGTCTTGTGTATTGCACTTTTGCATAAAAGTAAAGGTAAATGGCCTGAAAGCAATCAGCAAATGAGAAATTAAGAGCATTTTCACATGAACTCCTGCCCAGAAAAACACATACAGCTGCTAATGATGCGACTGGCAGAATAAACCTCTTTCTGAGAGACTCGAGCCGAGCCAAAACTCTGAACTCCAAACGCTAGCCTCCAGAACTCCAGCCAAACCTTTCACAGGGATCACGCTTGACTGAGGAAAACCTTTGTCTTTCAACGTTTCGCAATATCACAGAGGAAAATATTAGCCAGACTGAAACTATGCGCCTTGAGGATAAGAAAAGTGGACCCCTGGGTGATGGATATATTATCTTAAAGGTTTGAAGAATCTTTTTATATTACAATGAATAAGTATGCTGGCTATTTTTGTATTTGGATATAAATGACCTGTATTACGCTGACAGCGGTTAATGCTCAAGCAAATGTTTGAAACTGCTCCCAACTTCATTCACATTAGCGATGACCCTGACTGGAAATCCATTACCCCAAAACCCTTTAAAAACAATCTCTTTGATGGAAATTGTAGATGAAATTTGCATGCATTTTACAGCTTTATTTAAGACTCGAAATTGAACACTATATAAGCAAAATATAAGCAACCACATATATGCACCACAGTGATTCTAAATTGATGTGTTTTTTGTTAAATTATTATCAATATGTTGCACCTATAATGAATATTATTTTATATTATTTTATTTTGAATGTTAAATGAAAAAAAAAAAAAAATGTGAAAAATAGCAATACAAAATTTTTTATCTAAAAACACAAAAATTATCAAAGCCACAAATGTTATAAATATAGATTATTTTTAAGTTAAATTGTGTACAGATGGATCAAATAGACAAAAAAGGACAAAAAGAAATGGAAAAAAGGACAAAAAGAAACAGCAACTGAACCACAGGCCACAAAGCCTACACAGAAAAATTGAAAGAATAACTTAAAGAACAAAACGAAAAAGCGGGAGAGAGAGATAAAGAAATAAATAGAGGGGAAAAGGTCTGGATGGAGGATAAAAGATGGCAGCAAAGCACGACACTATGAGATGTGGGTAATGAAAACCAATCAGCTTTCAGCAGTGAGGAGATTAGCGCAGTGGCAGTGGCGCTGAAGCCAATACTCCACCCTAATGAAATGTAATTGGAAACGGGCAAAAACTTCCCATTGTGGAGCACAGAAATATCCCTCATGTTTCCGAAGGCGGTGGAAAAGAGAGAGGATAAGTTATCGGGGTCATCCATGGAGAATACTAGGAAATGTGTAGCTATAGGGCTTTATTTTGCACTGAAGGCAATCGGTTTCCACTATGTTCGGAAATAAAGACTAAAACCTTAAAAAGTCTCAGTATAACCTTTAATAGCTATAATAGCACACAATGTTTCACTTCAAAAACCTGCATCTTATTGACCAACCACCCACAATCCAAGTTAACCAAGCCATAAATGCACTGAAATAGCACTACTTGAGTCATTGTCAGTATATAGTAGGCTAGAATGTAGTAGTTTGCTCCATCCTAGCACTGGTCTGCAAGACAGGGAATAGCTGATTTTGTGGATGTATTTGTGCGGATTCATTTTATCTGGATATTTTTTGTGGGCAGTTTGGTAGATGTGGTATATGCGTGTTTCCATACCTAAATCCATGCTCTTTGAGGACCTGTTGGTGGGGTAATCTGGGACTTTCTGTTGTTGAGGGTATTGTTGGTTGGTGGGGTGGTTCACATAGGAAACAGGCTCCATTTCAGCCCTACAAGACAGATATCACACTTCTTGATTCTCTGCTAATTGTTTTTCACAAGTCAGTTTGGCTGATCTAATATCTAAGCAAAATCCTGTAATGCGGTAGTATAATAAGCATAAAAACACATACACTATAAAAGTTTGGGAGTAAAATGTGTCTGAATGAAGTCTCTTATTTTCACCAAGGCTGCATTTTTTTATAAAAAATAAATAAATAAATAAAAACAGTAAAAAGTAATATCGTGAAAAACAATTAGAATTTAAAATAACTTTTCTATTTGAATATATTTTAAAATGTAATTTATTCCTGTGATGCAAAGCTGAATTTTCAGCATCATTACTCCAGTCTTCAGTGTCACATGATCCTTCAGAAATCATTGTAATATGATGATTTGCTGCTCAAGAAACATTTATTATAATTATCAATGTTCAAAACCCTTGCGCTGCTTCAGTTTAAAAGAACAAAAGTTCAAAAGAAGAGCATTTATTTGAACTTTTGTAACATTATAAATGTCTTTACTGTCACTTTTCATCAATGTAACGCATCCTTGCTGAATAAAAGTATTCATTTATTTTTAAGAACTCTCAGACTCCAAACTTTTGAAGAGTAGAAATTAGTCAATATTTAACATCTAATTAAATACACTTAACTATTTATTGATGTTTTACTACTGAATAAAATATAAAAGTATTTGCAATCAACATTCATTTCATTTCTGTCCACCATCTTGTATATGAATATGTAAGTCTAAGTGGATAAATTTGATATTTGAATGGATACTTGATGGCACAACTAGATAATGGCATAAATAATTCTTCTACATGGTATCATTGTGTTTTCAAGTCTTTGAAATAAGCCTTCAGGATAGTGAGCGTTGATCAAAGTAATGTACCAGATGATCTGGTTTCACGATATGAGCTCTCAAAGAAATTCTATGAACTACGGTTATTATCTCTGATGTTATTTTGAGCTCTATAACTAACCGATCTTGTTGGTGTTTGTGAGGAGGGTTTGTTTCCAGCAGGTCCTGATCAGAAGGTGGAGGGGGGAAATCGTCTTCATCGTAGTCCTCCTCCGGCAGTTCCTGTCTCTCCTCATAGGATCTGTATGGAGCTGTTGGAAAATATGAGTTTTAATGTTACATACCGTTAATAGAGCTTATATCCGTCACACAAAGCCATTGTATGAATTCAGAAAATTGGTGTTTTTTGTCAATTTTAGAGCTCAACAGCCACAGATCACTTATATTGTATAGAAAAGAGCAATGTACAACCTGACTAACATCTCCTTTTGCATTCCACTGAGAAATATAAAGTCATTCAGGTTTGAAATTACATGAGGGTGAGTTATTTCTTCAGGAAAAACTGAAAATCATCCCATTATGAAGAATAAGACACACTTGACCACGTTCGCTCAGTTGTGAATCATCTACCATGTGAGAAACACTCACCTTCTCAATGACCACACAACGTTCAGATCAATGTTAGCACTAACACTGAAAAATCTCCATTACTACTCAATTTTCTGCACTACTGTCCCAGTTTCTTCCACCATTTAGACATTTTTTGTAAAGCGAGTCCATGTCATATGCAGTGACATGAAATATTAATGCTGGTAAAAACATGTGATTAAAAACTATACCTCATTAAAACTCAACAAAATGGCATTTGTACGAGTTCTGCTTGAAATTTTCCAGAATTTACCAAATCTAACTGAAATGAGTGTGGAAAGTAATCTGAATTTAACATGAGATGTGTGTAAATATCACATCCCTCTTTGTGCGACTAAAGTACAGTCACATACTTTGACGGACAAGAGACGCTAATCAGTAAACAAAGGTTTCCAGAAAACACGGAAAAAGCCTTTTGTGTTGGCAAGGCAACTCTCTGGAGAGCGCGGGGAAAGAATAGTGTGAATTTAAAACAGTTTGTTATCCGTTCTCGAGCGCTCGGCACAATTGCGAGTATGCTAATAAGGCCCACTTAGAATCCATTTCATCAGCTTAATGATTTCAAGGTCAGGCTGCGTTGCACAAAAACTGAAGGGAATGTAGCAAAAATATCGTCATTGGCTTTTTCATCCCTATTGATGAGATGGGCAGATTTCCAACTTGTATAAGTCGAAATAGCTAATGAAAAGCTCTGCTGGCATAAAAAATGAGGTGGCAGAGAAAATGAACTCATTTTGTCCTCTTACAGAGGAGCAAAGCTCTCTTCTCGAAGTGTTGATGATGAACGCATGCTTTCATTGCTGAGCACTGATCAATTTCTTTTGTTTCTTTAACAGTGAGAGAATTTAGATGAAAGCACTTAACATTATATAAAAGCAATTACTTTTATCATTTGGTGTGCTTTTAAAAATGCATTTATGCATTTATAAAGGTGCATTCACACAGAACGTGATTGGGGACCACCAATGCGATCATGCGAAACAATGTGATCCAGTTGGAAACTGCAGCTGTCCAGGAAGCCTTGGAACCTGAGCATGTGAGTGAAGTGCTCATAGAATATTTCATTCTATGCCTCTATCTTTCAATTTCTTCTCCTCCTTCATTCTTAACTTAGATGTTTACTTTGTATTAATGTATAAGCAGAGCCTAAAATTAACACTCGCTAAGCGCCAAATGCGAGTAAAAATCAGTGTTGGTGAGTATATGAAACCGTGTCACTCGCCAGTTGGCCGGTAACATTTTGATGAATCCTAACAACGCATGAACGTGAACGAATGTGAGCGACGCCCGGGACAGTTGATGGGCCAGCGCTGCATCGTCACGAAAGTTTAAGCCTTGACAATTTAAACATTTAAGCTCTAGAAGATTTGTTACTCGCCACGACCACACATCCGAAGTGTGCGGCCAGAAATCCACATCTCAGACAGCGCGTGAATACTGAACTGAGCTCTCTTTCTCGTCTTCTTGCACTTGAGTGGACAAATTCGCACAAAATTATGTAAAAAAATAGCGAGTATCCTAGTAAACATAGTCGGTTTGGTCTTAAATGAACGTAATCAGTTGATAAAGTAAACACATGTGTGCGCAGTATCAGTTTATTAGATCCTTGCATTCACTTTTAAAGTGACAGCATCCTAATAAATATTGCTGCTGTCTGTGATTTTAATGTTAATCAAACAAAGGACAAAGAAAAGAAAAAAAAATCACTCACTGCTCTTGACTGACTAACTTTTGTAACTTTAATAAGGATTAATTAATAAGGATGTTTAATTTATATAGTGAAGACTATGCAGCGGTATTTTACATTTGCTCAGTTTCTGTACCTGAAAACTACTGTCAGGTCTACCTGAAACCTTACTTGTCTTTAATAATGTTTTCATTTATATTAGTTAAGCTAGTATTTTTAGCTGTGGTATCAGAATTGCAATAGATAATTGTGAATTTCCACTGGTATCTAAAATGTTGGTGTCATTACTGCCTGTTTTCACAAAAACTGTTTCATGGCTAGTAAAAAATATTTATGGCCGGTACATTTTCTTAAGTCACCGGCCACTATCAGGTGTGTCAAAAAGTTTGTTTTAGGCCCCTGTGTATAGTGTAAGTTTGCAAGGTTAGACCTATTGCTTATTTCACATATTCTCAAAACAGCATATCACAAAGGGCATTCTGGGTCGAACGAGCAGAGGATCTGCTCCGCACACCAACCTGTTGCGACCTCAACATGTGAGCACTTACCAGGAGCAGCTTCGTACATACGGTTGTTCGCTGCGGATGGTGGTATGGAACTGTTGGTGTGGTTGTTGTTAGGATGATGATGAACAGGAGAGTCGTTTCTAGACACAGTCTGACTGGTTTCCTGATTTTCCTAGAAGAGATTGAATATTTGTAGAGAATTAATTTTAGACAATTAATAGACTTAATAGACAAAATAATGATCTGAAAGATGCTGATGGGGAAAAAGTTGTGACAACAAACACGGATATTTTAAAAGCATGGTGACCAACTTCCATATTTGTTCCATGTTGGGTTCATGCTGTCAGAATGTCAACAAGAGGAAGACTTGCCATGCAGTACAACAAAACAAGGTTAAGGAATTGGAGTTCACTCAAAAATAAATGAATAAATAAATAAAACTTACCCTCACATGCATGTAAATTTCAATTTCACACATTGAAATTTACATTCAAGTATATTCAAATACGGAGCATAAAGACTCAAATACGGAGCATGTCTTCTAATTTTCGTCAAAAGTACACTCTTATACTTTAAATGAAGGTTCTTTATTGGCATTGATGGTTCCATGAAGAACCTTGAACATCCATGGAACCTTTGCATTGCACAGAAGGTTCTAAAATGTTAGATCATTCTTCACACTAAGAAAAAAAGGGTTCTTTTAAGAACTGTTCAAAAATGGTTCTTCTATGGCATTCCGTTTCATTCCATTCCATTTTATTTTTATAAATGTAGCACATCTTGATGCTCTGTATCTGAACGTAAGCAACCGACACTACCGTTCAAAAGATTTTTTTAGCTATATGCTTTATTAGTTATTTAGTTTAAGTTTTTAAGTAAATGAATACTCTTTTTTCAGCAAGGATGCATTAAATTGATCAATAGTGACAGTAAGGACATTAAAAATTTTACAAAAGATTTGTATTTCAAATAAATGATGTTCTTTTGAACTTTCTATTCACCAAATAATCCTGAAAAAGAAAATGCATAATGCTTTCCATAAAAAAATTAAGCAGCACAACTGTTTTCAACATTGATAATAATAAGAAATGTTTCTTGAGCAGCAAATCATCATATTAGAATTATTTCTGAAGCATCATGTGACACTGAAGACTGGAGTAATGATGCTGAAAATTCAGCTTTGCATCCCAGGAATACATTTTAAATAGGGATACACCGATATGAACATTTTTGGCCGCTGCCGATAACCAATAATTCTATATATTTGAAAGCCAATAACTGATATATTGGCCGATAAATCTAAATCAAAATTTATATCATTTTTGAGAGCACAATTACAAAAACAAAAGTCTCACCATTAAAAGACATGTCCCCAAGCACACAATTATAATGTTCTCATTCTAAAATTATGTAGCCAATATAAATGACTTGCGCTGTAAGTTGCACTGAATTTTTGTGATTTCAATCATATTTCAATGGTGGACAGTGCGCATCTGAAGTGTCTCAGCTGAAGGAAATAATCCATTATTTATCGGCTTTAATATATCGGCCAAATTTTCTTATCGGGCCAATAACGATAATATTAAAAATAAACATATCGGTCAATACCGATATGGTGGCCGATATATCGTGCATCCCTAGTTTTTAAATATGTAAAAATAGCTAATTTATTTTAAATTGTAATAATATTTAACAATATTGCTATTTTACTGTAGTTTTGCTAAAATAAATGCAGCTTTGGTGAGCATAAAAGACCTAATTCAAAAACATTTGTAATAAATCTTACCAACCTCAAACTTTTCAATGGTAGTGTACAATTGTGCATGTTTTAAAAAGAAAACTGCAGAGATTTAAAGAGATTAACATCTCAAAAATATATATATATATATATATATAGGGAAAAATTCTGTTAAAAACAAACTGTAAAAGACAAAAGGATAAAAGCAACCCTATGACATAGAAATATTCGTAAGCCAAAGGCAATCCTGCCAGACAGTCCTAGTCAAGAAAGACACGGAAACATGTGTCAATATGAAGACATGAGGCCACCGAATGATGCATCCTGATGGATTCTTCTCAGAAGACAAAGGAGCTACAGCTGTCACTGTATGTGTGGCTAACCCAGAGGAGGAGCACCGAAGACTTTATACTGTCATACAAACCACATGCTACAAACGCAAACACACTACTCACAGCCCAGACTGACTGGATGGACATGAAAGGTATTAGGATATCACCATATCAAAGTGTGCTTAAATGCATTCACACCGTACTATTCCGCATGGCAGGGAAAACAGATGAAAGCCTCGTTCTTTTGTTCCGACGTTAAGCCTCAGTTGGAGGACAGTCATTAGCGGGGATGATGGTTCTTTACATGTGGAAACGTCATTCTTGTCATCTGCCTCCTGCTCGCTGTCTCTCCAGACGCACAGGAATCATCAATGAACCGAAAGACTGATTCTCAGGCTCTCTTTCTCCTCAGAGATTATGTCTGTCGTGAAAAATGACTCTAAAACCCCCTTCGCTGAGACCAAGCAACATTTTTTGCTGTCTTTCACTGTGATCTGTGCATTGACAACGGTTATGCATGTGTCTGACACACAAAAATAGAGAGCTGGCAGGAAAATATCAAAAGGTACTTGAAGAATGATGGGACAGCAACTGCTAGAATCCAGACGAAGGGAAACTAAAATGAAAAATCAATTTAAACAGTCCATATTATTGATTTACATGTTCACCTCCCACTGACTTCAACCGATGCATCGTCCTTATTAGTGGGGATTGTTAAAGCAAGGATCACGGTTACTATTGCTCACACTGATTTGAACAAACCCCTGACCACTAGTACTAATCTTTGGTGCAAAACGCATACAACATTATTTGTGAAACAGACATGAATGTCTAAGGCTGGGTATTGACACAAATTGCACGATTCGATTCTATATTGATTTCAAATCACAAGCTTGCGATTTGATTAAATTTCAAGTCAATTCGATTATCTTGTAGATATATTGTGTGTGTGTGTGTGTGTGTATAATATATATATATCTCCGGTACAGTACATGGCAAATTTTCAATTTTCAAGGAAAATAATCTCTCAATGCTGTAAACTATACATGGGAGTCAGTTGCTACTACATTTCTAATAATATTGAAGGTTAAAATTAACTGATTTGTACTTACATTACACTAAATTAAGTTTTTATAATGATAAATTTAAAATACTAACTTTACAGTTACATAATCATATTTCTACTCCAATTCGTTTTTTGAAATATAAACATTTAAAATGGATGCTGTCATAACTTGACGGATTTATTCAAACATGCATTAAATATTAAAGAACGAATAATGAATATGTAATATGGTGCATTTATTTAGCAAAATGCTCATCTCTAGAGTTCATTTTTCTAGCTGACCAACGAGTTTATGGTCACTGAATATGTTTTTTCTGAGGTAAATGTGACATTACCTGACATGTTGTTTACAAGCTGTATTATTGACGTCTTTCCGAAGTTGAAACACTTCGGTTTTCGGTAAGTTGTACTGTATCGTTTAACATACCTTCAGAAGTTCATTCATGTTTATTTTGCGCTGTAACTGGTATTAAAGCGGAAGAGATGATCAGTTCATGTGCACTTCGCGCTGCCGCTTCTCTTGAACTACAGCGATCTGTCACGCCACATTAAAGAGCACCAAAATGGTATTTATTTTTTTAATTTTGTGATAAAATGAACATAATTTGAAATCTGAGACTTTGTATCTTATCAAAAATAACCAGGCACAAAGATTATTGTGATTTATGAAATGGGAGGCGCACTGAAGTTCCGTTCATTCACCAAGTGAAAACAGAATAGACTAACCGATTCTTGAGATTTAAAGGGAGAGTTCACCCAAAAATAAAAATTCTGTCATCATTTACTCACCCTCAAGTTGTTCCAAACCTCTATAAATGTCTTTGTTCTGCTGAACACAAATAAAGATATTTGGAAGAATGTTTGAACCAAGCAGATCTCGCCCCCCATTGACTATCATAGTTTTTGTTTTTTTCCCCCCTACTATGGTAGTCACTGGGGGGCGAGATCTGCTTGGTAAAGAACATTCTTCCAAATATCTTTCTTTGCAACCTCCCAGAGCACCCTAGCAACTGCATAGCAATGCCCTGACAAGCACTCACAGCACACTAGCATCTGAAGAAAATGTCAGAAAAGTATAATTTCTCTTTGCATCAGTCAACATGTCTATAACATGATCATATTCCCATTCAGTGAAGTATCATCTTGATTTTTGGAGTACAACTCCCACCCCACACACACACCAAGAACCTCTCTGACATCTTCAAAGCCTGTGAGCTGCACATCTTAATCAGACAACAATCACAAGGGAGCTTGGGTCCACCGTCGAAGACAAAGAGACAACAAAACAAGACCCTAAACCCATGGACGTCTCCTCCCCTCCACACACAGGCAGCAGTGAGGGTGAACTGAGGTTAGGAACCCTCAGGGTAGCCCTGGGCAGCCTTTCATTAAAACCAAAAATTTGCCTTTCATTCAGGGAACCCATGGTGTAATCTGATTAACTTGCTGAGCAAGCGGAGATCCAGCGAGGAATCGGGATTAGATATCAGACTGGGCGGGAGAAACAGGAAGGAGAAGAACATGGAGGAAGGAGGAACAAAGATGGTGGCTTCACATGAAATAATTGTGAACATACTTTGGGTTCATTTTAAGCAAGCAATACAGTAATTTTTAAACAATAGTTGAGTTAAATAAAACTACCCAGCAGGTTGGGGAAACATTTAACCCTACCGCTGGGTCAAAACAACCCAATTGCTGGTTTTGTCCATTTTCAACCCAACTTGGGTTGTTTTTAACCCTGCATTTTTTAGAGTGAAGTATTATCAATGTCCAAAAATCCATGATAATACCAGGTTAATTGGTTTTTTATTATTATTATTTCAATATTTTTTCTTGAATTGAGGAAGAATCCCATCAAGTTTAGTCCACAAACACATTTGATTCTCTAACCTCCCACTCATTCTCTTATCACTCAACTCTGTCTGGGTGATTAATGGCATATTGATCGCTCAGTCTGCATGTGATTAATGGAGAATGCATCTCAGCGACACATCACCTTCTATTGAGCGTCATTACAACCCGCACCGATCACCATCGTTCTACCACTAGATTGGGTTGAGGATAAGCTAATGTTCCCCAATAATACTCCAGTGTTCACCCACCCAAAGTCAGACCGCTGAAGGTGGAGTCAATAACTATTTGTCTTCATTTTCATCGGATGGTGATGAGGAGCTGTCGGAATTGATGAACCATCTCAGTTTAACCTTGGATACAAAGACTCTAAATTTGAATCAAGTCACATTTGAATATTTCTAAGCATTCAGAAACTTTACCATGTGACATCAGAAGATCGAAAGGAAAACTTCCAGCAGAAAAAAAAGATTCTGTTATCATCTCTTGGCCGTTTTAGTGAGCTGCTGACACCTATTTCCTGTTTCTGAAATTTCTTATCATTTTTTTTTTTTTTTGGCTTGTCTGTTTTCATCATGTGAAACCGCATCTATTATCAAGGATATCGTCATGCAGGTTGTTTAATACACAGAGTGACTCCTCCTTAAACTTACCACCACATTAACAAAAGGGGGACCCCAGTGAACATGGCGGACCCCCTGAAAAACAGAGACAATATTAAAAGAGGGCAAAACGTCTGTGCAACTCTCCCATTAATACAAGCACAAACAAAACCTATGTACACTGAAGACCTATAGACACTGAAGGTTTCTAACAGGTATTCAGTGGAAATGCATAGGTTTGCATTGCCTATTTTAGTGCATTAAATAGCTATAAGAGAACGTAACACTTTATTTTAAGGTGACATAGTTTAAGTTTAACCTGTATAGTTACTACATATACTTACTGTAGTAGTAACAGTAAATTATGCTTATTTACAAGTAACTAACCCTAAACCAAACCCTAACAGTAACTCTATAGTAAGTACATTAGTTAATTAATATTACTCAGTACTTATTTGAGTTAGTACAATGTAGTTAGGTCACCTTAAAATAAAGTGTAACCAAATGTAGACTCATTTGAAATGCATCGACATGATGCAATGTTATGTTTCTCAGATTTTGGTATATAAATGTGAATTTTTAGCAGTTGTGTTTTCAAATTCTTTGCTTTCTAATCTTTTTTCACCTTTTGAGTCAAATAATTACCACTTTTATATTTCTTTTTTTTTTTTTGTGAAGTTCACAATATTTTGATCAGATATAGCATATATGTTTAAAAGTTTAGGGTCGATAAGTTTTTGTTTTTTTCTCAAAGAAGTCTTGTACTTAACAAGACTGCATTTATTTGGTTATAAATAAAATTTAAAAAAACTAAATATTTATTTAATGTATAACTATAAATATAAAATATGTATTTAATATATAATTAGTTTCTCCTTCAGTATGTTTTAAGATGTAATTTATTCCTGTGATCAAAGCTGAATTTTCAGCATCATTACTCCAGTCTTTAGAAATCATTCTAATATGATGATTTGCTGCTCAAGAAACATGTATTATCTTATCTGTACTCTATATATTCCTCCAATAAAAAAAAGAAACATTTATCATTGTTGAAAACAGTTGTGCTGCTTCATATTTTTGTGGAAACCGTGATACATTTTTTAAGGATTTATTTGACATAAATGTCTTTACTGTCACTTTTGATCAATTTAAACCATGCTTTCTGAATAAAAGTATACATTTCTTTAAACAAACAAACAAACAAAAATCTTAAGGACCCCAAACTTTTAAACGTAGTCTACACACTGTAAACACAAGTTTAATAACTGGATAATTCTCTGAAAAACTGAAAGAAAGGAAAGTATGACAACACTTGGAACAGATGAGTGCCATGAAGAAAAGCCCAGAGGGTTAAAAGGAAACAGAGTGCATGCAAAGATTTGAGATTATTTTATTTAATAAGAAAACTTCAGTGATACAGAAACAAAGCAAAAGAAAAGCAGACATTGACATTAGATGTTCCATTAATATAGATGTAATGTACAATCGTATGTGCACAAAGTTAGTACAAAAGCAGGAAGCAGGAGAGAAGAATAAGTGCTTTCTCATGAAGTCAGGGAAAAAACAAGGAAAAGAACAATCTCTAATGTGTCAAAAGAAAACTAATCTACGCTGATTTAATTTCAAGGACTTCCTCCCCAAATGTTCATGATGATACTGCAGTGCCTCACAAGGCAACTCATGTAGCTGACCTCAATTTATAACGACATTTTGTTTAGCTTTTTTAACTGGGACAAAAAAATATCTTTAAGT
>RJVU01070129.1:4320234-4346068 GCA_003731715.1 Anabarilius grahami
ATGGATGGATGGATGGATGGATGGATGGATGGATGGATGGATGGATGGATGGATGGATGGATGGATGGATGGATGGATGGATGGATGGATGGATGGATGGATGGATGGACGATAAAAGTTTTTTTCTTGTACATCTTGTTGTTTCACTCAGAAATATCGATTAAAAAAGTAAAATGGGTTACAAACAACTTTTTAAAACTATCCCATAGAAAACATTTTAATATTATAATATTGTCAAAAGTACCAACTTCGACACCAAGTCGGTACTGAAGTTTTAAAAATGTGACACTTTGAGCGCTGTTGAGTGGATTCGTAAACACCTCTGATTGGCCATTGTGTTCACGCGCTCATTAGATATGTCTCTGATTGGCTACAATGATAAACGCTTCAAAAACATGTTGTAAATAGTCATCAATGACTCTCTTCACCAAGCGCTAACACGGATACACACGGGAGCATCTGAATGCTTTCAAATTCAAACACTTCTGTGTGCTTTCAAACGCTCCCGTGCGTTGTTCATTTTAGCCAATCACAGACATATCCGATGAACGTGTGAATACAATGGCCAATCAGAGGTGTTCACGAATCTGCTCAACAGCGCTTAAAGTGTCACTTTTTTTTTTTTAAATTTCAGTACCGATTGGTATTATTACTGACTGTTTACTTGTCTGCAATAATGTTGGAGCTTTATAGTAGTTGTTGCTGTGGTATCGAATTTGGAATCGAGAATTGCGAAATTTCACAGATATCTAAAATTTTGGTGGCTTGTTTATTAGAAAATAATGTTATATGGGTCAAAACAACAACAATAAAACTTTTTAATATATTTACATTTATTTATTTATATTTTTTGGTGTCGCCAGGGGAAAATTGGAGTGCAATTTGAAAGACTGGCCCATAGAAAAAATCCTTAGGATTGAGCCTTGTATGTGGTCTGTAAATGTACAATCACCGCACATTTCAGAAGAACATAAATAAACAATTTGCATAATACAAAAAATAAAGTGGTCTAGCTCTGAAAGAAGCCCTGTTACAATGCAATATATGCATCTCTAATAATAGCCATTACATTATGCTAAACCATGAGAGACAAACAATTACAATCCATCAATGCTTTGAGATGTTCTCCGAGAAATAGAAGGTGACAGCATGTATCTGATAAGCGTGTGTATCCAGCCCAGACAAACCACGTCTGTTTCAAGAGGGCTATTCAGACTCATTACTATCTCATCAAGAAAGGCCCATTCGTTAAGACAATTAATTAGTAGCGGACGCCTGTGGAAATTGATAATAATAATAATGAAGGGCGTGATGACTGCTGATTGGTCGACGGGGCAGGGACCCAGGTGCAGGTTTACGATTTTTAATTGCAGTCGAGCGTTTTGCACAATGCGTTTTATTAGTTGTATCCGCCGCGGTCGACTTGCTAACCTCTTCTGAAGAGGTGCGTGAGGAGCGCTGATACGTGTGACTTGTCACTTATGTGAAGAGTTAGCAAATTATCAGTGAAGTGGATGAGCTGAGATTTGAGAAACGTTCAAGCTGTCAGTCAAGTGTTTCTGAATGTGTGAGGCCTAATGAAGACGCCGTGGAGCTCCGCTGGCAGCCTGGAACTTTGATTTAACAGTTTAGAAAGGAAACTGAAGCGTTAAGTCAGCACATTAATTAAAGCACTGGTGCTAAAAAAAATAAAAAATATATAAATAAATGCCAACTCCACACTAATGTCACAAAATGACAACACAAGTCTACATCAATTTCTAATTAATGAGAAAAGGATAAAGTTTATGAAAAGTTGTATGTTAGTACAATTTTAACACAGATGGTTTGGTCACTATAACAATCCATCCATAAAGATGCCATCTGCTCAGGAGTGACCACCTGAAAGAAAGAAATCTTCAAAACACAGAATGGTTGTTAAACACGCTGTTCTCATCAGCAAAGACTTGAGAATCTGTCAAACAAAAAGTCAGTAGAGACTTGAAAAACAAAGTCTGACTGACACTTTCAGATGTGGAAAGTTATGGAATCGTAAATGAGCAGAGAGTGAAGTCCCAGTTCATCTCTCATTTATAGTCTGTATAACCCAGGGGTAGGCAAGTTCGGTCCTAGGGAGCCGCTGTCGTGCTGAGTTTAGCTCCAACCTTAATCAAACACACCTGAACAAGCTAATCAAGCTCTTCAGGATTGAGGCTATAGAGGGTATGCACGTGACGTCACCGTCGACCGTTAGGACTGCGGCCACGCCCGCTAAGTGGCAAAAGACTGAAGGGGCTCGCACACCGGACGCGAAGCTCAGCGCCGCGCCACGTCTTTACGTGGCACGATTCCACGCATTTATGCATTTGGCAGACGCTTTTATCCAAAGCGACTTACATTGCATTATACTATACATTTGTATCTGAGTATGTGCAATCCCTGGGATTGAACCCATGACCTTGGCATTGCTAGGGCCATGCTCTAACCACTGAGCTACAGGAAAGCTAAAATTCGAACGCATACTGACAAAAAACTATATTATAAAACTATATATGTTTTAGGGCTGGACAATGTGACGATATAACATTGATATAAGTGATTACGCGGATTTAAACCTACCTATATTGTAGTTATATAAAATATTCACAGGCAGATTTGCTTTATGTATTTCCCCTGCATCAAAATCAGGCACATATAAATGTCAGGAAACACGATTCCTGGCTGCATGTCAATATCCATGGATTAGGTTTCTTTGACATGTCATAAGGAACACTTTCGAGCCCAACCTTTAGTGTAATCGTTTGTTTTACTCTCGTTTTCGCAGTTTCCCCTATTAAATCCAGTCAGTTCTTTTGCCACTCAGTCCAACTGAGGGAGCGCGTTCCAGAGGGAAAATGACGTCGATGCATACCCTCTATAGGCAGCTGAAGGTTTTTTTCAGGGTTGGAGCTAAACTCTGCAGGACAGCGGCTCTCTAGGACCGAACTTGCCTACCCCTGGTATAACTGATAAGACAGTCTACAAAGATGATGGGAATAATCCACTGAAACTCTTACAAAAAAAAATAAAAAAATCCACTGCCTTTACATTAACACTTATGGTTGCCAATCCTTTTCAGGATTTTTCCTGGGTCAAAAATGGCCTTTGTTGGTGGCAGATGAATACAGTCATCCACACACACAGTACAAAGTACCATACCCATGTGAATTGTGAGCCCAGAACTGACAATAAATCCAAAATAAATGCAAAGAAAAAACTGTTTGTAATATTAAAGTGGACCTATAATGTCCCTTTTACAAGTCTCTGGTCTGACCAGAATGTGTCTGTGAAGTTTCAGCTCAGATAATTTATTATAGCTTGTCAAATTTGGGTGTGAGCAAAAACACGCCGTTTTGGTGTGTCGCGTTAAATGCAAATGAGCTGCTGCTCTCGGCCCCCTTTCCAGAAGAGGGCGGAGCTTTAACAGCTAGTGCTTCGGTTGTTTAACAACAACAAAGAGGGAGAATCTCACGCAGCCAAAATGAGGATTGTCAGTAACGGTGTTCAGCCTTACATTGTTCAAACCGGAGTCGACACTGATGGAGAGACTCAGGAAGAAGTTACAACTTTTAGAATGAAACTGGACGTTACTTAATGGTTTATGTAGTTGCTGTGGAGTTGATTCAACTCATCGACTAGCATGTGCCGTCATCTTAATCTTTTGTGCAAATCCAGCATTGAATTGACCCTCGTTTGTGAAAATGACGGCATGGCAACAACACTCTACTACAACAACTCTTCCTCTTCTCTAAAGCAGCCCAACATGGCCTCACCCCTTTTGTTGTGTGTTCTCAGGGGCGGGGTTTATGTAAATTTTTGGGTTAGTAATGTCACCAACCCGGGAAGAAGCTCGTTGTAGTCCCTACCAGCCGTTTGTTGTAGTCCTTAAACAGCGATTGCTGTAAAAGAAAATATCTCCCTTTGCATTGAACTTTGAGCGCCGTAACTTTGCAGATGTTGTTTATGATCAACCAGCAAAATTTCACACTAACTAAAGTTAAAAAAGTGAAATCATAATCAACCACCCCTTTAACTTATCCAATTTATTCATGAAATAAAAAATAATCACTGTCAGGACATATCATAAAATGGTGCTTAGAACATTTAAAATCTGTAAATTTATATGTAAAATGTCATTGTAAATTTGAAAAGTAACATGACACATTACAAAGAAAAATTGGTAGGTCTTTTGTTTTGCAATTACACTCCAAGACTCATATTATCATATTATCATATGGTTATCACCATCAATCGCATTCAATCGTGCATTTAACGGTTGCCAATCCCGAAACTTTGCAATGTGTAGTTGGCAGCATGAAAATATATATATTTGCTCGCTTTCTGTATATATTGTATACAGAAAGCGAGCAAAGATCGCTGCCATTATAATCACTGAAGCTGTCAATTACAACGCAAGGTACACAAAGCTGCACTCTGGCGAAAACTGCCATTATAATTATGAGGTGGCTATGCTGTGCGATGACATAGCATTTATTTGTTGGATATAATGAAAGGATTTGTGAGAATGCAGAAAAAAAATGTTTTGAGCGGTGTTGAGTGGATTCTGTCTAACTTAAACATCTGATTGGCCATTGCATTCACGCGCTCAACAGATATGTCTGTGGTTGGCTACAAAGCTCAACGCCACGAAAACACGATGTAAATAGAAACCTTTGATGCTCTTCACAGAGCGCTTACACAAACACTCACTGGAGCGTTTTAAAGCAGCCAGCTATCAACGGGTACTGGTACTGCAGAATTGCAGATATCATCACATTAAATAGTCAAGTAAATCTTTGGAGGTACAAAGATTCATTTTGGCAAATGAAATTAAATGAAAATATGAAATCTCCTATTCTCCTCTCCGAGGATTACATCTTTGCTATAATCTATTGCGATCTAAATTGTAACATAGACAGAAACAACTTAATATTCAAATCTGTACCAATATATTTTTAAACAATTACCATATGGTTCCTATATTGTGCATCCCTAAAGGTCATGATCAATAAATCATAATACTTGCACAGTATTATTTGTAGAAAAACGCCGTAGCAACACAAGTTGCAAATGATCAAGCAAATTTTTTAAATACAATTAACAAAATGAAAGTCTCTAAAATATCAACGCAAATTGAGTTCTCAAACCCCATCAATGAATGACTGAATGGAGTGTTCATATACATCAGGAGCTGTTCTTTGAAAGAGGTCAGTCCAAATGACACGTTTCATGTTTCAGTTCCAAAAGATCTGATTAAATAGAGAAGTTCTTTATTGTGTGCTGCTTAGTGCGTTCAAAACGAAACTACCGGCAAAGGACAGCGTCCTCTGATCAAAGCCTTTGTTCTCAGAGTTGAGAAACATTATCCTCTTCCCAGCACTGATTTCCCAGACTGGGGTAGAGCAAAACACATGGAAATGAGAATGCATAATACATGGATGCCCAATGAGATCCGACCTGCATCATACTGCTGATTCCTTTCTTCTGCTAATATTAGAAGCCAAAACTAAAAGCAGCTCATGCTTTTAGAAATGCAAAGTGACAGCATCAGCCCACCCATCACAACTACAATGAATATTAATATTTAGCGTCACGGGAAACATATTGTTTATAATCGCGCTCTTGCAAACTATAATAACTCAAACTTTTTTCTTTTCTTTTTTTTTGGTGTCTACATGTGACTGTGGTGTAGTTCGTTTATAGCCTACGTATAGACTTCTGCCAGATGTGAATGCAGCAAAAAGATGCATAAATTGTAACTTTAAGAAGTAAGGCCAAGCTGGAGGATATAAAAATTCTCTCAGATCATTGACCATCAACTCATAAGAATATATTTTAAGAGAATATCAGTTTTGTTCACTCTTGAATGCTTCATGTAGCTGAAACTGTGACTTTGCGGCACAAAATCATCGCTTGTATTTTGTTCATCAGTGAAAACGAGTTCCCACAGCTCTTTCCCCAGTTTCTGAATAGCCTTAATCAATCAAATTCTTCATGTATTATGAGATTTTTATATTAGAATCATCCTTCTGCATTTGAAATGTAATCGAATGAACCCGCGGCTCATATTAGCTGAATAGTGCTTAACTATGCCGGCAAATTGAGAAAACCGCAGTAGTTAAACGTTCAGATTGAGCAATCAGGCTCTATTCAGCGAGCATGATCGTTCTCTCAATGACGCCAGACGTGAAATAAAAAAAAAGACAAATGCTTTTCAAAATGAGCTGGATGCCAGTAATGCTAACTATAGACTTAGCATGCATGCTGGCCCGCTATATATTTTAAATGTTTGTGGCCCAGAGACACACCACAATCTGCATAGTAATTTGCAGTCTACAATAACGCCAATTACTCAGAAGTCGTTTATTCTAAATTAGCTTTTGAAATATGTGTTAATTAGCATGGCAAATTCATTAGGCCTATTTAAAAGGTTCAAAACATCACAAGGATGACCGTGACTTGGAGAAAAAAATAAAAAATCTAAAATAGGGGGGAAAATATTTATAAATTCATCAGAAGTATGAGGGCTGGTAAATTGCAGTATTTACAGGCGTTAAAACAGAAGGATCTGACTTATCATTGAAGTAAATTAAAACAACACAAACAGACATCACAACTGTCTTTTATCTCTTACACGCTCTCTCTTTACTCTGTTTCTTTACTTTTTTTTTAAATAGCCAATTTCATTGTTTTCCCATCACAGATAAGCTGTTAATAAGATATATTAGGGCTTTTGTTTGTTTGTTTGTTTGTTTGTTTCAAAAGTGCATAATGAACGCACTATATTCAAAGAGCAACAGGTTGTTTAGTTTCTTTTGCAGTAAAATATTACTGTTACTGCATAACAGAACTTTAGGATATAACATAACTTTAACAAATACACTATCATTCAAAGTTTGGGGTCAGTAAGGGTTTTTTTTTTGTTGTTGTTTTTTAGAAAAAATAGAATAGATGTTTATGTTACAAAAGATTTNGTGCATAATGAACGCACTATATTCAAAGAGCAACAGGTTGTTTAGTTTCTTTTGCAGTAAAATATTACTGTTACTGCATAACAGAGCTTTAGGATATAACATAACTTTAACAAATACACTATCATTCAAAGTTTGGGGTCAGTAAGGGTTTTTTTTTTTGTTTGTTTTTTAGAAAAAATAGAATAGATGTTTATGTTACAAAAGATTTCTATTTCAAATAAATGCTGTTAAGAATCTTAAAAATATATCATGATTTCATAAAGATATTAAACAACAACCGTTTTCAACAATGATAATAAGAAATGTTTCTTGAGGAAATTGTCATATTAGAATGATTTCTGAAGGATCATGTGACACTGAACACTGGAGTAATGATGCTGAAAATTTAGCTTTGATCACAGGAATAAATTACATTTTACTATATATTCACAAAAAAAAAATATTTTAAATGTAATAATATTTCACTATTTTCACAAATGAATGCAGCCTTAGTGAACAAAAGAGACTTCTTTCAAAAACAAAACAAAAAAAATCTTATCAACCCCAAACTTTTAAATAGTGTATATAAAAACTATGAATATTGGCATAAGATTCTCGCCTATAGTGACAAATATTATAAATACTAAATACTAAAATGAACCATGTCTGATCAAAAAAAAAAAGTGCAAATGAAATGCGGTGCATTAATTTTATATTCTAATACAATGTTTTATAATATAATATAATGTTATTCCAATACTATCTAGAAACGCTGGGTTAAAAACAACCCAAGTTGGGTTGAAAATGGACAAACCCAGTGTTTGGGTTAAATGGTTGTCCGACGTGCTGGGTAGTTTTATTGTTTAAAAATTACTATATGGTTTGCTTAAAATTAACCCAAAATAGGTTGGAAATTAACATGTATTACTATGTTTAATAAACAAGCATTTATTAATAAGTTATTATTATTACATTTTCACCTTTTGTATATTACTGTTGCCTCTAGTAATTATGTGTCTGATTTTTAATTTCCAACCTATTTAGGGTTCATTTTATGTCAGCCATATAGTCATTTTTAAACAATAGTTGAGTTAAATAAAACTGTCCAGCATGTAGGTCAAACATTTAACCCAACCCAACTTGGGTTGTTTTTAACCCAGCATTTTAAAGTGTTCCATTACACTAAAGAATTTAACATGACTAATCAAATAAAATAATAAAAAAATTGTGTGTACAAATACCAGTTCATCAAGTAAGATGTTAGAGAATCCTCATTTGATCCCATCAGAATGAGAAACGATTGATCCCAAATTATGATGGAAATTCCTGTAGGAATCATCGACTGATTCCATTTGGAGTTTCAGGTGCTGAATAAAACTCTCCTCTCTAATGGCTGTTAACCTGCCCATACTGATGGACCGCTATGACGGCACTGGCACAAAGGGACAGACCCATAATGCATCAGTGAGTGACAGTGAGTGGAAGTGAATGATAGGGCTGCACAGGTAATGCGGATCTTGGGAAAGTAAAGTGCTCTGTTATCATAGGGTGTAGTAGGGGATTTAGGTCATTATCAGTGACTCTGTAGAGATCAGAGAAACACACATACACACATAATCACCATTCATCATCTGGAGTGGCTGATTATGGGCATTAGGCAAAGAGACGGGTGGCTGAACGCATGATGATAAGCTCATGGAGGTGGGTGAGGAATCCTTTCAGTATCAGTATGATAATGCAAGATATCAGGTATTATTGACATTTTATACTCTGAACATTTGTCTTTGGAGGCTGACAGCAGTTTAATGCATGCAGAATGGGGGTGGGTTTAATTAAAACTATAATCCAAGTAGAAGTAACCTCAGAAGTGGTTTTAAATTGTAGTATACCAATTTATCAATTTATTATTATTTCAGGAAAATCTACATTGACCACTCACTGGACTACAATAAAAGTGAATGGAGATATTAGCTGCTGAGTTTTAAAAAGTAGCATATGACTATCTTCCAAGTCTTTTGAAGCCATACATTTGAGGAAAAAACTAAATTCAAAGTCAATATTTGTTAAAAATGTAATTCAAATTTCATTAAATTTAAATAAGTCGCATCAAAATATATGGCACCATAGTAAAATAAATGAATACTGAATGTATTCTACATGAAACAAATGATGTGCCAATACGTTTAAAAGAAAAGCAGTAGGTTTTCCAGGACATGACTTTGCTTAAAGTTCATAATGTTTTAAACAAACGTTCATAAATCAATTTCCTAAATTTGCACCCAAAGAAATTGAGGTAATAAAAGCACACGTAGATAAGTGGAAATATGACAAAACAAATGTTTCAACAGTTAAACAAAGCCACCCAGGACGGTTTTAATGCTGGCCCCTCGTCATGACAGTCTCAAGAAAACTCTTTGGGATGAGAATACTGCATTGTGTGATCTTGAGTTAGATGTCGTGGAATGATATAGCAGCAGTTTCTTACGTTGTTTGTGGTAACAATTTCGCCTTCGATGCTCCAGAAACCAAAGAAGCACCACACAGCACATTTAAGATGTTTTGGTGTAAGATCCTCTCTGACTCTGAGACTCTTTTTCCGCAACCATCTTTTTCCCATAATTTAATGGGTAGAACCGGATAGGCTAACCACATCAGCTACGTCATCGCCATGTCTCGCGCACCTCCTGACACACCTAAAGTTCGGATGCACAGTTTGTCAGATATGCATCCAATCAAAACTCCATGTACTACTCTCCATTGCAAATGAATGACTTCCGGTCTGTCGCTTGTCAGAAATTGTGAAAAGGCAGCTTAATACTTCAGAAGACTTGGAATGTGGTGTACAAGTCATATGGACCACTTTTATGTTGAACTTTTTCCACTTTCACTGTATGAAAAACAGAAGTTCAGAGATTATGTTAGTTAAAGGGGACCTTTTTTGCCCCTTTTTACAACATACAACATACATTTTAAAATATAAGTCTCTGGTGTCCCCACAATGTGTCTGTGAAGTTTCAGCTCAAAATACCCCACAGATCATTTATTATACCATGTTGTAAATGCCCATTTTTGACCTGAAGCATGCAGTTTTCGTGCATGTGTCTTTAAATGCAAATGAGCTGCTCCCCGCCCTGCTTTTCCAGCCTGTACAGCTCGTGCCTCTCTGCCAAAAACTAACAAAACATCTGTTTGTTTTTGATTAAAGGTGCCCTAGAATTTTTTTTTAAAAGATGTAATGTAAGTCTAAGGTGTCCCCTGAATGTGTCTGTGAAGTTTCAGCTCAAAATACCCCATAGATTGTTTTTTATTCATTTTTTTAACTGCCTATTTTGGGGCATCATTAGAAATGAGCCGATTCAGGGTGTGTGGCCCTTTAAATCTCGTGCTCCATGCCTACGGAGCTCGCGGTTGCCTTAAACAGCATAAACACAGTTTACACAGCTAATATAACCCTCAAAATGGATCTTAACAAAGTGTTCGTCATGTAGCATGTCTAATCGCGTAAGCACAGTGTTTATTTTGATGTTTACATTTGATTCTGAATGAGTTTGATGGTGCTCCGTGGCTAACGGCTAATGCTACACTGTTGGAGAGATTTATAAAGAATGAAGTTGTGTTTATGCATTATACAGACTGCAAGTGTTTAAAAATGAAAATAGTGACGGCTCTTGTCTCCGTGAATACAGTTAGAAACGATGGTAACTTTAACCACATTTAACAGTACATTAGCAACTTTCCTGTAGCTCAGTGGTTAGAGCATGGCACTAGCAATGCCAAGGTCATGGGTTCGATTCCAGGGATTGCACATACTCCGATACAAATGTATAGTATAATGCAATGTAAGTCGCTTTGGATAAAAGCGTCTGCAAAATGCATAAATGTAAATGTAACATGCTAACGAAACATTTAGAAAGACAATTTACAAATATCACTAAAAATATCATGTTATCATGAATCATGTCAGTTATTATTGCTCCATCTGCCATTTTTCGCTGTTGTTCTTGCTTGCTTACCTAGTCTGTTGATTCAGCTGTGCACATCCAGAGGTTCTGCCCTTGTCTAATGCCTTTCATAATGTTGGGAACATGGGCTGGCATATGCAAATATTGGGGGCGTACACCCCGACTGTTACGTAACAGTCGGTGTTATGTTGAGATTCGCCTGTTCTTCGGAGGTCTTTTAAACAAATGAGATTTATATAAGAAGGAGGAAACAATGGAGTTTGAGACTCAATGTATGTCATTTCCATGTACTGAACTCTTGTTATTTAACTATGCCAAGGTAAATTAAATTTTTGAATCTAGGGCACCTTTAATATACCGCGGTCAAACTAACATGACATTTCAGTTCTTTATCATCACGAAAGTTATTATCTGCATGCATTTTAAAGCCATATTTTAAACTTTTGATACATGCTTTTCAGAGCGCACAAGTTCTCTTTCATGTGTAATTGCACTTAAACTGTCAAATACACACAAGGTTATGTCAAAAACACACAAAGTTCACAAAAACACAGTCAGCTATGTATGTAAATAAACATCATGGAAAGAAAGAGCATGTATAAATTAGATCTGTGTATTGTGACAGCAGTGTAATAGTACCTTCTGCTGTTAATATGAACCAAAAAACAAAAGAAAAACAGAAAATCACTCACTGCTCGAGGGAATAACTTTAGTAGCTTAAATAAGAATACATTTCTCACTTGAATGCTGTTGTTAAATGCTCTGATGAGGAGATAAACATGGCGGATTGTGTACAGCTCACTCAGGGGAGGAGCTAAGATAATGATTGTCGCCAGTCATGGGTGGAGCCTGTTCCAATGTGACGTCACATTGGAGCACACTACTTAACAGCTTTATGGTTTTTATGGTTTATGGTCAGATTTATGGTTAAAATAACAAACGGATGGATTTTTACCACAATAGGGTGGTTGTGTACACACACTGCGGACACATAAATGTGTTCAAAAACAATATAAAAGTAAATTTTGCATAATAGGTCCCCTTTAACTCATTTTGTATTCCACTGGAAAAAGAAAATCATGCACAATCAGATTTGGTCCAACATGAAAGCAAGTAAATGGTGATCTCATTCAGACATCTACCCACACAAGGAGACACCAAAGAACATCATAATCAACCCAAAATTAGTGAAAATTCATAATACCACCACAAAAACAGAGTAATAAATTTAAAAGAGAAGAACTAGAGTGATTAAGCGTATAATTGACTAAAGGAAACAGTGTGGCAAGTCCTCCTAGCATGACCTCTCCGTCTCCCAGAGTCCACCGGGGGCTCAGCTACAGCAACTCTACGCATTAACGTCATTCATCATCCCGCGCTGAATATTCATGGGCAGGGCCCGGGGGTCAAGCCAAGCGCCATCATTTCCTGCTGGGGGTTAATGGGCATCAGAGCAGGGGTGGGGCCGTAATCTGATTCCATCACCATGGCAACTTCACCCTAATCAACCTCCGTAGGTGGTGAAGAACGGTCTAATGAAGATGCTGTGACTCCCTCGCACTGGCTTTGCATTAAAGTTGATTAGCATGCGCTACTAACGGTGAGACCTCGTCTCGGTGGAATGTTTCCAAGGGATGATAAAGATTATTATAACAGAGACGAAAGCCGCTTGACTGCATAATGGGCAATAATGGGCCCGGTCAGTGTGAAAAATGGGTTTGCAAGAATGGTTTTTCAGTCTAAATGGAAGGAAAACACTTTCAGGAAGAAAAAGATAAATGTGTTTAGAATGCAATATCGTGCAGGAATCAATAGCAGCAAGTTAAAGAGTAAAAAGTTTTCCTCATTTCCTATTCAGCCTAAATTTCACGCCAGGACGTTTGCCAATAAGCTGTTTTAAAACGGCTCTGTTCCAAAACTAAAGAGGGCTGTTTACCTAGACAGCCATTTTAGTCATCAAAATATCCAAACAACTGTTATAGAAATAATAAAGCTTTCAAAACATCAAATGAAAATGGAAATTGAATTTACCATGAACTGAAACACCTAAACTCATAGAGGGAGCTCAATTCAGAGCATCAAAATGCTCTTGAAACAAAAATACTAATGCAATCATCACTTTTGCTGTAGCTCAAACTTAGGGTTAGCAATTTGAACAAACCCCTAACACCAAGTATTAAACTTCAGCAAACATCTCATCCAGTAATAACTGTGCTACAGACATGAATAACACCTAAATCATGAGTAGGGGTTGTGCAATATATTGACAAATTATAATCTCGATATTTCATCGATAACGATAATTAGATCATATTTTGTTGAGTGTGTTTATTGTGTTGGTACCTTAGCAGGTTTAGGACTGCCATGGACAGCTGGACACAACAGGGCTGTTACCAATCAAATTAAATCAGTATTAACAAAATTCAGAAAACACAGAGGCTGCATCTGAAGTGGCATTTAGACGCATTTACACAGACTGTTTAATGCAGCTCAGAGGGGACACGAATGCATTTAACATGCATTTACAAATGCATAAATAATATTTTGATGTTTTAAACAAAAAATGTTGAATATTGATATTTTGAGATTATTTAAATGAAAAGATACTTTAAATCTGAAATGGCGCAATGTGACGCCAGGCGCAACGCAAGTGTTTTTTGCTGGTTTCAGCCCGACGCAGTTATCATTTTAATGTCCAGCGCCAATGTTGTTTAAATAGCGAATGCACTCGTGGCCATCTGTTCGCCCATGGGTGTGCTTGTCTTAAAACGAGGTGTGTTCAGGCACATTGTTGGCGTGTTGCTATTTTGAGGCAACTGAAAACAACTGCGCCATTGACCAACAAAATGGCGCAGTATTTTCTTAAATTTTTTTATTTAAAGGGCGCATTAGTAATATGTGCCTATGGGCGGGTGCACAGCAGCACACAAACATGCCAAATCTTAAAAATAAAAGGATTAGTAATGACAAATGAAATTGGCTAATTATTTGTCCAATCGTGGCAATACACACTTATATTTAAACTGACACGTCAGGTTGAGGGTGTCTATATTCTGCCATGTAAATAGCGAATCTGCCATGGTGCGAGCGCAACTGGCTTTTAAAGGGAATGGGAGATGACACTCTGATTGGTTTATTGCACGTTACGCCCAAAACACACCCATGACTCATTAAGAGACTAGGTACAACCCTTTTGGACCATGCNTTGTCTTAAAACGAGGTGTGTTCAGGCACATTGTTGGCGTGTTGCTATTTTGAGGCAACTGAAAACAACTGCGCCATTGACCAACAAAATGGCGCAGTATTTTCTTAAATTTTTTTATTTAAAGGGCGCATTAGTAATATGTGCCTATGGGCGGGTGCACAGCAGCACACAAACATGCCAAATCTTAAAAATAAAAGGATTAGTAATGACAAATGAAATTGGCTAATTATTTGACCAATCGTGGCAATACACACTTATATTTAAACTGACACGTCAGGTTGAGGGTGTCTATATTCCGCCATGTAAATAGCGAATCTGCCATGGTGCGAGCGCAACTGGCTTTTAAAGGGAATGGGAGATGACACTCTGATTGGTTTATTGCACGTTACACCCAAAACACACCCATGACTCATTAAGAGACTAGGTACAACCCTTTTGGACCATGCACCTGGTGCGTCGACCATTTTTCTGTCGTTAAAACTAGCAAAAGTGGATTCGGACACGCACCTGCGCATGTCCGAAGAGCGTCTGAAGCGCACCTGTGCCATGCCCTTCAGACTATGTGCTTAGACCGTTAAAATAGGGCCAATTGAGTTTAAACTGATTCATTAAAATGGCTGATTCATTCAGGAATGAAGCATTTGACTGTCTTAATGAGTGAGTCATTGAATCAATCATTCAAATGATTCGTTGATTCAGTAACGAAAGACTGTCGTGTGTGGCTTAGAGATGCAAAACAGTCCTGTGGCTTTGTTTGTAACTAATTTCGTTGCCAAAATAAAATGGGTAAACAAACCCCCCTGGTTTATATGGAACCTCTAGAGACCACAATATCAGAGATTTTAGAGTAAGCAACCACTTAGCAACCCAGAACATCATAACTACATAGCAATATGCTTAAAACACACACACACACAATATTCAGAACACCTAAACAACTGCCTAGCAACTCCATGGGATCAGTAACATTAAATGAAAATTATAAATTATGAATAACTTAATTTGCCCTATAATATGCACATGCTCAATTTTCATGCGTCCTCATGTGTCAGCATCTGCAGATATATGAAATTTATACCTATAACACAACAAATTACAGGATTTATATGAATAAAACAATAAATAAATTACAAAGCTGCTCAGAGTGAAATATCACATCCTTTCCCAATGTTCCCAATAACATTCTGCCACTAACTTCTCCGCCAGAACAATTTAATTCCTAATAAAGTTATCCAAATTTAAATGAAAGAAAGTGGCTTAATCATTATTCAGCTGCTCTGAATGTCATATGAATATTTTATTAGTAATTATTCAGCTCCAGCTGACCAAGGATTTATAATTTGTTCCATTTATGCAACTAGACTAATTATTATGGTTATCATTTGAATTTATAACAATTTATGAGATTATGCTATGCAAAATGGACATTTATAACACAAATGGAATGAATATTAACATTAAAATGAATGAAAAAAACATTAATATTATGCTGGGCAGATGTAGTTATTCAACAAGCTTAAGTCATTCAGTTGGGGCTATATTGTTTCAGAGCTTGTTATACAAAAAGAAAAACAAAAAAAGTAAGATAAAAAAATGTAAATGCTGCCAAACTGGTTCTAAACTAAAACAGTGATGATGTCATTGGTGTGTAAACCAATCCGCTAAAGGCAGGGAAGGCAGGCTAAACAAGTCTCAGCTAAACTTGCTTTGCTAGTTCCCACTGCTACTATTAGTTTATGAATGTCCAGACAGCTCAACAAAAACTTAGCAGACTTTAAACATATTACACTAATTTTTTTTAATTGCAGGCTTTGAGATCTATAAAGTCGATTACACTCTCAGGAGGAGGAAGCATCTTATTTTTCTCCTTCACAAGTCATGTGAAAGAAGGTACTACCTCCATGGCCCTGTTTACACCTGGTATTAAGATGCGTTTTGGTCGGATCACAAGTGAACAACGCTAAATACAGGTGTAAACGTAGTCGAGGTAGTCGAAAACGCATTCGACCATATTGCTTTTGTAGTGTAGACGCTTATGTGGTCGAATGTGTTCGAACAGCCACAAAAGAAAGCCTACTCTCCGCTTACTGATCAATTGCGTAAACATTATGGGAAGACCCAAGTTTGGTTTGAAGATGAAAAATGTACCAAGCACAATGTTCTCTCACCATTTCTGATTTCTAACACACACTTCAGCGTTCGGCGGGTCTTGCGGCTGTCAGAGCAGAAACTAAAGCTGACGCTCTCCATATGTTTTCCGTCGTCTCCGGTCGCATTCATATGTAAATTGCGTGAGCTTATTTTGTCCATTTGATTGAAAGATCTGAGAAAAAAAAAACATTCATTTTCCTGCCTCTCATAGAAATCAGGACAGAGGTGGTTGAAAGTGGACAAAAGAGACGGATTAAAACACCAGGTGTAAACAGGTATGTGTCTCCCTCGTCAACTTGTGATCTGATCGACCAAAACGCATCTTAATACCAGGTGTAAACTGGACCTATGTTGCTGTGACTGGCTGATTACCCTGTCATTGCAATTACGCTCATAGCTGGTCCAAAAATCTGCATGAATGTGTCAAACTGGTAAAAATAGATGAACTAATTACAGACTAAACATCCTTTGTCTGTGACAATCATAACAGCTCCACTGAAAATAGGATGATTATTATTGTTAAAAATATTCAAACAACTGTTATAGAAATAATAAGGCTTTCAAAACATCAAATGAAAATGGAAACTGAATTTACAATGAACTGAAACACCTAAACTCATAGAGGGAGCTCAATTCAGAGGTCCACCACAGGCCACTGCTACAGACAAGCTATGTGATTTGCCACTTCCAGACAAACGTCACTACATTTGAACGGGTTTACCGCACATTTTCGTGACAAACATGCTAGATATACTGTTCAAAGCAACAAAGAGAAAAAAACTCTCAGTCCAGCGCTAGTGTTTGTGTATAGGTACCACGGTAGGCTTACCTTGTCTTTGTCCTCCACCAGGTCTGTTAGCATGTCATCTGGGTCCAGGATCCCCCCGTCCTCGTACTCCACATGGTGCGTTCGTACCAGGAATTCCCCATCCTGTTGAAAACAATAGGTCCAACAGTGAAGTCCCCCGTTCAACAACAATACAAGAGACTAATCAGAGGAATTTGGAAGTTTTGGACGGACAACATGCAGTTTTGTTCTTACAATTATTATAAATCATATTTCTGTAATCAAAGGATACACAAAAATATTAGCAGATAGAGATGTCATATATTATATTTATTATATTTATTATAATTATTAAATAACTAGGCTAGTTTTGACTCTGAAATCTGATTGGATGAGCCACAGAATAATTGTTATTGATTACATTTCGTAATCAATTTATTTATTCAGCATCTGTGTCTTTTATCATTATGTTGTTGCCGCCACTTTACCGTAGTAAAGCTCACTGCAACACACAGTCTCCTGTTGCTTAATGTTTAATATCTCACTTTATTTGAGAACGTCTTCATTATGAAAAAGATAACACATGCAAATTAGCTATTGGCTAGCTGAAACGACCCACATTTGTTCAGCCAGAAACCCCCTCAGTCATGATTAGGAAACAATAGCTGCTTTAAATGTCCATCTGATGTTTTCATGTGGATGAATGTATGGAAACTAAGGAAGTGATGACAATAAAAGGTGTGAGTTTCCTGTTGCTCAAAGGTTTTATTTTACAGCACATTAAAACCGTTACAGCACAGACTGATATATACAATCCACAAAGCAAATAGAATCAGATAAACTATGAGTGGCTGTGTGATGTTATGAATATACTGACAACTAAAAGGCATTTTTCTTTTATTCAGCCTGACCTTGAGTGCCTTTTTCTTTAAAGGGGACCTATTATACCCCTTTTACTAGATGTAATATAAGTCTCTGGTGTCCCCAGAATGTGTCTGTGAAGTTTCAGCTCAAAATACCCCACAGATCATTTATTATAGCTTGTCAAATTTGCCCCTATTTGGGTGTGAGCATAAATGCACCGTTTTTGCGTGTTTCCCTTTAAATGCAAATGAGCTGCTACTCCCGGCCCCTTTTCCAGAAGAGGGCGGAGCTTTAACTGCTCACACTTCGATTGCTCAACAACAACAAAGCTGGAGAATCTTACGCAGCCAAAATGAGGATTGTCAGTAACGGTGTTTAGCCTTACATTGTTCAAACCGGAGTCGACACTGATGGAGAGACTCAGGAAGAAGTTACAACTTTTAGAATGTATTTGGATGTTTCTGAATGGTTAGTGGATACATTTATGTAGTTGCTGTGGAGTTGATTCAACTCATCGACTAGCATGTGCCGTCATGTTAATGCAGCCCAACATGGAATGATTTCTGAAGGATCATGTGACACTGAAGACTGGAGTAATAGATGGCGAAAATTAATTTTGCCATCATATTATAATAAACAAAAAGAGGGAGGGGTAAGTTAATAATATTTCACAAAACATATCAAATGGCTGCAATGATTTTCCTTCATTGACCTTGACAAGACAGGTTACGGGTCGAATGAGAACTTGAAAATTTACGGTGGGAATGCATACAATCATGTGTACACACATGTAACCAGATAAGATAAGTCAGATGGGTTAGTTTGTCATAGTTTGAATACCATCAGCTCATTACCAAACAAACTCACCGAACAACTTTCCTGCTTGGGTTGGAAAAAAAAAACACTACAATGGTCTAAAAGAACGTGTTTGGCTAGTAACGCATGATGACATAACAGATCCAGGTCAACGCCTTTTTTCAGCCGAAACCTCAATGAAACTGTTGACAGACATGACAATAAATCCTAAAATCATAAAGTCATGCCATCATGTTAAATGTTATACAGCAGACAATGTTAAGTGTTTTATAACTGTGAACTTCAAAATGTGTAATATAGAACAGAAACCTAGATGATGTTCGGATGATAGTCTTGGGGGAAATCAAACAAACTAGTATATTTTGCACCAAAAGGGTACACATTCATAGCTTCCATGGACTTACATTAATGCAAATGAAAAACCTAATAAAATATCTAATAAATTGTGTAAAATATTTATTTGAATCATAAATCTTATCTTTATCATAAAATATAAATATTTGTTTTCTGACACGTATAAGCTGCTAAAAAGATTTTTACACCAGGCCAGAGGAAATGGAATGTACAGGATTCAATAAGATGTAAAATAAAATAAAATAAAAACATTGCGTATATTGAGAATATGTGGGTATAAACACAAAGTGCTGGATTTGGAATTTTTTTCTAAAAAAACGTTGACATAAAAACTAATATTTAAGAATACAAGTTTCTGTGCTACACTGTGTTCAAATTATATATCAGTATGATTTTAGTACAATAAACATTTAGATTTTAGTTTTTAAAGAAAGGGTTTGTTTGTTTTATTTCTCGTATCTTTTTAGTATCTCATTTCTCTTTGTTAGATTTGGTTAGGGGTGGCTGAAATGCAACTTTACGCACAACTGCCAGAATCCAGAAAATCTGTTTGCTGCTCAACATAGGCTTTTTTTATAGCTGCCCTTTTAATACATTTCATTTATTTGACAGAAACTTCACTTAAGTGTCTGACCGAGTTCTTTTGTGCTTTAAATTACTCACAAATCATTTGACAGTTCAACAATCTCTATTCAGTTTTTGCAAAACTATTAGTTCATGCTTTTCCTCTTTAGAAAGATCTTTCTTCCTTCCCATATTAGATGAGTGACTTGCTTAATAATGTGGAACAACCTCTTTAGGTTTTACATTTACCTAAGACGACCTGGAAAACTTCTTAAACCTGTCTAAGATTGATACCAGTTATCTAAAAAAAGATACGAGAAACAAAACAAACAAACAAACACTTTCTTTAAAAACAAAAATCTGAATGTTTATTGTACACTGTAAACTCTAACGTTCAAAATTATTCATTGGTTTGAGTAACTTAAATTAAATTAGTTCAGTCAAATCAACATTTTTGAGTATTTGGCACTTTTTTTCTTTCAAGTTCACAGAACTGATATATTTTAAGCAAACTGAACTGTTTTGAGTTAAGAACTTTTTTTTTTTTATTTAGACAAACTTAAATTTAACTGAAACTGGGCTGGGATTTCTATTTCCCAGCATGCTTTGCCCATGGCACTCGAAAGGGAGACTAAATGCTAAAATGACTGTTTTTTGTGCAAGATTAATAATAAGTGGGAGATTTAGTAGTGGTTAATGTTTTCTTATGCTAATTTAGAAGAGTTTCTGTTAATGCGGGTTTTTGGAGAGTTACCATCATGGTGACAAATGGTGCATGCGGCTTAGTTTGATAAGTATGTTAAAGCAAGTATGTTAAATCCTTTTTATTGCGGAGTTTTGCCAACATATTCGTGTTTACAGTGTACTAAAATCCTATGATATTAGTCACCTAGAAATACACTGTGTTCCAAGTTATTATGGAAGTGACATAAGTAAGTAAACTTGTTTCATTGATCATGTGACACATTTGTATAGATGGTCAGATGTTCTTGCTTCAATAGAAGTATAGGTTTCCAGACATCCCATCCTGTAAAAACTCAAAAGGCCACCACACCCTCTATATTATATTATATTATATTATATTTGAGTAAGCCGCATAACATGGGGTCGTTCTTGCAATAGAATTCATGCTCCAAAAATGATGTTGAGTGTGACAAAATAAGAATGCTGGTAGTCACAGGAGAAGCATTTGAAACACATGATACCAGGTGCAAACAGTAATGTGTCTTGGCTGACCACTTGTGATCGGATCACAAATATTAGGCATCTTAATACCAGGTGGATACAAAAGCTTCTCTCTCACGCACTTGATTTCCGGGATATATATTGTATATAATTTGCGGGCCTCAGGGAGCCACTATCAAAGACGCAGCTTCAATCCTTCAAAAAACATGTTAAAACTGATACCGGAAGCTGATACCATCTGACCACTGAAAAAAGGCAGTTCCTCCAATCCAGAAAGAAACAGTGACTCTCAATTCAACCCAGATTAACACACACTGATATTTTTTTGTGAAAGCGCTTTCTCTGCTTCAGTCTCAACAGGAAGCAGCAGTTTGCATCCACCCTGCTGGTGTGGAAAAGTGTTCATGCTGTTTAGGCAGATATGTCCGCTGGGACTGTTTTCAGCTTCATGAAACCATCTGAGCAACATTTGGTTTGGATGAACACAAAGCACCTGGTGCTTTTTACACACACAAGCTCCCATAACACTGGAAGAAAGAAACCGTTTAGACATTTAAAGCTGGACATATTAATACAGATTCATTATTAATAACATTACATTATGCCAATAACAAGAAACAAAAAAATATGGAGTATGTGAGAAGCTACGGAAAACTGATTATTTTGTGGATCTGCATGATTAATCGTTAAAAAGATCTCAATCTTGATTCAAACACCCACACAATCTTATTCTATCAGCTGTTTATTAACTATTTCCATGCCACTGACGGAATTTTTCGGCTTTCCATGTTTTTTTTTGTTTTGTTTTACTGTTATAAGGTAGGGTGCAATTATTACGCATCTTCTGAAAGAGTACTGAATCTCCTGATCAAAACACAAGCGAAGAAGCAGCAGAAACAAGCGATGGCATATGTAATCATACACATATGTAAATTAATGCGACCATTAACATTAAACGGCATAACTGCCCACTGTTACCGAATGAAATGTCGACCCAGGACAAGCTATAGGACTGGGAAGCTTTGGGGGTGTTGATGGACTAGATCGACTCTATCTGGGTTTTGATCATCGTTGTGAATCCGTATGAATTCTTGGGACCACGAAAATTTGGTGAAGATGATCAAAAAGGCTGGCGGGGAAAGAGTTAAACCTTTGACAAGTATGATCACAGCAAACCTTCAAATCTGCATTGACGTTGGGACTGACCCAGCAAGAGCAGTTGTATAGGTATGAAACAGCTTCACAGTCTTTTCAACCACAGTATCATTATTTCTGTGTTACAATAATTTGAATGATCACAGAAGTACTGGAATAAAAGCTTATGATTCGAATATAAAGACTGATGTCTACGGTAGTGATCAAAATAGAGTGAATCACCTTTTGAAAGTAACTTGATGCTTCGAATAAAGATTGTATTGATTACATAGTTACGGTAGTCATTCATTCAAGAGACTCGTTCAAAAACACTGATTCATCCAGTTATGAAACAAGTGAAGTCTTTATGAGCGAGTCATTGAATCATTCATTCAAGAGATTTGTTCAAAATGCAGATTCATCCAGCAATGAAACAAGTGAAGTCTTTATGAGTGAGTGAATTTTTTTTTTTAAATAGACTGCAGCATTTTGTCAGAACATCTAATAAATTACACGTTATGTTGTTTAGTTGCCTATTCAGAATCATGGGAGAATCATGATCTCTATTTTAAACAAACTAAATCGTGCCCACAAATCTCCTAAAACACTATGAGAAAACAAAAAATACAAGATCCCATTACCTGTGCATTAAACAGCAGGAAGTTTTGAGAAGCTGTTTGGTTTCAAATGTCAAACAAACCCAGTAATCAGCCTCTCCATCTTTGAGAACTGAGAAGTAATTTCAATATGCACTAATTGTAAATGATTCCTCACAGCTACAAACTTTAATTAGAGTTTTTGTTTTTTGCAAAGGCAAGACCATTATAATTACTATGGTGTATACTGAGGGTTAATAATCTGAACAAACCCCTAACACAAAGTATTAAATGTCAGCATGTAATTAATCCTGAACAGTTTTACAATACGTCAAATCATGTGGCTTATTGAGGAGAGGTGTGCAATTACTTTTCTAAGTGATTACACTCACATTTTTGATAAAACAACTAAAAAGACTTACATTTTGCAATCACGGAATGCACAACATCAATGGCAATTTGCATTTGCTTCGATCTTAAAGTCATTAATCAATTATGGCCAATAACTGTCTTAATTCCAACACATTTTACCTTTATAATCTGAGGTCAGTTGCTTAAACATAGCCATTAAGTTAAGACTTAAAGTCTTGAGAACTTGTATGAGCAACTAGCTGTTAGCCAAGGAGCAATCAGTCTTACTCTTCAGCATCAAATTAGACCAATCTTATGAAAAGTTATGAACAGTCTGAAAAAGACAGGGTTTATGTAAATTTTGGGGTTGTGATATCACCAACCCGGGAAGAAGCTCATTGTAGTCCCTACCAGCCGTTTGTTGTAGTCCTTAAAAAGCAAATTCTGTAAAAGAAAATATCTACCTTTGCATTGAACTTTGAGCGTCGCAACTTTGCAGATGTTGTTTATGATCAAAAAGCAACATTACACACTAACTGAAGTTAAAAAAGTGAAATTATAATCAAGGACCTCTTTAACATATTAGAGGTCTTTGTACCATTAAACATCCTTCAACTGTCATAGCTTAAAACATCCTACTCATTATAAACAATTATTAACATTATATGTGAACCTCAAGGAACACATTAACATAATAATAAAAAATAATAATGATTCCAAGACCCCTTTAAGAAAGTAAATATGTTCATTTTTCAGCATATGCATAGGAACGGTCCTATAGGACTTGATATTGCATACCCATTGTGACATTTAAAGCCAGGGCAATTTGTTGTAGTGATGTCTGCTGACACCGATGGCTTTGTGCTCTTGGAAGTGTGCCGTGTGTAGTGATCTCAGCAGTGCTGCCTGCCAAGTCAGCTCTCCAGCCATCCTCAGAGGTTAGCAGCGGCCCGGCAGAGCCCAGCTATGGCAGGATAATAAAGCAGTTTTCCTTTGATGTCAGTTAATCTAAACCGGTCAGTAAGATCTTGAGTGGGACGGACACTTTTAATTCAGTGTTCTTATAGGACTGCTTTTGGGGAGTAGACGGACTACTAACTATATTTTCAGAAGCATAGCCGCAGCTCAGAATATAGAATGATGTAGATTTCCTGTAGTCATAGCATGACAAAACACACTTAGGCTTTGTACAGACAAGTGAATACTTAAACACACTCCTAAAATAGCTTGTCTCTGTCAAATAGTGTTGGAGAGTCGAATCAATTTTATCAGACCAGTTTTTTCAAGCACTTTGTCTAACATCAACATGAAACCAAAACTTAACTTTTTTCTTATATTCTTCCTTCTTAACATGTTCTTGGTCTTATTATGAACGATTCATCAGTGTGTCAGTTTTCCTAAAGAAAACAAAAGTTTGTCTTTAAAATTTAATAAAAACTTTCTCCTCTTGTGCAACAATTTTCACCCTCCAAACAACTGTCATAAACTTTTTTTTTTTTTGATGTCTTCATTGTCTGCCAAAAGCAAGGAAATAAAATAATAATAACATAATACTAATAAGTAAAGCTCTTTTCTTCAAAATACCATATAGTTTTATATTTCACTAAAGACATATTTGCTCTGGTACATTACAAGTTTGGGGTTAATATGGTTTTTAAAGAAATTAATTCCATAATTTGACTGTGAATTAATCGAAAGTGACCTGTTCTATCTTCATGCAGCATATATTCTCTGGCTCTATAGGCATCATTGTCCGACTCAGGTTCAAACTGAACGCCGCTACTGACAGTTTCTGACATTTTCAGAGCGTGAGATTGTCCTGTATTGTTGTTGTCTGTATGCCGGAGCATGAGCTCTTGAAGCTCCTCCCTCTTCCTGAAAGGGGGCGGAAGCAGCAGCTCATTTGCATTTAAAGGGACACAAAAAAAGGTGCGTTTTTGCTCACCCCCCAAAAGTGAAAATTTTAACATACTATAAAAAATCACCTGTGGGGTATTTTGAGCTAAAACTTCACATACAAACTCTGACTTATTTTACATCTTGTAAAAAATGAGCATAATAGGTCCCCTTAAAAGCTCATTTGAATAATCATAATCAGTCACATTTGTAAAACAGGACCCTGCGCTTCATTAATAATGCATAATGCGTTTTCTTTGTTGACAATGACATCATTGTAAATCAGCAATAATATAAACTAATAACAGCTCACATCTCAAGGTAAATGTAAATTAAACATCCACCCATATCAAAGACACATTTGCATCTCAAAATTTACATCTCAACGGCCCATTTGTTGTATGTGAATATGCACAAGGTCTAAGCAAGGAGAAGTGCATCACGGATGCACTGCTATCATAGATGAAGGGCTCAATACTTCAATGACGCACGAGACCCAAGAGGTGGGTTGACAGAACAGATAAAGCGCCCACGTCTACCCCAGCACGCCTGGCACCGGCCCATCCCATCCAACTGAGCCAATCTCAGCCGATAACGTCCATCAGTCAGGCATACTAAAACCTCCCATAAAGCCAGCCATCTCAGCCCGAGAGCTCAGGCCAAACTAATCAAACACAGCCTGCCACCTGCATTTGGAGATAGGGGCCGATTAATGACACGGCTGTATTCATCACATAAGTCCTGCTTTATTCCAACTGGCATTTAGAGAAGCTGGACAAAGGACAAGCATAGTTAACGGTGACCAAGCATTGCACTGTTAAAGAGGGATGGTGCTCAGTGAGGACTAATATAACCATGTATTGATATCAAAGATCCCCTCTATAGTGGAACACAGTTGGGTCTTATTTATGTATAAAATATATATATATATATATGTATATATGTGTGTGTGTGTGTGTGTGTGTGTGTGTGTGTGTTCTTGTTTATATTACATTTCA
>RJVU01070129.1:4346312-4384325 GCA_003731715.1 Anabarilius grahami
CATTTTTACATTTTCAAAAAAACATCATTTAGTATGTTTATTAATCCATTTCCCTCGTGGGGACCGCTGGCTGGTCCCCACAATGTAGGTGAACTCAGGTTTTTATTACATCGTGGGGACATTTGGTCCCCACGATGTAATATAAACAAGAACACACACACACACACACACATATATACATACACACACACACACACACATACATACACACACACACACACACACATATATATTAAGGGATGATTGCTGAAGGATCATGTGGCACTGAAGACTGGAGTAATGATGCTGAAAATTAAGCTTTGAATCACAGAAATAAATTATATTTTAAAGTATATTCAAATAGAAAACCATACTTTTAAATTGTAATAATATTTTACAATATTATTGTTTTTTCTGTATTTATTTCTGTATTTATTCTGAACTAAATGCAGCCTTAATGAGCATAAGAGACTTTGTTCAAAAACATTAAAAATAGTAATGTTTCCAAACTTTTGACTGGTAGTGTATAGGTGTGTGTGTATGTGTGTGTGTGTGTGTGTTCTTGTTTATATTACATCGGGGGGACCAAATGTCCAGCCAGCGGTCCCCACGAGGGAAATTGATTAATAAACATACTAAATTATGTTTTTTTTAAAATGTAAAAATGCAGAATGTTTCCTGTGATGGGTAGGTTTAGGGATAGGGGTAGTGTAGGGGGATAGAAAATACAGTTTGTGCAGTATAAAAACCATTACGCCTATGGAGAGTCCCCACTAAGATAGCAAAACAAACCTGTGTGTGTGTGTGTGTGTGTGTGTGTGTGTTTAAAACTGTAATAAATCCAAACAAAAGTGAAATGAAAGTCACTGGTATCAAAAACTAAAGATCTAAGTCAATTTCCCAGACATATACTGTGCAGACTTAAAGATCATATTTACATATTTGAGGAGAAGGACAAATCTGTTACCACAGTATCAGATTGCAGGAATGTCTAGAGATAATGAATATTCAAAACAATAACCAGAAATCTGAAAAACGACAGTGTTGACAGCTCAAGATCACGTGATCTGTGCTTGAGGGCACACCCGGTTACCAATCGTACTATGGTGAAGGCTTGGTGAGGGCATGCTTTTAATATTAATGAAGCGAGCAACGTCAGCATGAATAGATTAATATTCATGAGCGTTCCTCGCATTAAAGTTCTCAAGCAGCGTCAAATATGTCTGAATATTCATGAGGCAGGCCTTCGTCATAGTAGGATTCACCAACCGGTAAACAGGTGTAGTTTTTAATAATTTCGATCAAATATCTCCAAGTAAGGATATTTAAACAATCCATAGTGAAAACTCGAAATCATAAATTAGCATTTATCGGCTTGTGTTATCGATTTCAAACTTAAAAACAATACATTACCTGTTCAACGATCTTCTTGTATCTTTGAGTGGCTTGATCGATCAAATCTCGTACCATCCAACCGTCTTTACACGGGACGACAATCCTCGTTTCCCCGAAATTTACCGTCACTTTCATCTTAACTTGTTCACCAAACGTTCAAATATCCTCGTAGTTTGTTTATAGCACAGTTTCTCTTAAAACCATCGCCGAGGAGTCAACAGGTGTCATTGGTCAACTGTTACAGGTGATCTTCCTTCTTGTAAAGTCTCCAGTAAGCCAATATTAAGTCCATAAACGGAATAATCATCCAGTAGCCACATTCCAAACCACACTTTGAAGAAGATTACGGAGTCCTGGATGACGGAGAAAAAGTCCTGATGTGTTTTTCCCGAGTTCGCGCGCGCAGGAGTCCAGAGTGAAACCGGAAGCGGCAGATAGTGAATACCTCTCGACTATCGTGATTGACGGCCTGCTTTGTGAATCTATAAACGCGCTGTCCTAGAATCATTACTGCGGACGATAGATAGATAGATTTAGTTTGATAGATAGATAGATAGATAGATAGATAGATAGATAGATAGATAGATAGATAGAGATTTAGTTTGATAGACAGACGATAGAAAGATAGATAGATAGATTTAGTTTGATAGATAGATAGATAGATAGATAGATAGATTTAGTTTGATAGATTTAGTTTGATAGATAGATTTAGTTTGATAGACAGACGATAGATAGATAGATAGATAGATAGATAGATAGATAGATAGATAGATAGATAGATAATGTATTAAGATTCTAACAAAACAGGTTTAGTTGAAAATGGACAAACCCTATGATTTGGTTGTTTTAACCCAGCGATTGGGTTAAATGACCAACTTGCTGGGTAGTTTTATTTAACCTAATTGTTAAAAAAAATTCTATATGGCTGGCTTCAAATGAACCCAAAATATGTTGGAAATTAAAAATTAGACATAATTAGAGGCAATAATAATCAAAAGACGTACATTTATTATTAAGCAATTTAATAAATGTTTATTGTTTAATTATTAAAAAACATAATATTTATTATTTATTAATAAACATAATAAAATGTTAATTTCCAACATTTTGGGTTCATTTTAAGCCAGCCATATAGTAATTTTTAAACATTATTGAGTTAAATAAAACTAAACTTAAACAACTTAATCGCTGGGTTTGACAATTTTTAACCCAACTTGGGTTGTTTTTAACCCAGCATTTTTTCGAGGGTATTTATGCTACACTGTAAAAATGTATTTTCCTGATTTGTTATCACAACATTTTTTCTTTTGTCAAATCAACTTCAATTAATGTAGTTCAGATAACATTATATTTTGAGTTTCTTTTGATTGAACCAGTCGCCTTCATTGTATTGACTTGAAAATTTTAAGGCAACCAGGTAACTTACTTTTTTAAAGCGCGGGTATCACACACAGTTTCTGCCAATCTCATGTTAATCTTGAGTACCTGTAGAGTACCTGTACTGCATCCTTCATATCTCTGAAAAGTCTTTAGTTTTTATCACATTGATAGAAGAGAGATACGCTGTACTGAGTCTTTCCGAAAAAAGCCGAGCTCCTGGAGGCGTGCCTGCCGTGGGCGGAGCTAAAGAGTCACGAGTGCGCGCAGCTTCTGCGTAGAGATCGTCTGCAAGCTGCGACATCATTATAAATACAAAGGGAACAAAAGCGTTCGTGTTGTTTACATTTTATACACTTGCGCGCCGATTGCCAACAAAACACAGACATCTGATGCAGCTTTACTCCCGCGATCTGCAAATCCAGCGCTGAACAAACAAACATACATGCACAACTCCATTGCTGCCCCGGAAAAACAAACTTCATCCACTGTTCCCTTAACGCTGGATTCTTTGGGAAGCGGAAAAAGGTCATCTTTCCCTCACAACCAAAAAAACACTCCTTTGGTGACAGGAGCTGCGTCTCATTTCGGAGGCTGCGTCCTCCGGAGGTCGCATTTGAAGGCTGAATACTTCATCAAGGATGTCATATTTAAGAAAAGTATAACCGTAATAAAATTGACGGATATTCATTGTGAGGTGTAAAATACTGTAATTTCTTTCTTACGTTACAATCTAACGGTTATTTTTCTTAAATGAGACTGCCTCGATGATCTATGCAGCCTTCGAAGGGTGCAGCCCCTGAATTGGGACACAGCCATTGTTGAAAAATCTCTCACTTCCGTATCCCAAAGAAAGCGCGTTGATGGGCGTGCTCTTGCTCTTGCTCTGGGTGATGTGTGTGCGTGCTTATCAGGGAGAAGTGCCCATACAAGGAATTCCACCCTTTGTTACGTGATAAAGGCCATACTTGAAAAAAATTCAGCGAAACATGTCCACAACCGGAAGTAGTATTTTTGGCACGTCATACTCTCAGCTCGTGTTTTGAAACTTTGGCCATGTTTAGCATGAGAATCCAACTCTTTAACAGTGTAAATAAGTCAAAATGCATGAAATAGCATTACACCCCCCCTTTAAGTTGATCAAACTGTTCACTTTCTACAGTGTACTTACTTAGAAATTAATTATTAAAGGTAAAGCTCTACCCTGAGAAATAGTCACTGCATAGAGTAAAAAGTTTGACGAGTAGCCTGTGCGTTTAAATTACACGTAAAGTGCATCTAAATTAGAGAAGACTTCCTGACATCCTGTTTGAAATATTAGTTCACAGTCCCGAGGCCTTGATTTGCCTTTGCAGCAACATATTCCTGTGACAATGGACTATTATCAGAGGACTATTGTGTGTCGCTTTGGCAAGAGTTTCATTGACCCAATTAGACTATCTACCTCTCCAACTTTCTTCTACACCCTTCCATCCCTCTCATCAGCCATATCCATGAAGATAGTGATACAACAGCTTTATTATTCCCACAGTTTGAATAAATTCTAAATAGCATTCATGTTCTATAATTAGTTTAGAATTAGACGAACATGTATTCTTTATCGCTTCCCTGACTACTTGCCCATGGGGACGTATACTACAGTTCAAAGTTGGTATAAAAGTATTTGAATATTTGTGAACATTATGTTTAGACAAAGTTTGAACCCTCTGAATTGTAACCAGTTCTTATTAGCATTGAAATGCAGTATAAACACCAATATGACAACAATACACTGGATAGTAAGCTGGCACTGCTCCTTTAGTCCGGGGCCGTCCCATCATTATAACGAGAGATGCCAAACTGTGCCATCTGGAGGGGTGAATGTGCCAGCCAAAATCCAGACTTGTCTCTTATCCGATTTTTCATATACGCAATTTAATAGATTTAATGCTAGCATTACCCACAACCATTTGGAGAAAGTTATGGTTTACAATCCCGTTCCTCACCATAAAATATAATGGGTATAATGGGGAAAACAAAGTGCTGAATGTTTTTGGAACATTCATTGATTTAGGAAGGGTGTAGATGGTCTCACAGCACATAAGGTTTATGAGGCACACATTCAAAGCGAGTATGACAGATGTGTCAGACATCAAAAATACTGCTTAGCCAGCACAGAGGAGTTAATGGAGCTATCCGGTAACCATTATAACTATAAAACAGCATGCCTCAAATGCTCAGAATTGTTTAAGCATGAGAGCATAAAAATCTCTAGGGTATCAAGCTATTGCTTAACATGATGGCTACAATCAGCGGGAAGCACTAACATAAATCAACTATAAGTCCTAACATAAACAAGCCTTTCACTGCCAATTAACTTTGCTAGTCAGTCAAGTGCTCTCATTTGTGTCATATCATTTATATGCACAGATTAATTTCTTTGTTGTTTTCATGCCTGCTGATTAAGTAGAAGCTGGAATTAAGTAGAAAAAGTAAGTAGATTGCTCTGAATAAATCTTCTCCGTGCCAGTACTATTTGAGAAAAACAAAATCCAAGAAGAACGTCAGTCTGAAGCCGTTCTTAGGCTCTGGGACTCCATCGACTCACAGTGAGAGCTACTTTCTCCAAATGAGGAACATTGGGAGCAGAAGTGAATCCTCCCAGGGGCGCCCAGTCTGTCAACATTTCTCCAGGGTGGCCATGTACAATTACCTAGTATGGCAAGACGACAGGTAAGGCATGAAAATGGAAAGAAAAAAAAATTGGAAAATGGAAAATTGTGCATCAGTGGTCATTAGAGCAAGATCAAATAATTACAAGGCAAATGTGTGCTTTATCTGAGACAGTGTTAGAGCAAGAGATAGATCTCTTGTTGAAAAAAATGAATAGGAGAAACTCAAAACATTCAAAATGAAGGCTGTAGGAAGGAAGTCTCGTCAGTTGAAATGGAAGTTGTGATAGTCTTTTCTTCCCTATTGTGATGTATGTCCGAGTGAAACGGCTTCTCGAACGAGAAAAATTGTTGGAAGGGACTTAATATTGTTCATTGGGATGTCTTTGTCTCGACTTTGTCTCGGTTTAGGTGGTCTTGACTACATCACTATGTCACTACAAGAGGGAGGGGAAGTTATTTTGATTAAAGATTATGAGGGCACATGAATTAAAAAAATTATGATGTGCACAGATAAATATAATCTATTGTGATTTCATGCTGACTTTAAAGGAATAGTTCAAAATGAAATTTCTGTCATCATTTACTCACCCTCATGCCGTTCCAAACATGTAAGACTTTCTTTCATCTTCAGAACACAAATGAAGATATTTTTGATGAAACTGAGAGATTTCTGTCCCTCCATTGACAGCTACGCAACTACCAAATTGATGCTTCAAAAAGTTCATAAAGAGATTGTAAAACTAATCCATATGAATTGAGTGGTTTAGTCCAAATTTTCTGAAGAGACTCAATCGCTTTATATGATGAACAGATTTAATTTAGGCTTTTATTCACATATAAACATTGATCAGCGAACAAACAGGAGCTCAACCGAACCTGCTTGAGAATAAACCTCTTGCGGAAGCTCAAATGTGATGCGTAACACGAGAATGAACCTCATTGGTTCTTGCTGAAGCTCAAACATGATACGTAACATGAGAATGAACCTCATTGGTTCTTGCTGAAGCTCAAACATGATGGGTAACAAGAGAATGAACCTCATTGGTTCTCGCATGCGTCAATCAAACATGCTTGAGCTTCCGTTTACCACAACTGATGTGTGCATTGATGAATGTTTATATGTGAATAAAAGCCTAAATTAAATCTGTTCATCTTATAAAGCGATCGAGTCTCTTCAGAAAATTTTGACAAAACCGCTCAATTCATATGGATTAGTTTTACGATCTCTTTATTAACTTTTTGAAGCATCAAAATGGTAGTTGCGTAGCTGTCAATGGAGGGACAGAAATCTCTCAGATTTCATCAAAAAGATCTTCATTTGTGTTCTGAAGATGAATGAAAGTCTTACAGGTTTGGAACGACATGAAAGTGAGTAAATGATAACAGAATTTAAATTTTGGAGTGAACTAACACGTTAAGGGAATAAAACGATTTTATATTTTTTTTCATAATGAAAGTCAATGGGTTCAAAACAACATTATTAATTTCATTGTATGGCAAAATAATAATAATAATAATGTGGCAAAAAAATATTTCAAAATGTGGGTGAGTAAAAGATACATTTTGGGGTGAACTGTCCTTTTAAATTTACTTTTTGTCTATAACTACTATAAACTATCTCAAACTGAATAATCACCAAGCCTTTTTGAAGAATTTTGTTGTTCAGATGAGACAAAAATGGATTGTCTTAGACAACATTTCTAGTTGTAAGTAGACACTGCATTCCATATCAACAACATCAACCAAATCTCTTGGTGGTGATGGTGTTATAATGTGGGAATGCTTTTCCGACTCCTGCTGGCTCGCTCTGTTCAGGCACGTTCTGAATCAAGCGTCCCGTCAAACATCTGAAACTGAAGCAAAGGTGATTCAACAAGTCAATCATTAAAAACGCATAAGGAAATAAACGACTTACATTTAACTATTTGAAGAATAAGTCAAAACTGAAACAAGCAGCTCCTGAAACATTCCTGGAAGTTCTGTTGAGGCTAAAATTCCTCTAAAGTGATATAAGAGACAGGTATCAAATTTCACAAAGTGTTCGAGTGTCGTCATTGCTGTTCAAGTTGGTACGACCAGTTGTGTGAGGGAGGAATTCATTTTCACAGTATTTGAACACTTCATTGAATTATTAAGTAAAAATGAAGCATTATTTGTTCAGTAAGCTTCCCTTCCTCCAGCAAAACATCAAAACAACAAGAAAGCTAATATTTTTCTATGGCCCTGCTGTAGTAGCGTAATATCATTTTACCACTCTCGTTTTGTGTGGCGGCAAAGTATTCATTTCACGCTTATAACCTCGGTCTATAGTGTTTTAATTGATTGGGCTTGATTAAATGGCTTATTTCGATTGCACTGGCAAGTATGAAAGTAGTAAAGAGCTACAGCAGCTGCTAGACAGTAAGCATCGTTTCATAGCTTGCTCAATGAGTTCATGGAAAGGGCAACAGAAAGAACGAGGCTCGGTTTTGGTTGAAGAAAAGCTGTTTATCTTTTACTTATTGTGAAATAATATGATCAGGAGGGAGAGAGGCCTGCACGCAAAAATAGCTTGTTCTATGCTGTTTATCAAACCAGTCTTCAGTTCTTTATATACATGTTTTGCCTGAAGTAAGAGAGATTATTATATACTGCTTACAGAAAGAGTGGCGTACAGTTACTGTACCTTCTTTGAAGTAAAAATGGTTATTTGGCATTTTTAATCAAATTTTGAGTAAAAATGCCTTAGCTCTTTAAAGATGAGAAGCTCATATTTTAAAAGGGACCTATTGTGCAAAATTCACTTTTATAAGGTGTTTGAACACAGATATGTGTCCGCAGTGTGTGTAAATAACCAGCCTATAAAGGCAAAAATCCACCTACTCATCTTTTTTTATATATATAATCCCCATAAATCATAAACAGTCTCTTCAAATGCACGGTTCCAGATTTCCCCAACTCTTACGCAAGAGTAGGGAAGCCCCGCCCACAACTGCAGACAGACTCCACCCTATTAGCTTAGCTCCTCCCCCAAGTGAGCTGTACACAGTCCGCCATGTTTATCTCCTCGCCAGATAATTTAACAGCAGCATTCAAGTCAGAAATGTATTCCTATTAAAGCGACTAAAGTTATTCAGTCATGAGCAGTGAGTGATTTTCTGTTTTTCTTTTGTTGTTTGATTCAGATTTACAGTAGATACTGTATATTAAACTGCTGTCACTTTAATACACAGATCTAATATACACATGCGATTTCTTTCCCTGCTGTTTAGGTTCACAGACACAAAGTTGTTTGTGAACTTTGTGTGTTTTTGACAGTTTAAGTGCAATAAGATGTGAAAGAGATCTTAGTTTGATACTCACACGCCGTCTAACAGCCAGCTTTCTGTGCGCATGCTTTGGATGTGTGCGCTCAGAAAACCATATATCAGAAGTTTAGACTGATATGGCTTTAAAACGCATGCAAATAATAACTTTCATGATGATGAAGAACTGTAATGTCACGGGAGCGTGGCCACGATAGAGGTGAAAATCAGAACAAAGACTTTATATACTTTGATCAAAACCAAACAGATGTTTTGTTAGTTTTTGGCAGAGTAACAGAGGCATGAGTTGGCTCCGCCCTCTTCTGGAAAGTGGGGTGGGGAGCAGCAGCTCATTTGCATTTAAAGATACATGCACAAATACAGCATATTTGGGCATTTACAACATGGTATAATAAATGATCTGTGGGGTATTTTGAGCTGAAACTTCACAGACACTTTCTGGAGACACCAGAGACTTATATTATCTTGTAAAAAGAGGCATAATAGGTCCCCTTTAACATATTTGTATAATTTTTTATTTTATAATTTTTTTATTAAAAGTAACAGTGACCTTGTGCAGAACTTAACTAAATATATTATTTTATGCAATTGTTGTAATAAAAACAGATTATTATTATAATATTATTTTATTTATTACAAAAGAAAAGGAACTCAAAATGAACTGGCTCAGTCAAATGAACCTGAGTGAACCAGTTCAGTAAAATGAATCAAACTTATAAATGCTTCATACGCAAAAATATTGCAATGTAATTGTGTATACTACATTGAAAAATATTGGTGTGCACTGAAAAAAAGATGTAGGATTTACTTTACTTTTAAAATTTAAACAATTTTCACTGAGAAACTGCAATTAAATTTCACAATGTAGAAAAACTAAAAAAGTATTCTCTTGTAAAACACACTTCAATAATCTTTGTTTTATTTACAACTTTGAACTTTTTTTAGTGTAGGATAATGCTTTAAAACAATTTTCACTCAGAAATTACAAGTAAATTTCACAATTACAAAGAAACAGCTATTAACACATTGAATTAAATGTGAAATTTTGAAGTACAGTATAGAGAGTGAATTAGTATTTTCTTGTAAAACGTACTGCAATAATTATTTACAACTTTATTTACAGTGTACACATTCAAGCCATACTATATTGTGCAAAAACATTAAGTATAGTATGCTAATATGCTATTTAAGCACAGAAAGTGTTTTGTAGGTTCAAAGGATCAAAGGTACCTTTGTTAGGGAGCACTGTCGTTCACTAGTTCTTCCTGTTTTGGGTGGAACTTTGTGGTTTATTCTCTGTGAACCCAATGAAGAAAAGGGAACAGATTGGGTTAATACACTGTGTGTCTGTATATAGAACAAACAGCTTCCTATATTTTATCTCATGAAGAGGAGAAGTTCACTGGACATGTCTTCCCCCACAATGCACTTCTGCTCTCCTTATCTAACCACCGACAGAGCTAATTTAGACGCATGAGAAATTAAATACAAGGCCTGCTTTAAACTTCCCAGGTCAGTGAAACCAAATTATGAGGTACTCGAGTACAAGACGTATGCTTGTTTATCATGTAAATTCTTCATGCATGGTTGCGCTCCACATTCCTTGCATTTGTATGCATGCACATGACTTGCTTTGCACTCTATGTGGGTATATTTGCATCTAGCGTGTGTCAGAACGTTTGAGCACAAACAAACAAACCTGATTGCATTTTCAGAGGTTAAGAAAGCCTTTTCTCTGAAGATCTTTGTGGACATTGTCTTGGCTCTTATTCAATCATTCTCATCAGCCTCTCCTCCACATCTGCCCCGTATCCTCCATTTAATCCATCACCGACCCCTACAGATACCACATTTCTGCCTGAGCAGAAGACATATTGTTTTTGAGGAATATGCTCATTACGAACAGTTATGGCGTGGTTGGATGTGTCAGGATATGACAGGCTTGTGCAAACAGACGGGATTGTATCATCTGTTTTCATTGCCTAATCTGGGTTTCGGTGGGTACCAAGCGATGTTTTAACAATCCTAAATCAATTTCCACCTCATAACCAAACAGCAGACGGGGTTCCCAGATCTGTTTGCCTTGAACCCACCATGTCTGGAATGAGAACAGTAAGCAGATATTGGATATAAAGAAGATCTGTTAGTTCCCTTTTGAGCTCCCTTTTAATTACCCTTTTTTAATATATACTTGTAAACTTTATAAATGTAAGAAAGTTGGTACTTGAATGAAATACAAGACACTCTAAAAATACTGGGTTAAAAATAACTTAAAGTGGGTTAAAAATGGACAAACCCAGCAGCTGGGTTGAATTTTTGACCAATGTGCTGGGTAGTTTTATTTAACTAAACTATTGTTTAAAAACTACTGTATTTCTTGCTTAAAATGTACCCAAAATAGGTTGGAAATTAACATTTATTAATATATTAACAAAACTGAACATTCATTAATAAGTTAAATAAATAATAATTAAATAAAAACATTAATTAAATTGCTATTTAATAAATTAATAATTAAAAAAAAACACCTTTTGATTATTATTGTTGCCTCTGCAATTATGTGTCTATGTGTCTGATTTTTAATTTCCAACCTATTTTGGGTTAATTTTAAGCCAGCCATATAGTAATTTTTTAAAACATCCATACTTGGGTTGTTTTTAACCCAGCATTTTTTAGAGAGTATATATATATAAGGTATATATTAAATAGCATGGAATGTATTAGCTAAATGTAATTTTTTTTGTAATATCATTTTTATTCAAATATACAACCTCATTAAACATACATTCACTACTGTTCAAAAGTTTGGGGTCGGTAAGATTTTTTAAAAATATTTATGTTTTTTGAAGTAAGGTTCTTTTGTTCACCAAATCTGCATTTATGTCATAAAAAATACACTAAAAACAGTAATATTATGAAATATTAATACAATTTCTATTTCTTTTCATTTTTTTACATTTCTATTTTTTTCTGTAATGGCAAAGCTGAATTTTCAGCATCATTATTCAGTCTTCAGTGTCACATGATCTTTCAGAAATCATTCTAATATGCTGATTTGCTGCTCCAGAAACATTTCTTAGTTTTATTATGAAGTTTTCTTTCATTACATATTAAACCCTGACTGTGTTTTGTTTTTAAAGGTCCATTGTGGGCTCTCAGGGGAACTCGTGTGGGCAGCTATGACAGTGCGCTGTTCCTTTAATCACTAACTCATGAACAAAGCAGCCTTTAAGCAATGAAAACAGCCTTCAACCATGTCTACACACAGCCAACACAAAGCCCTCTCTGTTCATGACAGATTAAAGTCAAGAAGCGATTGGTAAGGTGCAGAGGTGAATTTTGGGTTATAGGCCTACTTTCTTGACCCCAGACTGTAAAAGCAATTACAGCACCAACTTCATTACTTTAATAGCCAATTATATCATCCTTGATCACTTCTGTCTTCATTGAAAAACAAAAGTCCACTGACACCAGTACGACCAGTTGAAAGCACTAGTTTGGACAAGAAAAATAAGTTTTAATGATGCAGTTCTAAAGTGCATACCTAGACCTTGTAATAGAATTTTAAAGTCCCACTGAAGTGCCTTGGAACACATTATTCAATGTGTTGACGTAATTACCACTGAATCGTTCCCTATCCCCGATATAGTGCACTTGTGCCATTCACAATGTAGAAAACAGTAAATGTGTGAACAAGGTGAACAATTTCAGCTGAAGCTTTAGAGTCTCTTTATAATGTAGGGGGCGGGACGCTTTAGGTTCAAGATAGCATTTGATTGGACAGAAAATCTGATGAGAAGCTGAAGTGCAGTGTGATGTCTTCAAAACCGTTGATCCATATTGGTGGAAGTGAGAGACTGTAAGTTTTGAATGCTTATATCTTCTAAAAGTGAATTTTGTTATTGTTTTGGAGCACACTAGCTTATAGATAACAGTAAGCCTAACGTATTCATACAAAAGGCCAAAAAAATTCAATTTTGATTTCATGGGGACTTTAAGAGGGATAAATGTATTCTTCTTAGCCTTTTTAAAATTCACTAATGCTGGGTACACACCACAAGATAATCGGGCCGATTTCTCCCCTCCGACAATCCTAGGTAATGTCACAATTATCTTGATGGTTCTACAGATTATCTTATCAGATTTTACTGTGGTGTGAGGTGTGTTAAAAGTGACAGAATCTGCTTGGAAGAACGTCGGAGCCCTGATCAACATGTTAAATATTTATGATTAGAAATCCTGATGTGTGGGGGGAACCCCAAGGACAAACGCGCGCACGCTCTGGAGATTATCACGTGAAACGAAACAATATCCAATCAGAAAGCGAGCTGAACGAAGACGCAAGCATAACAAACACAGTCATGGCGCAGCACAAAGGTAAATGGATATGGACAGCAGAGATGGAGGATCAGCTTGTCGATTTGTGGCAACAGCACGAATATTTATACAACGTGTCCTGTAAAACATACCAAAATCATTCCAAACACTATCAACGCCATTTCTCCCTGCCTATCGTCCATCATGTTTATTCTGAAGTCTCGAGAGATTTTGTGAGATTTTCCGTGTTCACAGTCGGGAGACTGGTTCAAAATCTGTTCGTGTGTGGTGTGCCGTCTCGCCGCATTACCACCTCGGCTGTGCATTATTTTCTAAGAATTCAATGGCCTGTCGTCAATTATTCCTTACTTAATTAAATGTATTAATTAGCAATTCATTGTGTCAATGTTAACAAAAACATTAAAGTCATTATAAGGTCATAAAGAATAATAGTTTGAGTTTGTATGAAATGATCCATATTAAAAATCTTTGCAAAGCTCCTGTTATATTTTAGAGAAAAAAACAACAGCATACAGGTTTGAAATGACATGACAATGAATAAATAATGACAGAATTGCCATTTTTAGTTAGGGCCGTAACCATATTCTCCCTCAATGTTAGTCTGGGCTGCGCTGAACACCCTGTTCTGATGACGCAAGAGATGCAACTATGGCAGCTGAGAAGGCCATTCTTTGTGTTCTTTTTGAAGAATTTTCGGAGCCTGATGAAATCTGTATAAATACGTGTTTAATACTGCAAAATAAACTCGATGTTACAGTCACTGCCCTTGCCGTCCAGAATAAAAGAGAACACATTTGTAAACGACTTTACTTGGAGCTGTCTCGCGTGGTTTATATACATGTTGATGCTGATTGGGCTGACATTTTTGACACACCCACAAAACAAGAGAAAACGTATCTCAAACCTATTGCACACCGTTTCCCGGAAACGTGACGTTCAACCCGGAAACCGTAGCAAAACATTGCGCACCGGTTTGAGCTTGAACGTGCCCCTGCCTGAGCGGTCTAACAGCGCTCCTCAATGTCAAAAAGATTGAGATGGCCAATCAAATCAAACATAGGCGGAGTTTACAGTTCACAGAAGCAGTATTTTGCGATAGAAATGTTTAAAAACCGACAGTAACATCCAGTGATGCAAACTACTCAACTTTTTTCTCAAATATGGTGGTTTTGAGTTGAATATATGCATTTACATGATTCATGTAATTCCTGAATGTGACGAAGAGACACTTTTATGTTTTAGACACATTAAGCAGATACAAATAAAAGTAGCCTACATAATCTCAAAACCATTTCCAGTGACTCCTGAAATATTAAAGACGCATCTCTTTAGCCAAGCATTCACATAATGCATCTCATATCAGATCAATTGCACATGACTATCTTTGCTTAATGTTATGAACAGCAGCTACGCTAATTACTCTCCATTTGCTTTTCTGTTTTGCCTCGGGACACCCGTCCCGAGGTGACTAGAGAGGACATCAGTTTCAGTTTGGATCCGGCCTCTTAAGAAGACCTCAGATGACCATCACCTGTGAAGAGACGGCGCCAACTCCTGCGAGGACTCGAGAAGACGCAATCATCTGGATCAACATGCACATTGCACAAATTCTATATCTTGATTATTGTTAATGTAATTCATTTTTCCAGGAGCTCATTGCTTCTACGTTCAGTTAAACTGCTAACAGTGATTGTAAATTGTAAATTATTACATTATTTGCTAACTGCATTCTTTAAATTGTAATGTTGACATGCATTCTCTGTAAAGCTGCTTTGAAATGATATGTATCGTGAAAAGCGCTATACAAATAAATGTGAATTGAATTGAATTGAAAAATATGTGCTTTGGGTTTAATTCCTGTAAGTTTAACACTATCAGGTTATCACACTAAAATGATTGACATTTGTCTAGTTCTTGCAAGACGTTTGGTAGCATTTTACTGGAAGAACATAGAAGGTCCATCTATTGATCATCGGTTGAAGGATCTGGCACATTTTATTGCAATTGAAAGAATAACGGGCAAACTAAAGGACTACCATAAAATTTGGGATCTTTTTAGAAATTTCCTGGAAAATAACCAAATATCGACACAGGCAAGGTTAGATACCTCTCACTCTACTGATTGATACATGTTGTGCTTTTGTATTTGAAATATGTGGATATGTCTGTCTTAGCCTTTTTATAATAACTTTACCCATGTAATTGAATTTTTGGATGCTTTGGGGGTGGGGAGGGGAGGGGAAGGGGGGTTGTGGGAAGGTGGTTAAAATATTTTAAAATGTATTTTCTTGGCTTATTTTCTTGTCATTTTACATGCTTAATGTTCAATAAAAATAGGTTTAAAAAAAAAAAGAAGAAGAAAAAAAAAAAGTAGCCTACATGTGTGCATATTTTAAATTATTGCAAATATTATTTGGAAATAGATAAAAAAAATATTATTTCCCAACTAGTATTAGACGTAGAATTTCCTTCACTGTGCTGTTTAGTTATGCTTTATAAACTTTTTTTTTTTTTTTTAAACACATTTCCCTACAGGTGACATGAAAACGGTAGATTTTTTTTATCTGCCCAGTTGGAAATGGAAAAAAAAAAGAAGAAGCTTAAACTTAAAATTCACACATTGGCAGGTGCAGAACCGCTAACATTAGCGCAGACTTACACCTTTGCCTAATGGATCAAATTAGTGGATTGTCACAAATCTTTCCCCACCTCTCTGGTGTCTCGCTCGCACTGCAATTTCCGCTACATTTGGTGAGCCGCTTAATTAAAGTTCATTATGACATGCTAACACTTAACAAAGAGGGAACAAATCCTGTGATGAAAAACTACGGCAATTCCGGAGTGAGCACGACAGTCCTAATTTCCCGACTAATTGCAGCAAATGTCTAACAGCGATTTGGGCAATTACGAGGTACATTTCGAACAAAAGCAAACAGGGTGGAGGTAATACCGCTAATAACAGGAATTGGCTTGGTGAGGTTGTGATGAACTTAAATTGAGGGAGGAACGGGATTGTCGAGCAGAGGGAACAGCTGGCTGGCGTGAAAACTCGCTGGTTTAATATGACTGAATGGCACTGTTCATTTATCACAATGAAAAACCCTGTTGGAGTGTGCAACACATGCTCACCACGATCACTGACGATGCTACGCTAATACATTCTTCAGCTTTTTGGAGCCAGCTGGATGCTTTAACACTGTCATAGTAGCTTAATTTATTCATTTACCACACCTCACAGAATTATACAAATGCTTTATTTCTCTTTTAATGGCTTTTTGAACTGTTCAGATGGTTAATATAGCTGTAAAGGCTATCAGGATATTCAAAAAGTTACTACAATTACTTATATAGGATTTTTAGTTAAGTTATTAAAGTAAATGATTCAATTTTTGGGTGAGCTTTTCCTCTAAGTCATTCAGTTTTTGTTAATGGAAACGTACAATAAAACTACCAAACAGATTAGTGGTCTGACATTGTGATATTTCATCTTACAGTGATTTTGTAAGACACTCCTGTCTGAAAATGTTGTCCTATCCCTACCCCTAAACCTAGCCCTACCCATAACTTATCCCTAAAATCAGAGGGAAATGATAGGTGAATAACACTGATGTTGAAGCACCTAACCCTGGTTGTAAGCCTAAACTGTAAATTTGTCCCTCAAATCTGATTGGTTGATTGGAATGTTGTTCCAGGATCAACAAAGATGGTAATCCAGGAACATGTTGTACTTTGTGAAATCACGTTCACCCTGTTGGTGCTCAGGCATGGTAAATTATGTTGTTTTGCACAAACAAAACACTCGTGTCACTTCATAAAATTGAGGTTAAACCGCTGGAGTCACACGGATTACTTTAATGATGTCTTTACTATACCTTTCTGGACCTTGAAAGTGGTAGTTGCATTGGATCTCTATGGATCTCTCAGACTTCATCAAAAAGATCTTTATTTGTGTTCCGAAGATAAACGAAGGTCTTACGAATGTGAAACGCCATGAGGGTAAAGACAGAATTTTCATTTTCTGTCATTAATTAAAATTCTGTCATTTACTCATCCTCATGTTGTTCCAAATCTGTAAAACTTTTGTTCATTTTTCTATCCCTATAATAGTATAATGGTTTCGAGCATAAAGTGTTCAGTCCAGTATAAAGTACTTTGCAAAAAGGCAGTTTGTATGTTAAAGGAATGGATCTTTTAAAGTTTCAGTAAAAAAAAGAAAGAAAAGAAACTTTGTTCAATTTGTTTTGCAAATGATTTCTCAAAGTTACATTTTTTTGGATGAGGAAAATATACTGTCAGTGTATAAACCGGATGAATGTTAATAAATATTTCTAAAGCAGTTTGAGAATTTATTGCATTTTCAGGAAAAAATACTTCACAACTAAAGAAAAAATAGTACTTTTAAGAAATATTATGTTTGAAATTGAGGTTTTTACTCGCAGGCAATAAAAAAAAAAAAGATTTGGGAAAAATTAACACATTTAAGTTAGAATAAAGTTATTGAAAATAATAGGATTGAACAAACTCAAATAATATAAGTGTGATTGACCTAGGCCCGGTTTCACAGAGAGGGCTTAGGCCTTATTTCATTTACGGCATTTAAGTATCTTTTGTAGACGTGCCCTAGAAAAAAACATTACTGGTGTGCATCTTGAGACAAAACAATGGCACTGACTTATTTTAAGATATGTCATCGCAAGTTGCTTTCAATTAAAACAGCTCAAAAATGCATTTTAGTCTGAGACTAGCTTAAGCCTTGTCTGTGAAACCGGGGGCTAGTGAAATTAAGTTGGGAAAAATGAATAAATTAAGTTGAGAAAACGTTATTTTTTTTTAGGTGTTACCAATTTAAGTATTTTTTTTTTTAAGTTGATCCAACTGTTTACTTTTTACAGAGAACAAAAAGATACTGTGTGAGACTGATGTCTTTTAAATTCAGATCAATAATTTTTTTATGCTAACTTCCTGTGTCTCTGTGGCTTAGGGCTGTATAAATGAACCCTGACACACTTTCTCTGTGAGAAGCCTTCAAGGGTCTTTAGTCATTTTCTCTCTGACCCCAAAGTCAAGGGTGGTCGACCAGTACAGTCTTTCTATTACACAAAATTTTAAATAAAGAAAATAAAAGAAAAACCTATTTCAGTCTTCAGAAAATTAACTAGATTTCTAAAGATAAATTGAGTGGTGTTGCAGTTTGTTAAGGTGTAAGCATGTGCATAATGGTGTTATGCTACAGTGCGTTGTGTAAATTTGTGATTGCAAATATCAACAGAACAGACAGACTAATGAAGAATTGTAAAGACTTTATATTCATGACGCTAAGCTACTTAAACCATCAAAACTTCTTGGCGCACCCACACAAATTCCTCTGCTTTCAGACACATCAAAAGAGAATTTGTATTGACAGAGATTATGAGACTGACATGTTCTTTCTTTTTGTTTCAACAGTCGGATCACATCCCTGATCTAGGAGCCCTTAGCATGGCATGAACTCTAGCCTCTGTCTTTGAAGTGCTGGCTAAGATGACCCCAAATGTGCTGAGCGTTCAAAGGAATGGTATGGAAGATTTCGGTTGACTTCTATAGAGAAAAGGAGCATGAGAGTCTCAAGAGAGACGAGAAGGAAAGAGAGGAAGAAAGGGTTCAATGAATGAGAAAGAGGTCTGAACGAGTCGTTATGAAAGGAAAGAGCAGAGGATGAAGGAAAATCGTAAGGCCTGCTTTGGTTGATGCTGTTTAACTGACTCTGTATAAAAGGAGCTGAGAGCTGCTTTTAACATGCGTTTCCTTTATAATTGTTGTATTTAGATTAGTTCCACAGTTTCCGATTATGATGCATATTGTAAGTGTTTTGAGGTTCATTATTCAGAGGAAAACAAATTTGTTCAGGTACGAGGGTACGCTCTAAGAGCAATTGATACAGTAGCACAAAAATTATATTATGCATAAAGAAAATTAAGCCCAAGTTTTTGCACTGTGGCATTATTTTTCAGTCTGGACTCTCATTAGATTGATTAGCCATTATTGCAAATAATAATATTTTACTGCTTAATTCATTATTACATAGAATTTTTTTAATCAACATAAAAGGCATTACATTTCCACACAATCCAAAAACATCCAGTATAGGTGAATTGGAGATGCTAAATTGCCCGTAGGTGTGTGTGTGTGAGAGTCTCAAGCCGTGTACTGGGGAGGGTTGGGGAAAGACCTGGCGACCTACTCCAGAAAAAATCATTGTAAAAGTGACTCGATCGCTTTATATGATGAACAGATTAAATTTAGGCTTTATTCGCATATAAACATTAATCAACTCACACATCAGTTAAACGGAAAACGGAAGGGCAAACGGAAGCTCAAGCATGTTCATTTGACATGCGAGAACCAATGAGGTTCATTCTCGAGTTACACATCAGTTTGAGCTTCAGTGAAATTCAATGNTTCCATGTGTCTGTGTGGGTTTCCTCCGGGTGCTCTGGTTTTCCACACAATCCAAAAACATCCAGTATAGGTGAATTGGAGATGCTAAATTGCCCATAGGTGTGTGTGTGTGAGAGTCCCAAGCCGTGTACTGGGGAGGGTTGGGGAAAGACCTGGCGACCTACTCCAGAAAAAATCATTGTAAAAGTGACTCGATCGCTTTATATGATGAACAGATTAAATTTAGGCTTTATTCGCATATAAACATTAATCAACTCACACATCAGTTAAACGGAAAACGGAAGGGCAAACGGAAGCTCAAGCATGTTCATTTGACATGCGAGAACCAATGAGGTTCATTCTCGAGTTACACATCAGTTTGAGCTTCAGTGAAATTCAATTAAGTTCATTGTCCGCGTGTTACACATCACGTTTGAGCTTCCGCAAGAACCAATGAGGTTCATTCTGGTGTTACACATCACGTTTGAGCTTCAGTGAAATTCAATTAAGTTCATTATCCGCGTGTTACACATCACGTTTGAGCTTCCGCAAGAACCAATGAGGTTCATTCTCGTGTTACACATCACGTTTGAGCTTCCGCAAGAACCAATGAGGTTCATTCTGGTGTTACGCATCACGTTTGAGCTTCAGTGAAATTCAATGAAGTTCATTTTCCGCGTGTTACACATCACGTTTGAGCTTCCGCAAGAACCAATGAGGTTCATTCTGGTGTTACGCATCACGTTTGAGCTTCCGCAAGAACCAATGATATAGTCTATTCTAGTAGATAGCCTAGCTAACAAAAATATGTCCTAAGAACATTATGCTAATGTTTCCATATTAAGTTATGAAAATGTTATTTCAGCATCAAAACAACCAGTTTTTTTTTTTTTTTTTATGTTTTGAATTGTTTATACATACATTATGGGAACATTCCATTTTATCATTTTGCAAATGTTACTTTTGAATGTTCTCTGGACATTCTGAAACAACGTCCAACTAAAACACCCCCCCCCCCCAGTACAAAACAGTACAAATAACGTATTTGTGCTAAGGAGAACATTATTAAAGACCAGACAACTCTGAACGAACATTCCAACATTTGTTCATAACTTTGAGAGAACCTTGCCAGAACGTTCTGAGAACGTTCCCTGTTAGCTGTGAGAGCGGTACTTGTATGACGTGTGTGACAGGGAAATTACCAAAAGGGCTGCAGAGTGAACCGATTTGCCTTAAAGGGACTTTGAGTATAATCAAAGTATGTGTGCAAATCTCATTACACTCAAAGGAAAGGCAAAATAACTTCCTTTTAGGATCGCTCTGCCTCATAGAATAGTGGAAAGCAAGATAAAAGCAGCCTAGTCGGGTTCATTCAGATCTATTATGAAATAATCTCTTTATCATAAAGCAGAAATAATTCTAGGCAGAAATAACCTTTTCTTTTGTCTGTTTGAAGTGTTTTTCAGTTCTCTCCAAACTGCAGCAAAGACAAAGAAGCTCATTTTCTCAGGCAGAGAAAGTCTGTCTTGCCCTCTATATCCAACAACAGATCAATTACAATTGAGTTGCAGTAAGCGGGATGTATTGATCTATGATCATAATTTCCATAAATGTCATAAGTCCAGAGGCACAATTGATCCAGGCCAGACTCAGGCCATTTTGTCTATATATGAGCGTTATTTGCATCATAATGGGAGTCACCATGGCTATAGACTAAAGAAGCATTTTGACATGAAGATCATGTCGTGGGAAATAAAAATCACAAGTGAGACCTCTTTAGTTTCTCAAGTGCTTTCACAAGTTATAAAGCTCTAATTCATAGACATAATGTGTTTTCACATGCTGCTGTTACTGTACATCTCCAAATGAAATTGATCAATAACTCCCTCTCAAATGCAATGTGTTTTGAGCATATACTTCTTTATTAGAGAATCCATTGAAATGTCAAGATCTTTTTGAGGTAAATATTGTCCAAATGTCCCCAGAGTGTTCTATTAATACTTTACATCTTCTTCTATTCTGTTATTACTTCTCATCATGACCCATTTTGTCATGTTAATAATTCATTTCTTACTTTTTTTAGGGCAAAATTCACCTCTGCAATGCTTTAGGGTGTTGCCAGGTCATTGCTACATGGTTGCTAGGGCATTTTGGATAGTTTCTAGGTTGTTCACTCACTGTATCGTTAAATATATCATAAATAGTACATCCAATTGTAAATATTAATGGATTATAAATTACTGTAAGAAATTGTCTCAAGTGAAAAGATAAATTTTTTGGATGGAATGTCAACCAAGACCACACAAACATGATTTTAAACACTCTTCATTCTTAGGGCACTGATTAATATTAATCGTGCCCCTGTTTCAACATCTACAGGGAAATCAATAGATGTATAGTTTCACACAGCGCCGGTGTGTGAAAACACAAACTCAAAAGGTCACCAACCAGTCACTCGTTGGTCGGGAAGCTAAAACCTCCCTCTTCAAGGCTTCAGAGCAAACAGCACGTTATTGTCAGAAATCCTTCTTTTTTTTCAGCTCAGGAGGGAAGTGCGAGATTGACGCTGGATGAAGGCAGTGTGCTTGGCTTTAGCTACACAGTGCCACCTACAGATGTAAAACTTTTATGACTGTTAAATGTATTTATTTTATATACCACATAATGTATACTACATATTTATTTTGGTTGCTTGGCACTTATATTTAGAGGACAATACAGAGGACAGAATGAGAGACACTTGCAAAAATGTAGGCTGGCTACTTCGTGGTCCACACTTGATTCAGTTTCAGATTCAGCTCAGTGAAGGATTCGAGAAACTGCATCAAACTGATAATTTGTCTTTTTGAACAAGTCATTAAAAGAACCATTAGATGAGATCATTTGTTTTGGGATCGTGCTGGTTTTTTCTTTTTAATTAACTAAAGAAACTGACTCAAAAGAGTCATTCGTTTGGCAATCCGACTGCAGTGCACTGATGGCGCTGTTCTGTTTTAAACCATTCAAAAGATTTGGCTCGTAAAAGTCATTCATTCGTCTATGTTGGTGATTCACTAAAAAGAATCGGCTTTCAAGATTTGTTTGTGAATCAAATCACTACACATGTTTAGTACAGGCCTTTGTCGTTTTATCGACGATTATCAAGACGTGCCGCATTCAAAGCAGTGCCGCTTGACTGAGTATTGGGGAGTGCTTCTGCTAAAAAGTGACCTTTTTGATTAAAAAAACGATATTATTAATGAGACAAAAAAAAAAATCCACCTTTCAAACCATGTCTTTACCTCGATTGCTTTATATGATGAACAGATTTAATTTAGGATTTTATTCACATATAATATAATCATTGAACAGTGAACAAAAACAGAAGCTCAACCGAACCTGCTTGATGGGCAAGAACAAACCTGTTGCAGAAGCTCAAACGTGACGCGTAACACGAGAATGAACTTCATCGGTTCTTGCGGAAGCTCAAACGTGACGCGTAACACGAGAATTAACCTCATTGGTTCTTGCGGAAGCTCAAACGTGATGCGTAACACGAGAATGAACCTCATCGGTTCTTGAGGAAGCCCAAACGTGATTCGTAACACGAGACTGAACCTCACTGGTTCTTGCGGAAGCTCAAACGTGATGCGTAACACATGAACGAACCTCATCGGTTCTTGCGGAAGCTCAAACGTGATGCGTAACACGAGAATGAACCTCATCGGTTCTTGAGGAAGCTCAAACGTGATTCGTAACACGAGACTGAACCTCATTGGTTCTTGCTGAAGCTCAAACGTGATTCGTAACACGAGACTGAACCTCATTGGTTCTTGCGGAAGCTCAAACGTGATGCGTAACACGAGAACGAACCTCATCTGTTCTTGCGGAAGCTCAAACGTGATGCGTAACACGAGAACGAACCTCATTGGTTCTTGCGGAAGCTCAAACGTGATGCGTAACACGACAATGAACCTCACTGGTTCTTGCTGAAGCTCAAATGTGATGCGTAACACACGAGAATGAACCTCATTGGTTCTTGAGGAAGCTCAAACGTGATGCGTAACACGAGAATGAACCTCATCGGTTCTTGCGGAAGCTCAAACGTGATGCGTAACACGAGAACGAACCTCATTGGTTCTTGCTGAAGCTCAAACGTCATGCGTAACACGAGAATGAACCTCATCGGTTCTTGCTGAAGCTCAAACGTGATGCATAACACGAGAACGAACCTCATTGGTTCTTGCTGAAGCTCAAACGTCATGCGTAACACGAGAATGAACCTCATCGGTTCTTGCTGAAGCTCAAACGTGATGCGTAACACACGAGAATGAACTTCATCGGTTCTTGCGGAAGCTCAAACGTGACGCGTAACACGAGAATTAACCTCATTGGTTCTTGCGGAAGCTCAAACGTGATGCGTAACACCAGAATGAACCTCATCGGTTCTTGCTGAAGCTCAAACGTGATGCGTGACACGAGAATGAACCTCATCGGTTCTTGCTGAAGCTCAAACGTGATGCGTAACACACGAGAATGAACCTCATTGTTTCGCACATGTCAAGCAAAAGTGCTTGAGCTTCCATATACCACAACTGATGTGTGCGTTGATGAATGTTTATATGTGAATAAAAGCCTAAATTCAATCTGTTCATCATTTAAAGCGATCGTGTCTCTTCAGAAATTTAGACTAAACCACTCAATTTATATGGATTAGTTTTACGATCTCTTTATGAACTTTTTGAAGCGTCAAAGTTGCGTAGCTGTCAATGGAGGGACAGAAATTGCTCAGATTTTATTAAAAATATCTTCTTTTGTGTTCCGAAGATGAACGAAAGTCTTAAAAGTTTGGAGCAACATGAGGGTGAGTAATTAATGACATAATTTTCATTTTTGGGTGAACTAACCCTTTAAGTTTGATGATTTTTTCAAATCACTAACTCCTAAGTATGAACAATAATACTGATGGTTGACTTTGTAAACACCCCTAATTATTTGTGAGATCTGTGCCTAGTTAACAACTATTTTCCCAAGTCTTTCCCTAATGTGACAAAGACAAACTGCCCTCCTCTGTCCCCTGCTGTGTAGTTCTGTGGGGATAGAGAACCAAACGCTCACGCTCATTAAATATGCCGTCACCCTCTGGATTTTACACGGTCACATACTACATACTACAATACAACATAGTGTTTCTCAGTAATACAGCTAGATTCATGATGTGTGTGAATTCCAGATGTCAGAGACGGTCATCCAGACCACAGGAATTGTTGTGAATATAACAGCAACCTTTCATGCATTTCCATTTTGTTAATGAACCCCGGTGTTGATTTATCAAAGAGAAAGTTATAATGAGATTTTCCCAAAGCAAATGCAGATAAACCAGAGAATATATCTTGTGCGTGTCCCGGGGGGTTCAATTACTGCGAAATGACACAATCAGACATGATGGATAACTGGCTACAACTAAATGTGTTTGGAGTGCAACTTCACAAACAGTAATGCAGTGAAATGAGGGAATGCGTAATTGCCTCTGAATGTGCATATACAGTATTTCGATACACGTGAGAGCAGTTTTCGGACTCAAAATTACCAAATTACCGCCAGTCATTATTTCTCTAACAGTCACTAAGCATTAGTCCATTTTTCCATCTCTACGGCATTACCTTGATTGAAAAATGGTAATGAAGAGAGCTAATATTGTGCGTTCAATAAGACAACCTAATAAAGGCAGTAGATGTCCATCCATGTGCTGCGGCACCAGACAGCTGAAGTTTATTATCGGACAGATGACTGAATTACCTCCTCAAAACAAGGTAAATGTCTTTTGAATGCAGTGGTGGCTTGTGTTTCTCAAAGGGGATTATTATTGTTTGCTATAGCAAGCTCATTTTTGAATTTTCCTGGATGAAATCCAGTTGTTTTAATAGAAATCCACGCAATTGGGAATTTGGTGTGAAGGTGAAATATTTTCCTATGCAGATTTTCCAGAGCTTTGTTTCATACATGGCTAAACCTTTTTTTGCCTGCAAAATATCGCCAAAATTTTGCTAATGTGATGCACCTTTTGAGATTTGAATGAAACCTAAAACTAAAGCTGTGGTCACACCATACGGCTGATTTCCATGGGTAAAATCCAGTTATTTAAAAAGGAATCAATACAATTGGGATTTTCCAATCCAGATTTCGTCGTGTTTTAGCTTGTGCAATTTTCCCAAAATTTCGCTGATGTGACCACACATTTTAGAGATTTTAACAGAACCCTAACATTAAAATTGTGGTCACACTTACTGTTATTGGACAATTTTTTGTGGGTAAAATCCAGTTATTGCAATAGAAATCCACACGATCGGGAATTTCAAGTGAGGGCGAAAGATTTCCCCACACAGATTTCTCAACAGGTTCAAGTCACCCGAGGGCTTTTCACAATGCGAATAACCCCGGGTTATGATCAATCTATACACCACTTTTGACCCCGGGTAAAGGAACGTTTCACACTTCAGAAGTGGTGTTAACCCCGCATTGCGGTGCCATACTTGTACAGTGTGAAATGATGCGGTGTTAGAAGAATGTTACAGTCAGACGCTTAGCAACAAACAACCAATGACGTACTCATATTTGCCTGCTTTGGACAGTCACGGAAACAATGCGCATTGTATATAAACATTAAATTCAGCATTTGAGAGGAAATATGTCAAATGCCAACAGAAAACGTGACAATTTGAGTGAAGAATAGATCGTTTCATTCTTACCTTTATAGTCCGAAATGTCCATTCAGTATAAACTCGATAGTACAGTCGGCAATACGAGGATGTGCAATGCTAGAGCTTTTATGTAAACAGGTCACGTGCTGTGTTCATCCAATCAATGACACTGACACCGCAAATATGCAAATAAGAATGTTAACCCAGGGTTTAGGAATGTGAAATGTCAGCTTATGAATACCCACACTTTAAAAATGCTGGGTTAAAAACAACCTAATTTGGGTTGAAAATGAACAAACCCAGCAGTTGGGTTAACTGTTTGACCAACATGCCGGGCAGTTTTATTTAACCCAACTATTGTTTAAAAGTTACTATATGGCTGGATTAAAATGAACCCAAAATACACATAATTACTAGAGGCAACAATAATAATCAAAAGGTGAACATTTATTAATAAGCAACTTAATGAATGTTTATTGTTTATTTAATGTTCATTAAACTTATTAATAAATGTTCATTTCCAACAAATTTTTGGGTCCATTTTAAGCAAGCAATACAGTCATTTTTAAGAATTAGTTGAGTTAAATAAAACTACCCAGCAGGTTAGGTCAAACATTTAACCCAACTGCTGGGTTAAATCGACACAGTTGCTGGGTTTGTCCATTTTCAACCCAACTTTGGTTGTTTTTAACAAAGCATTTTTAGAGCGGGGAATTAATTGTTAAATTATGAACATTGTGAAATGTGAAGCTAGATAACCCAGGATCCGATTTACCCAGGGTTTAGAATAACCCAGGGTTAACTATTTCAAGAGTGAAATGTCCTTCAGAGAACCAACAGAAACTGCTTGGTTTGACTTCTTTGTGAGCAATGCTTCATACATCACTATAGGCCAACAATTTACACTAGGCAATGGACTCTTTTTTTTTTTCTTGCTAGCGAAATTTCTTTAGTATGGTCAACATGTAATCAAAAACGCCTTAGTAGCCACTCAAAGCATCCTAGTAATCACCCATCAATGCCCTATAAACTGCATAGCAACACCCTAGTAACCACCTAAGAAGCCAAGCAGCCACCTTGGACCACATAAAAACCATTCAGATCAAGAAACACCAAGCAATGCCAATGAAACCCCTGCCGTCTGTTTAACACTAAACACTCCAGCAACCGCCCACACCAGTTAAGCATCATGGAGGTGGTTTTACACAGCTAAACACAACTTCATTTTAATTAAAAATCAAGTTAGTGACATGCTGCTAACATTTCTGTTTCTATTCTTAGATCTGAAAGTGTTTGATTATATTGTGCAGTAGGCATGTACTGAAAGATGCATCTGCGTGTGGAATATCCTGTAGAGACTCCATGTGATGCATGTCTTCAATAACAGCACATTTCTAATCTGCTGGAAAGGAACACTGATGGTTTGTGAATCAAAGCCCCTCTTTTATTACTCCATCTGTTTCCTCTGGATATGGCCGGCATTGGGTTTCTTGGTTGTAACGCCACATTTGATTTCATCTCGCTTTTCTTTTACTCGCACCCTTCCCCTTATTTCATTTTTTTTTTGGTCTGTTTAACAACACCTGCTATAGGGGTGAAAAAAACCAAATAAACACAAATGAGATCTCAGTTGTTTCTCCTAAGACAGTAACAAGATTAGATGGACAGCAAATGAAGACTAAACTCCTACTCTGAATTATTCTCCAGAATCCCAAGAACCCAAGAGTCATTTCACACGTGAATCTGAACAGTGTCTCAAACTGTGCTCCGATTTTGACATCGCCACCTACTGGTCATAAAATAAGAATATTGCTAATAAATAAGATTATTGCGTTTCTCATTAAATTCTTCTAAGGCCAATTAATCAGAGATGCTGTTCAACTTTATTTTATGTCTATATTCTTACTGTATGCCAACCATTGTCTTTTTCTATTTCTTTTAAGGAACTTAAGGAGAAACATATGAGACAAACTTATTACTTGAATGAAACATAACTGAAAACTCAATTAAGTCTCAGCCAGCCCATGTCGAGCAGGTGTCCTCGAGCACCTCATTCCCACAGAATGCAGGACGGCATCCAGATCCACTTATATGGAGGATAAATCCAGCTGCACCTCCGAAATATTTGATGGGCTCAGAGCAGCCTGAGATCATGTGACTCTCAGGCTCTAAAATAACAAAGCACGGGTTAAACAAAGACAAACGCCAGCAGATGTGTGGGAGCAGCAGGCTCCGGATCAGTCAACAGACACGTAAAGCCGCCCGATTCACTTCTCGCGGTTAAACATTTGTCATCCGCATCCACTCAGAGCCAAGCTTTTGGCAAGCGTCTTTATCGTTTCTTACCACGTTGCTGCCACACAAAGAATCACACAACTGAAAACATCATGTAGCTTGCAGACCCGTAGGAAGGAAGAATCACAAATGAGATCTTTTTAAAGTCTCAATTGTTTCTCCTAAACTGATATGAGATTACATGGAGATCAAATGGAGACTTTTGCTTAAAGGAATAGAAAAGACTGCAAACAAAGCCACTGCAATCATTTTTATTTTACCCAAAGAAAACAAATGTCCCACAAGGAACGTAATACCAGAAATTTTTGACCTTTCATCATCACAATAATTTTTTATTTTTTTTTAAATGTAAAATTCTGAATGCTTTCTGTGATGAGTAGATTTACTGGTAGGGTTAGGGGATAGAATAAACAGTTTGTGCAGTATAAAATTATATAAATCATTATGTTTATGTATGGAAAGTCCCCATAAAACATGAAAACCCAATGTGTGTGTGTGTGTGTGTTCTTGTTTATATTACATCGTGGGGACCAAATGGCCCAACGATGTAATAAAAACCTGAGATTACCTACATCGTGGGGCCCAGCCAGCGGTCCCCATGAGGGAAATTGATTAATAAACATACTAAATTATGTTTTTTTGAAAATGTAAAAATGCAGAATGTTTCCTGTGATGGTTAGGTTTAGGGATAGGGGTAGTGTAGGGGGATAGAAAATACAGTTTGTACAGTATAAAAACCATTACGCCTATGGAGAGTCCCCACTAAGATAGCAAAACAAACCTGAGTGTGTGTGTGTGTGTGTGTGTGTGTGTGTTTAAATAGACAGATGCTACAATTATTGAATTATTATTGTACCTTGGCAAATCTGAGCACAGTTTGAGACATTTCCAAGGGCGACATATTTGAGATTTCATTCATTTAAAAAAATGCTGGATTAAAAACAACCCAAGTTGGGTTAAATATGGACAAACCCAGCAACTGGGTTATTTTTTAACTCAGCGGTTGGGTTAAATGCTTTGACTAACTTGCAGGGTAGTTTTATTTAACTCAATTATTGTTTAAAAAATTACTATATGACTGTCTTAAAATGAACCCAAAATAGGTTGGAAATTAAAAATCAGACACATAATTACTAGAGGCAACAGTAATAATCAAAAGGTGAACATAATAAGCAATTTAATAAATGCTTCATTTCCAACATATTTCTGGTTCATTTTAAGCAAGCAATACAGTCATTTTTAAACAATAGTTGAGTTAAATAAAACTACCCAGCATGTTGGGCAAACATTTAACCCAACTTGGGTTATGAAATTAGTCTCCATTGTATTTGCTTTCCATTTAATCTCATTGTTAGAAAAAACAAGTAAGATATTAAAGAGATGTTTTTGTGATTTTTTTCTTTCCTACAGGGTTGTTTACTGCATACTTTGACAAATGTAATTGGTCATGCATCTGGAAAGGATGCATACTGTGCACAGTATCTATACATACTGCAAAATTAGCCAAAACCTTCTGAATTTGGAATATCATATAGTCATTCTACAATTTCTGCCATATTAAACTGAAATGATAATATGCTATTCTGAATTCATCCAGCCTGAAAGTCCTCTAAAGCTCTCAGCTGCTGAATGCAACATAATTACAGCTGGCGCTGCCCTCTAGTGGTGTGAGACTCTCTGTATGACAGTACTCGGAGCTCATTTAGCATGTTTCATAATGAGCAGCTGCTGCCTGTCTGTGTCTGTGGGGAGTAGGGGGTCATGGATACCTGCTTCCTGCGGTCCCCAGCAGATGGCCCTTGCTTTCTGGCACCGGAGTCGCAGACGCCACCGGTCCCATTCAGATCCCCTGGGCCAAATTAGAGGCCATTAATAGAGTTACTCTGAACAGCATAATAGGGTTGATAGGCAGCTCCAACTGATCCGAGACCTGTCCTCTCACAGCTTCCTCTTGTGTCAGAGTGTTTAGCACAGCATGTCGTAAAATTCTGTGAAAGACAAACACAACACACCACCTGATAAACGCTTTATGTGTGAGGGAATTGTGAGGGAATCAGCAATGTGTTTTGTGAAACAGAATCTTTTGCAATCTCTGAAAATAGAGAATATTAGGGTATATTTTCTCAAAGAATTGTGTTTTCCCCCTAATTAGCATATGTTATAGTGGCATAAATGAGTAAAAGAAGAGCTAAGATTAATCTCACTTCAGATTGCTGGTGTAAAATAGGTAATTCATGATTTTGCTCCTCCATATTTGATATATTGCAATTTTATTATTATTATTTTTTAAATACAAATTTAAAAAGTTAAAAGAAACAATAAATATAGAAGCCTAATTCCGACAAAGGTTATCCACTTGACTTCATTAACTTTTTTTATTGGACGTTTAAAAAATGCCCAGTATAAATATGTTAATATGAAGTATATGAATTAAACACGAGCCTAATTTCATATGCAAGTATAAAATAACTGTTTTTTACTATAAGGATAACATCATATTTCTAATATACATCATATTTATATATCATATGATGTATTTTAAATGTATTTTTTTCTGGTGAAAAACCATGTTCAAAAATATAAATATATGTCTATATTTAAAATAAATGAATCTCATTTCTCATTTAAATTATAAGTGCATTTTTTAATATTAATAAAAATTATGTCATATTTTAATAAGTCAATGTTTTCTGATGAAACCAGTTCATTTCTTTTTTTTCATAATGATGATAATACTATTGTTAAAAATAGTTTTAAATACATTTCCTTACGTTGTCATCATGTGATCAGATGAAAGTATTAACATTGGGAAACTACTGTGTGAATTTGTCAGCAGTAAAATGGAACTCTGCAGCATTTGATTGGCATGGGCTGGAAGGAAATTTAAAGGGGCGGAGTCAAATTTGAACCTGACCTTTCCAACCAATCAACGTTAAAGAGTGATTGGGAGTTGTTATATCCTCTGAGCACTCAAGAGGAATGTCTTGAGAGACCAACAATGGGAAGAAGTTCAGTGGTTATTGATTTTATAATTATAGTTTCATGTGGATTTCTGTGTTGTGCTGAACAACTGAACTTATGGGAACAATCTTTAGACCAGGGCTCGAGTCAAAATGCCGTCTTCAGACAGCCAATGCCAGCGCAAAGGCCTGATCAAAGTGCGTTAGGCTTTGCACCCAACATAATTCAAAACCTTATTGAATCCAGGGGACCTGTGCCCGTGGCTCCTTGGAGACCTGCCCCAGCAACGGGGCAAGAGCTACCAAAGCAAGCACAATCCCAGAGAACCAACTACGCACCTGTTCCCGTTCAACCTAGCAAGCCTTTGCGAAGCCAAGTTAATTTTGGACTAATAAAACCTGAGCAAACGGTTGAGACGTTCTCACAAACCCAACAGGGATTCCAGAAGCCCATTCCAGGTCCTGATCTCTATCCTGACCTCAAGGATGAGTTGGTTATGGGGCCAGAGTTTGTACCCAAGGCGCCAGAGCCTGCAAACACCGTGGAGGTTCATTGTGGCGAGGTTTCTGTCAAAGTGCAGGTGAAGCAAGATTTCCTGGGAAACAATCAGTTCATCAACCCCTCTGATTTGACGCTGGGTGGTTGTCCATCTGTTGGATTTGATGATCATGCCAGGATTGTCTCCTTTGAATCCGCATTACAAGAATGTGGAAGCACACTAACGGTACTGTATGTTCTGGTTAGCATTGGAGCTCTAGATGTTTACTGTTTTCTATTTGTGATGCTATTAGACACTTGGACAATGATATTTGTAACCTTTTAGTCAAGACGCTCTTTGTTTGCTTTCACCCCAAATTTGATCCTTCGCCGGGAGTTTGATTGACAGGCGATCTAACCAATCATAACGCCGAATCCGCCATTTTGTAAGACAAGAATGTAGGTGGACTTGAACTTGAAAAATGGTGTGTACTTGCGTCTTTCCGCGGTTGAAACAACATTCCTTAAATTCATGTTTATTTGATGCTAAAAAATTAACTAGTAGGAAGAGAGAATCTGTTCGCGAGCCGTTTGATGCGCTACAGCGATCTGTCGCGACTCATTAAAGAGCCGTAAAACGGTATTTGTTTAAATGTCTTTAAAATCTACGAAATTTAAGACCGTTTTATATCAAAAGTAACCTGCTCTGTCTTGTCTGTCGACACGTTGTCAGTGTCCTCTTTGCTCCTCGATGTATTTTAGAGCATGTGTGGAGTAAGAGACGTAGACGTAGCAACAGTTACTAAAGGGGGCGGGTCTTGGCGCACGGAAATATAAATGACCTCAACATGGCCATATGATAAAGATAAATGTGTAATATGGGGTTGGGAGATCGGTTGACTATTCAATGATTTAGTTTTATTTCGTTTTTTTCCACTTATTAATTCTTTGTTTTTGTCTTTTCTTTTATATTATATATTATTAATTTATCATTTACCTTATTTTGAATTTCTTTTTATCCTTTTATCTTTATTTTATTGTCATTTTTGTAGTTTTATTTCTCTTTTTTTTTCTTCGTTTTAATTTTGTATGAATAATTTGTGGCCTTTTTCCCCCAGATGACTGAAGATTCACTTGTTTATTCCTTTGTTTTGGTGTATTCACCTTCACCTCTTCCTAACACACCTATTGTGAAGACCAATGAAGCTATGGTTGCAATTCATTGCATCTACCCAAGGTAACACTCCTTAAATCTTTCAAACTAACACAACAATCAAGCTTTAGTTTATAAGAGCTGGAGTCATAACCCCTAAGAGTTCTCTTTATGACAGCATTTTAGTTCAACATGCAGAAGATTTGGGAATGAGCTTATAATAGTCCTTTTATGAGAATCTCAAATACAATTATTTTATTTTTATTTTTTTCTCCCCCCTCAAATGTTTCATCTATATTCACTTATTACCAGTGATAAGGGTAACACATTACAAGTAACGCAAGTTACGTAATCTGATTACTTTTTTCAAGTAGTAGTAAAGTAACAAATTACTTATAAATTATAACAAAATATGATTTATTGACTGACAGCTTTCCTGACCCCATGTTGAGAGAAATAGGGAGTAATGCTGCCTTCATGTGCTATCGGAAATTTGATAATTACCACTTCTGAAGTCGTGATTACGAGCATGGGGGGGCGTTCATGTGCAATTTTACCTGGGAAACTCGTATTTATGATAATTCTGAGAGCATGTGAAAGCAGCATAAGTGCAGAGGTGTTGCGTTTCAGCACAGCTGAAAGGTTTATTTGAGCTGCGCGTTGCGCCCTCTACTGTTCTAGCGTGAATTTGCATTTCCTTCAGTCTGAGGCTCATTCATTTCAGTTTAGGTGTGAAAAGGCCTTTACATTTACCAAAAATGGTACAAGCAAACCCATCCCAGGTGAGAGAAAATAACGCAAAAGTAACGTAACCCATTACTTTCCTTAAAAAGTAACTAAGTAATGCAATTAGTTATTTTTTTAGGGCGTAATGCAATATTGTAACATTACTTTTAAATTAATATATACAGTAGTCAACATTTGAAGTGGATCAAAACCTTTCATCAAAGTTGTCCTAAAACCTTCTTCTGACAACCTTGATGAACTTTTTTTTTTTTTTTTTTTTTTTTNTTCAAATGTTGACTACTGTAACAATTTAAGTTATATAGTTGTCATACTTTGATTCACCAAATGCTGTACATTGTATCATAACTTTCAGGAAACACAATGTGAGTAGTAATGCATTGCATCCCACCTGGAGTCCCTATGCTGCAGCGAAATCTGGCAAAGAAAATCTACACTTTTCCCTTAAGCTCATGACTGGTAAGTGGTCTTTTAACATTATAGTGTTAGTTCTTAACCTGAATGTCTTAATCAGACCTGTTCTACAGATGACTGGAGGAATGAGCGACCCTCTAACGCCTACTTTCTGGGAGATTTCATAAACCTGGAAGCCTCAGTGGTCCGTGCTAATCACGTTCCCCTGCAAGTGTTTGTGGAAAGCTGCGCTGCTACTTTGGGCCCCAGCGGGGAAACCACCACCGTCTACACGTTCATCGAGAACAGCGGGTGAGCGACTATTCCAGACAGAACTATCGAACTATTGCGCCGTTGTTGGTTTATGTGGTTAAATGAAATCTTTAGATGCATGGTGGATGCCAAGCTGACAAATTCCAGATCCAGGTTCATGCCCAGGATCGAGGATGACAAGTTACAATTTCAGATAGAGGCATTCAGATTTAACCAAGATTCCCGTGGATTGGTGAGTCCATTACTGTGTACTATCAGAAAAATGTACCTTTAGGGGTACAAAAGCTTGTCACTGGGGTAGTACCCTTAAAAGAACAACTTTGTACCTTAGCACCCCCTAAAAGATGCGTGTTAGTAACCTACCTTAGAATAGTAAAATGTATCCTTGAATTAATACTGTGAACTTTCGAGTAAGATACGAAGATGTCCATAGTACAAGTTTTGCACTTTTGTTTCTGAGAGTGTACAGTTTGTTCCGTTTACACTTGATCTAGATCAGCCATTTGTTAATCTGAATTAATCAGATTGAGTTAAGTTGTTGTTCTCTCCCAGATCTACATCACTTGTCATTTAAAGGCTACTACAACATCCAGTCCCATTGATATTATGAACAAGGCCTGCTCATTTGTTCAAGAAACAAACAGGTATGGGTGAAGTAATGCTGTAAGAAAGTTTGGGAGTCTCCATTCAACATCCAGTGAGTGTTCCCATGTTTCCTAACAGCTGGACCGCTGCAAATGGAGACAATCAGGTGTGTGGCTGTTGTGAGACCAGCTGTTCCATGAGGAAGGGCAGAAGTCTGGATTCTGATGGTATCGTTCCACTTTTAAACCTGTCCCAATATATTTGGAAAGCTATGAACTATTTCTGCGCAACTTGAATGTTGTTTCAATCTGTCTTGCATTTTAAGATTCCACGTTGGAAGATGAGGCTACTATTGGACCGATTATTGTCCAGGAGCCACAACCAATGGAGGAAGAGCCTTTACTGCAAATTGAAGAGTCTTCTCGGGTGTCATCGAAAGATGCAGGTGACTGTTGACATCATTAATATGATGGGTTTAAACATAGTGTCCCCAGAATGCAAACTGCCCTTCAAAAGTTTGAGGTCGAGACGTATATTTGGGGGGGGAAAAAAGTGCTATGTTCCTTTGATCAAAGCAGAATTTTCAGCATCATTACTTCAGTGTCACATGATCCTTCAGAAATCATTCTGATATGATTTTGCTGCTCAAGAAACATTTCTTATGTTAAACAATTGTGCTGCTTAAATGGATAGATCACCCAAAAATAAAAATGATCCCATGATTTACTCACCCTCAAGCCAGGCCTTCTGAAGGGAAGTGGTGCATTTTCGTATAAATACCCATTTTGCATAAATATCCATAATTAAAACTTCAAATAACTAACTTCCGGCGGACAACTGTACACATACTGCACAAGTCGCGATCTTGACGCGATGTAGGAGTATCGTAAGCTTAGACTCCTCTCGCGGTTCAAACAAATAGGGCTGGGCAACAAACTCAAGCTCTTCTTATATTGAAATCCTCCGCCATTTTCTTTAAAATGTATCGTTTTAGACTTTTTTTTTTGAATGGGGCGGCTTCAAAATGCCCCCATTCACTCCCATTATTAAAGCTTAGAGCCAGGATATTAAAATAACTGTTAGTCTGAAAGAAGAAAGTCTCATACACCTAGGATGGCTTGAGGGTGAGTAAACCATGGGATAATTTTTATTTTTGGGTGAACTTTCCCTTTTTAATTTTGTGTTTTTGTTTTCAGGATTCTTCTGAATGGAAAAACGGTTTATTTGAAATTAGAACTCTTTAATATCCTTATACATGCCTTCACTGTCACTTTTGATCATTTTAATGTATCCTTGCTGAGTAGGAGTATTCATTTCTTTAAAGTCCCCCTGTAGTCATTAATTTTATTCCTTTGAAACTCATCTTTGATTACCAAAATTACATATTTAAACTTTTTTTTTTTTTTTTTCTCCTGTGAGAAATTTCTCCATGCCTTAAAATAGCTTGAATGTAACTCTACACCATTGCTTTGTTTATTATACATGGATCTATTTATATGCTAATTAGCCCTGCCTCCAATCACTCACACCAGCTCAGAGATCCACTCGGTCAACTTACTGAGGTAAACGCGGCAATGGCATTGACTTATGAATTTGCACATGGTTTGTCGTAAAGTGTATTTCCAAAAAAAAAAAACAAAAAAAAAAAAGCACAGACATCCATACAAAGTCACCTTGAGACCAGTTGGTTATAAATAATTGAAAGTAGCTTAGATACCAAATAAACCAATACAAATCAAATCAAATCTAATAACACCTGACATTAAGAGCTCAAATACTTTTTGGGGCCACTGTATATGTGATTTTATGTCTGTGTCCAGCATCATAACCCTTACTCCTTTACCTTCTTCCTCCTCTAGAGTACTCCATCGAGTTGGTGCTCATGACTGCTTTGGTGGTCACAGTTGTAATCTTGTGTGTCATTATCCTTGGAACGTTGTTTTACCAAAGACGTCAGAAACTGCCTGCGCTGACTTGTGAATGAGAATAAAAGCTGTTTTGTCTAACGGGTGTGTTTGTTTCCTTGGTCTGCTGTTGCCTGCAGTTAGTTGGTTAAAGCCCATTAGGTTCTTGTTTCTGTTCAGGGAATCCCATCTGTAGTAAATGACCCATCATCTTGCTGATGCGGCACTGTTTACCAGTTTGGAACACGGTAACAATTTGCTGTTCATGGTTTTCCAGCATTGCACTGATGTACAGTGACACAAATGTACTGGCTACATGTGTAAGTTTGCTTGTATGCTTTCAAAGGAACAAAAGTTAAATTCAGACTGTGATTTTCACTGCTCAACTACTTTTGGTCATATTTGTTTTATTATATTTATCTCTAGAGAATGAGTCTAATATAAAACCCCTTGCATAAAAATGGCTTTCATATTTTGGTGACTGAGTTTTATGGTCTGTCTTGCGTTGGTGAAACGGACTGCATCCGCGCTCATGGGAACAGGAAGACAAATAGACGTATTAAAGTGGGGTATGGAAGTATAATGGTGTGTTTGTAGCCCGCTGATGTTGTGTAATATTGGTGTGCTTTACAAACACATCCATTGACTCACAGTGACCCAGTAATGAGTAATAAACCTCATGGTTTATGGTGTGGCAGTTTGCTGCCTTCTGAATGCCCAAAACAAGATCCTGACCATGGTGAAGAGCTTTCTCATGTGGAGATCATAATTCATGGCAGTTATGATAAATAAATGTTGTTGTGGAATAAAATTGTATGTCTTTGACTAGATGATTGACTAGAAATATTTGCACCCAAAATGTTAAAAGGAATTAAACTAACTTTTGAAAATGAAATCAAAATGACTGAAGCAAAGCCATATAAGGTGAGCAAATATTTAACAAGGTTTTTTTTTTTTTTCACACACAATTTATTAGGATCATTCTGATCTTCATTTTAAATGAAATCAGAGAAATCCGGTTTAAAGAATTAACAATGAGGTGACACACAAATGCATAAAATGTTATTTTCAAAGAATGCAACA
>RJVU01070129.1:4384363-4394405 GCA_003731715.1 Anabarilius grahami
TTTTGAAATATTTTATTTACAAAGAAATTATTAATAAAAGGGGTTTAAAAAAAAAAAACCTGCAAATATTGCAGAAAATCCTACTTTTAAACTGTTTTGCTGTTTTTTTTTAGTAAAAAGTCTTTTTATTTTTTTAAAGAAATTTAATTGTGAATTTTATGAGACATTACTTTTAAGATAGAGAAGTTTGCAATCATTTTTTTAAATATTTTTGAAAGTCTTCCGGTCACCAAGACTGCATTTATTTGATCAAAAATACAGTATTATTTGAACTATTACAATCTAAAACCGCTGTTTTCTATGTGAATTTAGATGTCAAATGTAATTTATTCCTGTGATCAAAGCTGAATTTTCAGCATCATTACTCCAGTCTTCAGTGTCACATGATCCTTCAGGAATCTTTCTAATATGCTGATTTGCTCAAGAAACATGATTATTATCAATGTTGAAAACAGTTCAATTTATTGTACTTTTTTTTTTCAGAATGCTTTGATTTATCTGAAATATAAAGCTTTTGTAAGATTATAAATGTCTTAACTGTCACTTTTGATCACTTTAGTGCATCCTTGCTGAATAAAAGTGTCTTTAAATTTCTTTAAAAAAAAAAAAAAAAAAATCTTCCTGACCCCAAACTTATGAATGGTAGTGTATAATGTTACACAAAAGCTTTCTATTTCAGATAAATGCTGATAAAAAAATACATATTTGTATTTTGTGTTCATGTGTAAAATGTATCTATAATATATAAAATAGCCTAAATATTTTTCATATAATTTCTTGAATATGTATGGTTTTTTTTTTCTATTGGCCATTTTTCTATGTATAACTCAAATCAAAGTCAAGTCAAAGTCAAAGTCTGCTTTATTGTCAATTCTACCACATGTACAGTACATACATACAGAGAATCGAAATTGCGTTACTCTCAGACCCCCGGTGCATACAGATAACACACTAACAGTAGAGCTTAATAATCTAGATCAATATAAAATATAGATATAATTATACAAGATCAATATAAGATATAAGAAATGTATTATTGTATATTCTTGTATAACAGCCTTTTTGTGTCAGTATATAAATGTAATTATAATATAAAATACATAACTAAACATAGACAATTTTGTCACTTAAATCATTAAAACTCAATATTTCTGTACTTTGTTTAGGGGTCACACTAGGCTTCATCACAGTCAAAAGTGACCAAAGCCTTGAAATGTAACTTTTTTTTGTTTTTCAGGAACACCAATGTATTATATTTCTGTTCAAAAATATTTTTTTTAATTTAAAATTTTGATAGTATTTTATGATGCTACGCAATATTTATAAAATTTTTACTAGCTATTTTTCCCCGTTGAAAATAATACAGTGTTTGTTAAAAAATACACAATCTATTTTGCACTTGACATTTTAGTGTCACCCCTTCATTGCTGTGCACCTTTTTCTGCACAGTGGCTCATCTGTAGTTTGTGCCATTTTGTGACTCTTTAACATATCTGAATCATGTCCATGATTTTTTTTGTGTGTGTGTTCACAAAGCTAATATGACAAAAGTCACCAAGTTTCATCCGATTCTGATGAAGAAAATGTTTTAAAAGTTCAAAATCGAAACCTTTTCTGTCATTTTTGACCGAAGAGTATGGGGTTAAGTCATTAATATTTCTGTATTTTTTGGCAACTTGTGAATGATGTCTTTCTGCATTTGCACTGTGTAATTTCTTTTGTGTAGCGTGTTTACAACTAATCTTTAAATAAAGCACTTGAGTCACTGTAATGACCCTGTTCTTCTTGTGTTTGAATGAGGAAGGTAGACTGACCATGATAAAGATGACAAAAGGCCTCCTGTCTTGGAGCGAGACGACCCTGTCGGAGCTCATAATTAACCCCCTTAATTAAGACCCCCGTCAACAATGAAATGCTCATAATGGAGGAGGAGATTTAATTACCTTTCTCTTGCAGCCCAAGATCCAGACACTCAGGAAACAATTAAGTTGCTCTTAGTCTGTGTAATGGCCCTGAGTCTGGGCTTCACTGACCTCCTCTATTAATAACACATATGATGTCTTCAGATCACAGACTTCACTTCAGTGTATTCAGGAAATGATGAGGTAATTGTCTTTGTAAAATGAATGAACAAAGAGGTTGTTTCAGCGGCTAATACTGGATTTTGAGGTGATGATGACTCATGGTCAGGTCATAGTGAATGTTGAAATGAACATGAACTAGATGAACAAACGTTTTTGAATGCTTTATTTTTCATTCTTAGTTCATGTTAAAGTCCCACTGTAGTCAGAAATTGTGATCACCAAAATTACATATTTAAACGTTTTTCCTGTGAAAAAAATGCCTTCATGCCTTAAAATACCTTGAATGAAACCACACCCTTGCTTCATTTAGTATGTGTGGATTTATGAATATACAAATTAGCCCCGCCTCCACTCAATCACATTAGCTCAGAGATCCACTCGGTCAACTTTACTGTAGTAAACGCTGCAAGTGGAAATACTGGTTTAATCCAGACAAATATGTTTAAACCAGAAACAGATTCAGAAGAAGAGGTGGAAGAGTGCATTATACAGGCTTCGCCGCATAGTAAATGATATGCTAAAGCCGTTCCTCACGTTGACGTGATTGGTTAACATATTCATGACGTCGAGAACAAGAGCGATTTCAATCCGCCTTTTTTTAAATTACTGCAGTTTTAAGAAGAAAATTCTCAGCAGTGCTGTTGACTCATGAATTTACACATGGTTTGTCTTAAATCTAATAAAAACACCACTTAATAGACAAATAACCAACATTAAAAACTTGATTTTCACCACAGGGTCTAGGCTAATGGAGTTAAACAATGTTAACAAATGTAATCTTATTGTAAAGTGTTTCCATTTTAGGTGATTAGAAAATAACTGTGAAGAACCAATGCAAACAGTCCACAGAATGAGAATAAAAATAAGATGTTTATAATAAATAAAACATATGTTAATAATGCTTCTGTCTGATTGTCCTGATTTGCTTCTTTAAAGGGGCCTTATAATGCTCCTTTTAAAATATGTAATATAAGTTTCTGGTGTCCCCAGAATGTGTCTGTGAAGTTTCAGCTCAAAATACCCCACAGAACATTTATTATAGTTTGTCAAATTTGCCCCTATTTGGGTGTGGAAAAAAAACCACTCCATTTTTGTGTGTGTCCCTTTAAATGCAAATGAGCTGCTGCTCCCGGCCCCCTTTCCAGAAGAGGGCGGAGCTTTAACAGCTCGCGCTTCGGTTGCTCAACGACAACAAAGCTGGAGAATCTCACGCAGCCAAACTGAGGATTGTCAGTAACGGTGTTCAGCCTTACATTGTTCAAACCGGAGTTGTAAGAAGTTACAACTTTTAGAATGAAACTGGACGTTTCTGAATGGTTAGTGGATACATTTATGTAGTTTCAACTAGCATGTGCCGTCATGTTAATCTTTTGTGCAAATCCAGTGTTGAATTGATCCTCGTTTGTGAAGTGAAGTGAAGTGACATGTGGCCAAGTATGGTGACCCACACTCGGAATTTGTGCTCTGCATTTAACCCATCCAAGTGCACACACACAGCAGTGAACACACACACTGTGAACACACACCCGGAGCAGTGGGCAGCCATTGCTGCGGCGCCCGGGGAGCAGTTGGGGGTACGGTGTCTTGCTCAAGGGTCTCACCTCAGTCGTGGTATTGAAGGTGGGGAGAGCGCTGGACATTCACTCCCCTCACCGACAATCCCTGCCGGACCTGAGACTCGAACCCATGACCTTTGGGTTACAAGTCCAACTCTCTATCCATTAGGCCACGACTGCCCCCAGTCCGGGGGGCAGTCGGACTGGGGGCTGAAGCAGTCCGGCGTTAAATGACGGCATGACAACGACACTCTACAACAACTCTTCTGCTGCGTCCCAATTCGCCTACTTATACTACGTCCTAAAAGTATGTACTGTTTTTGTAAAGGAAAAAGTACATACTTTTGAGTGTGCAGCAGAAGAGTATGCAAGCTTTGGGACATACTACCTCGTCATAATTGCGTCTTTAACGGACGTTCTGTCGCTTAGTTACACAACCTGTAACTGTTTAAACTACCATGTCAATCATCTTGTCACAGTTAAAATCCTCCACATTCAATTAAATTTAATTTCCTACCGTTTCGGAGAGAAATGTAGTCGCACGTTTATCTGCCAGTCATGGGTCTTTAATGCAGAGAACTCTCCTCATCTTTGCATAATGATGCATTTAAAAGTTAATGACCAAACGCATCGTTATAAAAGTTCACAGTGTTGTTGCAGATGAAATATAATGTGGATAACATTTAATAAATATCTTTTCGTCAGGTTATACTGATTAATCATTCAAGCACCCCTTTATCTTAACCGCTCTGCTTAACCGTCTGTCTCGCACATCCGTCATGTTTGTAGTTTTTTTAACACTTTTTATTTGTATTTGTAGTTCTAATCGAATCCTAGTCCACAGCGCAATGTGTTATGGGCAATATTAGCCGTTAGAAGTGTGCACGGATCTGCACTTCGAATTCTAACTGGAAAAAGTAGACCATCCGGGTATCTTTGGAATACTCATTTCAATGTACTACGATTTGGGACATACTAATTATTTTTTCGAATACTATTTAGGACGGATAGTATGCGAATTGGGACGCAGCATTCCTCTTCTCTAAAGCAGCCCAACATGGCCTCACCCCCTTTGTTGCGTGTTCTCGGGGGTGGGGTTTATGCAAATTTTGGGGTTTGTGATGTCACTAACCCAGGAAGAAGCTCGTTGTAGTCCTTAACACTGTACAGCACAGCGTTGCCCTCAGGCAACGGAAAGTTTTCTTAAGCCTTATGTTTTGTACATTTTTCTTTAAATGATTGTACCAATTAGAAAGGTCAAGAAAGTACCAAAGAACAGCCCAGTAAGGTGTGGGAGTCACTATCAAGCACCATTTAAAGGTGGGACGTCCTGTTCTGACACATGGTCACAGGAGCACATGGTGTGAGAAGAAGGCAAGATTATTTGCTTTAGTAATCTTATTCAAAATGACATGAACTGTACATAAAAAAATATGTGTGTGTGTATGAAGGTATAGAGAAGCCTTTTGTCAGGTTTTATGAAGTTTTTTTTTATTTTGCATGTTCAGAAATTAAGTTTTTCTTTGATAAGGGGTACTTTTCGAGGACAATACCTCACATTGGCCATAATGTATTATAAGAAGGGAAGATGCAAGGGTCCTGGGTGTGCAGGAACACCCAAAGTGATGTGAAAAAATTGTAACATACACCACTATTTCACAGCAGAGAAGAACTGCTTTTTTAAGTTTCGTACCGAGTGAAATCTTATTACATGAAGTAATAAGATTTACACACTACATGATACAGACCTATGCATGTATCAAATTCAATATATCAATGTCTTTCAAGTGTTTTTCCCTTTTTACTTAATGATTTCTTGAAATTTAAAAAAAAGGTTTTTGATTTTGATGAAAATTTTCTCTATGATTCTGTACCATTGTCGCACAACAAAAATTTTATCAATAAAATGTTCCCAAATGAAGCAAAAACTGATGTGGAATATTTTTTATAATTTCATGTGCCATCAGCATGTGTGCAGTAGAGGGTTAAAAAGTGATTTCTGTAAAAGAAAATATCTCCCTTTGCATTGAGCTTTGAGTGTCGTAACTTTGCAGATGTTGTTTTTGCTCAAACAGCAACATTACACACTAACTGAAGTTAAAAAAGTGAAATCATAATCAACCACCCCTGTAAGACCTGTTCCAGTGCTGAACAAGAACCAGAAACAAGAAAAAAACACGTCATCCCAGTCCAAAATCCACAAAAATTCCCCACAGCTTCCAGAAAAGCACTGTGAGCACATCTTGTTTTTCTCCCGTCCCACATGTACTGCATTTGTGTTGGTTTTGAGTTTTGTAGTGGATATAAGCATGCAAATTTGTTCATTTATTATTTTTCCCCCCAGATGTGAACATGTGTAATTCGTCTGGAAATATGCATGCATACAATACAAGAAAAGGACAAGAATGAAATAAGCAGAGTAGCAGGGTTTTTTATGTGTCATGTGTGCAGAAACACAGAGTAAGTAATAAAAAAGTCCTTACCCTCAGCACAATGCAAAACAAAGACAGAGCCTGTGTTGGCAAAAGCATACTGCTATATTATGCAGCAGTATGTCTATAGTAGGCTATATTATGCTCAATAAGTGAATTTCTGCATGCACAGGATACCTGAAAAAATTAAAAAGAATACTGTGCAATATGCAACATGCTGGACCTGACCTTCCATTTCCAGCGTGATGAATGAACTTCAAGTAATGTCAGCCATTATTTTAACACTACTTGTTTGACTCGTTATTTGATAGAAAAGCCAAATGTAAGTGCATTTTTATTTATGCATTACACACCGATCAGGCATAACATTATGAGCACTGACAGGTGAAGTGAATAACACTGATTATCTCTTCATCACGGCACCTGTTAGTGGGTGGATATATTAGGCAGCAAGTGAACATTTTGTCCTCAAAGTTGATTTGTTAGAAGCAGGAAAAATGGGCAAGCGTAAGGATTTGAGTGAGTTTGACAAGGACCAAATTGTGATGGCTAAGACGACTGGGTCAGAGCATCTCCAAAACTGCAGCTCTTGTGGGGTGTTCCCGGTCTGCAGTGGTCAGTATCTATCAAAAGTGGTCCAAGGAAGGAACAGTGGTGAACCGGCGACAGGGTCATGGGCGGCCAAGGCTCATCGATGCACGTGGGGAGTGAAGGCTGGTCCGTGTGGTCCGATCCAACAGACGAGCTACTGGAGCTCAAATTGCTGAAGAAGTTAAAGCTGGATCTGATAGAAAGGTGTCAGAATACACAGTGCATCAGTTTGTTGTGTATGGAGCTGCATAGCTGCAGACCAGTCAGGGTGCCCATGCTGACCCCTGTCCACCGCCGAAAGAGCCAACAGTGGACACGTGAGCATCAGAACTGGACCACGGAGCAATGGAAGAAGGTGGCCTGGTCTGANTTGTCTGACTCGTTATTTGATAGAAAAGCCAAATGTAAGTGCATTTTTATTTATGCATTATACACCGATCAGGCATAACATTATGAGCACTGACAGGTGAAGTGAATAACACTGATTATCTCTTCATCACGGCACCTGTTAGTGGATGGGATATATTAGGCAGCAAGTGAACATTTTGTCCTCAAAGTTGATGTGTTAGAAGCAGGAAAAATGGGCAAGCGTAAGGATTTGAGCGAGTTTGATAAGGACCAAATTGTGATGGCTTGACGACTGGGTCAGAGCATCTCCAAAACTGCAACTCTTGTGGGGTGTTCCCGGTCTGCAGTGGTCAGTATCTATCAAAGGTGGTCCAAGGAAGGAACAGTGGTGAACCAGCAACAGGGTCATGGGCGGCCAAGGCTCATTGATGCACGTGGGGAGCGAAGGCTCGCCTGTGTGGTCCGATCCAACAGACGAGCTACTGTAGCTCAAATTGCTGAAGAAGTTAATGCTGGTTCTGATAGAAAGGTGTCAGAATACACAGTGCATCCGTTTGTTGCGTATGGAGCTGTATCGCTGCAGACCAGTCAGAGTGCCCATGCTGACCCCTGTCCACCGCCGAAAGAGCCAACAGTGGACACGTGAGCATCAGGACTGGACCACGGAGCAATGGAAGAAGGTGGGCTGGTCTGATGAATCACATTTTCTTTTACATCACGTGGATGGCTGGGTGCGTGTGCGTCGCTTACCTGGGGAACACATAGCACCAGGATGCACTATGGGAAGAAGGGAAGCTGGCGGAGGCAATGTGATGCTTTGGGCAATGTTCTGCTGGGAAACCTTGGGTCCTGCCATCCATGTGGATGTCACTTTGACACGTACCACCTACCTTAGCATTGTTGCAGACCATGTACAGCCTTTCATGGAAACGGTATTCCCTGGTGGCTGTGGCCTCTTTCAGCAGGATAATGCTCCTGCCACATAGCAAAAATGGTTCAGGAATGGTTTTAGGAGCACAACAACGAGTTTGAGGTGTTGACTTGGCCTCCAAATTCCCCAGATCTCAATCCAATCGAGCATCTGTGGGATGTGCTGAACAAACAAGTCTGATCCATGGAGGCTCCACCTCGCAACTTACAGGACTTAAAGGATCTGCTGCTAACATCTTGGTGCAGATACCACAGCACACCTTCAGGGGTCTAGAGGAGTCCATGCCTCGACGGGTCAGGGCTGTTTTGGCAGCAAAAGTGGGACCAACACAATACTAGGAAGGTGGTCATAATGTTATGCCTGATCGGTGTATATATCACGTTTAGTCTGTAATGTAGTGTGTACTGTGGTGGGTAGTGTAGGTGGTGTATGCTGCACAACATAGCCTGTATAATGCTGCCCTCTGCTGGTGATTGAATTTATCCAGTTTGAGGCTTTGAAAGGATACTTCACACAAAAAATGAAAAGTCTGTCATCATATACTCACCCTCAAGTTGTTCCAAACCTGTATTAATTTCTTTCTTCTGTTGAACACAAAAGAAGACATTTTGAAGAATGTCGGTAACTAACTCCCATACTGTGGAAGCACCAACATTCTTCAAAATATCCTCATGTTCATAAGAAGAAAGAACATCATGCAGGTTCTGAACAACCTGAGGGTGAGTAAATGATGACAGAATTGAATTGGGTGAACTATCCCTTTAAATAAGCAATATATAACCCGTATGCGCTAGGAACGTCTGCCTTTGTTGTTATACAGTTTTGGGTAACAACCATATAAACAACAACTGTTTTATAATTCATTCCTTTCAGAGGCGCTCGGCGTCCTATTGAGTCCCATTCAAATCTTAGGATGTATTTGACTTAATGTAGACATACTAAAAAGGGCCAACAGTTTATTCTTCTACAATAAACTGCTCTATGGAAATCAACGAGTGAGTGATCACAAGGAACTTTGATTGGACCATCCTTACTTGCGCTGAGAAAAGTCACACTTACCACGTGACACACAGTGCAATGACGCAACGTGCACTTTGATTCACGGCACTAGGACCATGAGGCGTCGGTGTGTCCCGGTGTTATTATTGTGTAAGTCATGGATTGTGGAGTTGAACGGCGTGAGTTTCTGACTGTAAGGTCATATACAGCAACCGCATGCGATGAAATGTTTTAGGAGCGCTAACATCACCATAATCCATCATCTGAGGGGATAATTATTCAAGGACGCACTCGACAGACTAGAAGGATCCCAGTGACATTGGAAACAGGTTAGTTCATATTCTTACTGGCCTAACACAAGTGCACACGGTAATACTGTGGTACTTTGGTGTAAATGTGGTAATAAATCACACTTACAAAGAAGTGGAGCTGTCATGTTCGTTGTAGTTGTACCATATTATGCATGCATGTTTTATAATGGTAGTGTATTAGTAAGTTGGTCACAACTTTTTTTTTTTTAAATATATAAATATATATTAAATAAATGAGGCTAATCTTAATAATAAATAAACGTAATAATATAATTGTATTGCGTTGAAATGTAAGTTATTATAATAATGACTTGTTAATGTACATCATCAACAATAAACCTTGTTTTTTTAAAAATACGTATTATTATTATTATTTATTATATTTAATTAGAACGTTTTAATATCAATTTTATACATATTATTTATGATATTAACATGCTATATTTTTTGTTCAGTATAACAAATACTAATATGTAATTTTAAAAAAATCTGGTTTTATCATTGATGTTTTTGTACATGAATAATGTTAATATTCAGGTATTATGTAAAAGTACTTTGGGGTACCATGTAAATACCATGGTATATTATCTTTTAATTATTTTAATATATACTATGATAGCAGTGTCTGAAACTATCACTGTACCATGCAGTGCTATTTTAGTATTGTTGCGATACAATTATATTTTAAATATTGAATATTTAGTCCTTTTGTTGAGCGTTTTTGTAATTTTTATGAGTTATTTTATATGTCTATGTAGTTTTAATTAATTTTGAATTTTATGTTTAGTAC
>RJVU01070129.1:4396973-4428344 GCA_003731715.1 Anabarilius grahami
ACCCCATACTGATGCTACAATTGTTTTTATTGGCAACGTATTAATTACAGAAGACAAATTCAGTAAGACACACTGGAGTCAAATTCATGCCACAAAATAAGCTTTTTTTTAAGGCCAAAGAAACCATAAAACCTAAAGTCTTTGAAGTCCTTTTCTTTAAAGTTTAAACGCTAATGACCAAAAATCTGAGACACATTATAGTGATGTCACTCTTACTCTTTAAATGATATGATTCTAGCAGATACAAACAATAGTAAATAATCATTTCCATATGCATATTGTTCATTATGTCTGCAGATAGAGTTTGCTTTCTGGCTGGTGCGGTACTTCAGCTCAGGTTTGCTGTTCCTGTTAGGCCTCAAAGCTCCAGGATTGCCTCGCCGACCGTACATGCTTCTGGTCAATGAAGATGAGCGAGATGTTGAGCATGGAGCAGTAAGACATTAGATGCTCTCTGCTATTGTACATTACTATCATTAATCTGATTAACGCATCTCTTGCATGTTTTCAGCCTCTCTTGGGTAATTCTGACGAGAATCAGTCCACGTGGAAAGACTTTGGGCAGAAGGTGCGTCTGTTGGTGCCGTACATGTGGCCTAAAGGCAGTGTCGTGCTTCAGATGCTGGTTCTGCTGTGTCTCGGGATGCTGGGAGTGGAACGTGTCATCAATGTGTTTGTGCCCATCTACTACAAGAACATAGGTGCGGAATAAGAGTCTTATTCAGTCGTGATTGAATTATTTATAAAATATAAGGGAAGGAATTGTAATTTTGGGTCAGTAGCCTTTTCTTAAATGTGTATATATAGCTAAGCAATATTTGTACTTTTATGAATCTCCTTTACAGTGAACCAGCTGACAGATGGGAGCTCTTGGAAGACTCTGGCGACTACAGTGTGTCTTTACGGGCTCCTGAAGTTCCTGCAGGGTGGTGGAGCTGGTGAGGGAACATCACTTAATTTAATGATATCTTTGATGTGGATTATCACTTTGAATCTGACCACGTTCTCATCTTCATCTGCAGGTGCGTCTGGGTTCGTGAGTAACATGCGTTCGTTCCTGTGGATTCGAGTGCAGCAGTACACCAACCGTGTGGTCCAGGTGCGTCTCTTCGCTCACCTGCACTCTCTGTCTCTGCGCTGGCACCTGGGCCGCCGCACCGGAGACGTCCTGAGAAGCATCGACAGAGGAACCTCCTCCATCAACAGTCTGCTGAGGTGACAGATAAAAAAATTATTTGAAATTTGACATGATACATGCAAGTATTGATACATAAACAAGGTCAGCTGGGACTGTTTAGGTCTTGGATGCATACACACCTTAAGTATAGATTGTGTTCTTTTACAGTAAAAGTGATCCCAGTCTCTATTGTCTTGAAATATTTTTTTGTCTTATTCCAACAGCTATATCGTGTTCAGCATCTTGCCCACCATCGCTGACATCGTCATCGCCATTATCTATTTTATATCCAATTTCAATGCCTGGTTTGGCCTCATAGTCTTCGTTTGCATGGCCCTCTACCTCAGTGAGTATCTAACAATGGTCATTTCTAAACGTTTATATATGAAAACACACACTCACACACACTCACACGCATGTTTGTTTTTGTGAAATGTGGGGACATTCCATAGGCGTAATGGTTTTTATACTGTACAAACCGTATTTTCAATCCCCCTACACTACCCCTATCCCTAAACCTAAACCTAACCATCACATGAAACTGTGCACACTTTTACTTTCTCACAAAAACTCATTCTGTATGATTTATAAGCCTTTTGAAAAGTGGGGACATGGGGAATGTCCTCATAAATCACCCTCTCCTTGTAATACCTATGTCATACCCATGTCATTATACACATTTGTGTCCTGATATTTCACAAAAACATGCCCACACACACACACACACACACACACACGCAGGTTTGTTTTGCTATCTTAGTGGGGACTCTCCATAGGCGTAATGGTTTTTATACTGTACAAACTGTATATTATATCCCCCTGCACTACCCCTATCCCTAAACCTAACCATCACAGGAAACATTCTGCAGTTTTACATTTTCAAAAAAACATCATTTAGTATGTTTATTAATCCATTTCCCTCGTGGGGACCGCTGGCTGGTCCCCACAATGTAGGTGAACTCAGGTTTTTATTACATCGTGGGGCCATTTGGTCCCCACGATGTAATATAAACAAGAACACACACACACAGACACACACACACAGACACACACACACAGACACACAGACACACACAGACACATCTGAAAATCTGCCCGGCCAAAAAAAGTCACTGTTTGGATTTTAATAGTCAAATACTTTAGAGTCTATGAATGGATCATTATTGCAGTGATTATTATGTTTCTAGCATGTTATTTTTTATAATGTATTTTGTGAAACAGAAAGCAGTATCCATACATTCATGCTGTATTAGATGAAGAAAATATGTATGTATTGGCAACTGATGTTGCATTGGAAACTAAATGAAAAAGTTGAAGTACTAAAATTACTAAAACTGAAAAAAATGAGTAATTAAAGCTAAATTGAAATATTTAAAAAAATGATAAAAATGACAAAAGCTTATTACAAAATTACTAAAACATTAAAATTAAATAACTATAATAAAGATAATTAAAAATATGTATAAATACTTTAGTAGTATATAAATTATACTAAATTAACACTGTCAAAGAACCTTGTTTTGCGGCTTGTTTAATTCTACAATTGGTGCTCATTTATGACTATGTAAATAAAAACAGTTATGTTAAAATTACAGTTGATTACTTCTGGCTTATTCATCACACTGGAAATGGAAGGTCAAGTAGTCTGTGCAGCACACTGTGTACCACAATTCAAAGCACTAATTTAGCTAATTTAAGTTGTCAAGGTATTCCGTGCAAATAGAAAATTCATTTGTGTATGTATGTAGTTTGGCTTTCTGAATATACCTAAAATCTGCAGGATTATTGCATTGATTCTCCTCGTCTCGGGAGTCACTGAAGACTGAAGAATAGAAATATACCAGATCAGCATTTGATTGATTGACTGCTCTGTTATCTGTGTCTCTTTCAGCTCTCACCATTGTTATCACTGAATGGAGAACCAAATACAGACGAGATATGAACACACAAGATAACAATGCCAAATCGAAAGCTGTGGACTCTTTATTGAACTTTGAGACGGTATGGATTTGTTTTGTTCCCTCTTTGTTAGGCTAAGATGTCAGAGTGTGTGTTATAAAAAGTAAAATAAAATAAAAAATAAATGGAAAAAATTGCATATGGTGTGACTGAATTGTGTTATTGCCAACAGGTGAAATATTACAATGCAGAGAGTTATGAAGCAAATCGCTTTGAGGATGCCATCCTGAAATATCAGGTAGTATTTTTTTTTAAGGATGTTTTTAGACTGCTCTCCACACCAGATTTGTTATAATGTGTATTTTATAGTTTATTGGTTAATAGCATAAATCATAAATACAATTTTCATAATTATATTCTGTTTTGCTCAGGTATCGGAATGGAAGACCAACGCGTCTCTGGCGTTTTTAAATCAAACGCAGAACCTCATCATCGGTTTGGGTCTGCTGACCGGATCTCTGCTCTGTGCGTACTTCGTGACAGAGGGGAAGTTTCAGGTACGAACAGTCGGGACACTTCAGATATCAGACCAGTGCCAGAAACTTCTGAAGCCATTACAACATCTGTGGTTTAGAAACAAATAAAAAAAGGAACAAATTAATTATTCAGCAAGGATGCATGAAATTGATGCAAAAGTAACAGTAAAGACATTTATAATGTTAAAGTGAAGAAGTGAAGCCTGAAAAAAAAGTGTGATGGTTATAAAAATATTTTAAAAATATTAAGCAGCACAATGATCTTTAGCATCGATAATAATAAAAAAGAATTGATTCTTGCGCAGCAAATCAGCGTATTAGAATGATTTCTGAAGGATCATGTGACACTAAAGACTGGAGTTGTCTCTGAAGAGTATTTTATTGGATTGTGGTGGATTTAATGGCTTGAGGATCTGGCACTGGCAACAAAAAAGTGTAACTAAGTGCAGAATTTATTTTAAAAATTATTTTAATGTATTTTAATTAGTGCTGTCTAACAGGAAGGAAATACACAGAAATTTAATAAAGTTATAGTCTTACAGTCTATAAGTTATAGTTAAGTTAACTTAAGTTATAGTTTACAGTCTTCACTGCATAAATTATAAATGAAATAGATGAATCCTTATTAAAGATACAAATTTCTCTGTTACCTTTGTTCTTTGATGAGCATTGATGACAGACATCATCACAGCAACTGGTTTATTAGGCTACTGTCACTTTAAGAGCTGCCGCTGCTGAACATGATGTGGATCTGATGCGCATCTCATTTTTCTCACAACTCTTAAAGTTCATTTAAGACGTTATTTAACTCATTTAAGACTGCTCTTATGAGGATACTCAACAAAACGGGCATTTTGGCATTATTCTGTGTGTTATTGTTTTGTTTAAGCGCAAAAAACACTGGCTCGCGTCTTTCTGTGCACACGAGTCGTGTGTATGTCACATGACAGCGCGTTCCCGTTTGTCTTTTGGAGCTTGAATGGTTGCGTGAATAAGAGCGTAATCAAAAAATGTAACGCTAGCCAAATTATGAGTTTATAATTCATAAACACACAAACCCCCCCNCCCCCATGTGACATGAACTGCTTGTAACTTATCATGGTCTTCCAGGTCGGAGATTATGTGCTGTTTGGAACATACATCATCCAGCTCTACACTCCTCTCAACTGGTTTGGAACATACTACAGGTATGGAGCTTTTTTAAAAAAAAAAAAAAAAATCTTGGTCAATAGTTTATCGTCAGTGTATAGATCACTATTTCTATGCGTTTTCAAAAGAACAAAGATCAAAGTAAGCGTGTGTCTTTCCTTGAACAGAATGATCCAGAACTCCTTCATCGATATGGAAAGCATGTTCAAGCTCTTCACTGAGGATGAGGAAGTGAGTGGAGGGTTTTCTTTGAAATTCATTTCAGAGAAGCTTTTGAATAATTCCTGACATGGTAATTTGGGTTATTGCTTAGGTGAAGGATGATGTCAATGCAGGAAACCTCAACTTCAGGCGGGGAGAAGTAGAATTTGAGAATGTCTTCTTCAGCTACACGCAAGGGTAAGAAGCTTCAGTTAGATGTATTTCTATTATTCTTCATTATTATTTATTTTTAGAGGAATTGATTTTATAAATGAGCAATAATCACTTAATAATATGCAACTTTTATTTCATATGATATGGATGTTTTTGCAGCAAAGAAATTCTAAAAGACGTCTCTTTTACTGTACTTCCCGGACAGACGGTCGCACTTGTAAGTCTTTTCTGTTTTATGCTATTCTATTCTGCACTAAACTGACTTTGAGTTTATATTTGAGTACACAAAATTTGACTGTTTGGATTTCTTTCAGGTTGGACAGTCTGGATCAGGAAAGAGCACCATCATCCGTCTGCTTTTCCGTTTTTATGACGTTCAGGGCGGGTGTATAAAAATAGACGGTCAAGACATCTCAAAGGTGAACAAAGGTTTTCCAGCCACTCAGCATTTTTACTGGCCACAATTTTGACATCGATACCATGGGGAAAAACTGCCATATAGATATTTTTAGTATTATCTCATAACTTGGCAGCAGGTATTAGGCTGCTGTCACTTTAAGACCCGACGGATCCATTATACTGTTACACATGCATTTTCTTAACTGTTTACATTCACTTAAAACATAACTGACTGCGTTTACTTGAATACTCGCCAAGACCGGCATTTGACATTATTTTGTGTGTATTTCACTGTTTAAGCGCAATAAGCAGTGAAAAAGAACTCAATGTAGTCCTGAGAGGCGGCTTTATGTGCCACACTTTGGGTGTGAGAACAAAATCTGTAGGAATGAGTAAAATTATGTGCAACGCGCAATCCCACGCCAAAATTCAAGCCCTGTAACACCAAAGTTCATCCGGAGCAAATGAAACGAGTGAGGGGAGGCGGGTTTGTGTGTCAACTCGCTGTCAGAGAGATGATAGAGAGAAAGAGCAGCTGGTATTGTGTATCTATTCTGCGGAAAATTAATATTGGAAGCGTTTCAGATATTTCAGTATCGATATGTATGGAAAAATCTATATTTTTGACAACACTACATTGCACTTAGTTTATTATTTCAGATGACTTTTTTAAAAGACTACAATTGAAAAAATGTATGTATTGTATATAAAATTCAATCTGCCAAAGTGGCTAATAGGATTGACTGTGTTAATGGTTGGCGGGTGTTAATGTCAAGCCCTGCTTGTAATATATTAAAATGCATTAATACTTTCCCTACATGAACATGTGGAGGAATATTTTGTATTTTATGTTCCAAGCTCTTATTAATTCATACGTCTGGTTGTGTCTCAGGTGAAGCAGACATCTCTGCGTGCTCACATTGGTGTCGTCCCTCAGGACACTGTCCTGTTTAATGACAATATTCGGGACAACATCCGTTACGGTCGAGTTGCTGCTACTGACCAGGAGGTGGAGGAGGCTGCGATTGCTGCTGACATCCATGACAAAATCATAACTTTCCCGGACGGTGAGAACCATTTTGCCATTGAAAAACTATAATTAAACTGTAAGCATTGAATATAAATAGGGTGTCTGAAATACAGACCTTTATAAAATGAGCTCAGATTATTTTAGATCATTTGTGCTGGACAGAGAGCATCATTTGGCTCATTTTGAGTCTAGATAATGTTTGAGTTCATGGTTGATATTCATGATTGAATTATATTTGTAGGCTATGACACTCAGGTGGGTGAGAGGGGGCTGAAGTTGAGTGGAGGAGAGAAGCAGAGAGTCGCCATCGCTCGCACCATCCTCAAAGCTCCACAAATCATCCTTCTTGATGAGGTACATCATCATCATCATCATCATCATCATCATCACCAGTGCATTATGTACTCAAGTACTTTTTTCTTCATGGACTAATTTACTCATCCTCTACCCATAGGCCACGTCTGCTCTAGACACACAGACTGAGCGAAATATTCAGGCCTCTCTGGCTAAAGTCTGCGCCAACAGAACCTCCATTGTGGTGGCACACAGGTAAACACATGATTAAATGAATTAAGAGAGTTTTTACTCAAATCAACTCCCATAGATTATTACAGTTTAAGCATAAGCCATAAAACAAAATATTAAAGTCTTTTATACATTATAGGATTTCTTATTGTATAATGCATATATTGTAGATTGTCGACTGTCATTGGAGCCGACGTGATTCTTGTACTTCGTGATGGGCAGATTGTGGAGAGAGGAAGGTGAGTTAATTTACTAGTACTCTGAACTCAAAGTCTGACTCGATATAGGTTTATACATGAACTATGCAGGTTAAAGTCCAGTATTATTGTTTGTCGTAGGCACGAGGAGCTGTTGGCAAAGGGAGGGCTGTACTCTGACATGTGGCAGAAACAGCAGCAGGTTCAGGATTCAGACTCGGCCTCTGACAGCGAGACTAAAGACAGGAAATCAGAGAAACTACAGCCACAAACATCCACTACAGGACACAAGGGACACTAGATACATGTTGGGACATAAAACCTGGTTTTGTGTTCTTTTTAAGCTCGTCCAATGCTGTTTTGGCATATTAGAATGATTATTTAATATTTTATGTTTTTGGCAGTTCTTAAAAGGATTATTGCTGACCTTAAAGGTTATATAGATATTTATTTGCATTCACTTGTTTCCACCACTGAATAAAAAATAAAAGCAGTAATTGTGACTTTTTATCTCACAATTCAACTCACAATTGCGAGTTATAAAGTCAGAATTGCGTGATATAAAGTTGAAATTCTGAGAAATAATTCCCTCAGAATTGTCCTTTATAACCATAGACTGTATAAAACATGGACGCAGTGTCCGTGACGTCAACCGTAGGTTTCTGAAGAGCATTTTTGAAGCCCAATGTGGGCGGAGCCGGCCGTCGCCATCTTGGCAGTGCGTAACAGTGCATCACTCCTGGATAACTGAAAATGGGCAAAGAGGCGGGATGTGGGTGGAGCTGAGATGCCTGGTTGCTGAAACCACGCCCTCCTAGCTCGACGTGATCAAGTTAGCTCAGGCAAAGGAAGTATCTAAGATAGATAGATAGCATCTAAAATATTAATAAAGATAACATGTTATACTTCATTTGAAAGTTTTAAGGGTTTACTACTTTAAAGGGTTAGTTCACCCAAAAATGAAAGTGTCATTTATTACTCACCCTCATGTCGTTCCACACCCGTAAGACCTTTGTTAATCTTCGGAACACAAATTAAGATATTTTTGATCAAATCCGATGGCTCAGTGAGGCCTCCATAGCCAGCAATGACATTTCCTCTCTCAAGATCCATTAATGTACTAAAAACATATTTAAATCAGTTCATGTGAGTACAGTGGTTCAATATTATTATTATAAAGCGGCGAGAATATTTTTGGTGCGCCAAAAAAACAAAATAACGACTTATTTAGTGATGACCGATTTCAAAACACTGCTTCAGGAAGCTTAGTTTTTGTTCAGCAACAGTAATATTGTAATTTGTGTCGCAAAATCAAAACGGTATTTCATACCTTTATAATGAAATGGCGATTGCGAGATGAATCTAATCCGTCATACTTGGGTAAAATGTCCATGATAAGCGTCCACTGAAAAACAAACAACAGCACTTTTTGTCCACAAAAGCGTTAAATCCATGAAATAATGATATATTATCCATTGTTTCTTCAGAATGATCTGCTCTCTGTCATCATTCTTTAAGAAATTATGCAATCTAAGCACCGTTTATGTTGTAAAACTGAACTAGACTCTCACAAACAAATTAGGCAGCATCCAAAGTAAATTTTGGCAAATTTGGTAAATTTCAAAATAGTGCAGCAGTTTTAGTTATAATATCCAAGCAGTGCTGTCGGATTTTGTGGCGTCTTGAGAGGCATATTCTCTAGCCATTGTCATTGTAGTAAATCTGACGGACAAAACTTTTAGCCAATGCCCAAACCAGGAGGTTGCCGCTTGTTTATATCTCGCAATTGCGAAAAATTCTCGTAATTGTGAGAAGAAAATCAGAATTGCGAGGAAAAGTCTGAATTCTTAAACTCGTAATTGTGACATATCAAGCAATTTCCCTCAGAATTGGACTTTATAACTCACAATTGTGAGAAAAAAAGTCAGAATTGCAAGAAAAAAGTCAGTATTGCGAGATATAACTCGCAATTATATCCCGCAATTCTGACTTTAGAACTCACAATTGCACTTTATATCACACAATTCTGAGAAAAAAGTCAAAATTGTGAGGAAAAAAAGTTATTTTATTATTATTTTTTTTTATTGCGTGGCGGAAACAAGCTTCCATGCTTTCCACTCATTACCTTCGAAGTGCATTTATAATGCTAAATACTATCACCATTAATGAGAGAAGACTGACAGTTATTGTACATTGTATAAATCCCTCCACATCTACAACTTTAGGCAATTCATTGCGGAGACATTGATGAATGTACTTTCTGTTATTTAAGTGAATTTCTGTGGTTGCATCGATTCCGATTTGCTGTTCTTTGTAATAGGAAAACTGCTTGTAATTGTAAATATGATCTTATACTTTGTTTGAGGCTTTATTTAATTTGAAAAGGGATAGTTATATATCTGGTGCCATTGTATATCAGTACATAATGCTGATATTTGAATTTCTGTACAGACTAAGATTAAATCTGAATTTAGGAATATGCTATAAGCAGAGGGGAAGAAACCATATCGTCAATCAATTTTAATGTTAATTTCTGACATTATGTGCATATTCATCTGACTTTTTTTACGTTCTTTATGATCGTTTGTGCGCTTAAAGATCATATTTTCTTATGCTGTGTGTGTGTGTGTGTGTGTGTGTGTGTGGTACTTGTTGCTTAGATGCAATATATTGCTGTACTGTACAACTTCAGTTCATCAAAGAGACAAAGGAGATCACTCACTTTATAACACTGACACTAAACTCAGGGGACAAGGTTGAAATGAGCCATTGGGATGTTTTTTTTAGTCATTGAAAAATAAAAACAGGAAAAAAATATATCTACTTCATTTTTTAATGGAGATACAGACTGGCAGAATTTGCTTCGGATAAAGTAATTCAGTTGTGACCGAATGGCTAAAGTCTGTGAAAAAAAAAAAAAGTATTTTATTGTACAATAAAGCTATAGAGACATGCATATGTTTATATTAATGTTTATTCTGCTTATTGATCGTCCATTATTCTGTGCATAAAATATTGTCTGCACTGTACATTAAAATCAAATTCATATAGTCCCTGCATATTTTGTTTACAAATTAAAATATCTAAAGTTATTAATTATATATACAGTTGCAAGAAAAAGTATGTGAACCACTTGCAGAATCTGTGAAAATGTGAAAAATTAACAAAATAAGAGAGATCATACAAAATGCATGTTATCTTTTATTTAGTACTGTCCTGAGTAAGATATTTTACATAAAAGATGTTTACATATAATCCATAAGACAAAAAAACAATAGCTGAATTTATTAAAATATCTCCGTTCAAAAGTTTGGGAACCCTTGATTCTCAATACTGTGTGTGGTTACCTGATGATCTATGACTGTTTTTATGTTTTGTGATGGTTGTNTCCACGACTGTTTGTGTGTTTTGTGATGGTTGTTCATGAGTCCCTTGTTTGTTCTGAGCAGTTAAACTGAGCTCTGTTCTTCAGAGAAATCCTCCAGGTCCTGCAGATTCTTCCGTTTTCAAGGATTTTTTGCATATTTGAACCCTTTACAGCAGCGACTGAATGATTTTGAGATCCATCTTTTCACACTGAGGACAATTGAGGGACTCAAACACAACTATTAAAAAAGGTTCAAACATTCACTGATGCTCCAGAAGGAAACATGATGCATTAAGAGCCGGGGGGTGAAAACTTTTAAACAAGAAGATGATGTGCAAGTTTTTCTTATTTGTTTAAAGATCTTCTTTTTTTTTTCTTATTTAGTACTTCCCTTCGGAAGCAACAGAAGATACTTGCATGTTTCCCGGAAGACAAATTAAGTATAATTTACCTTGATCTTTAAATTCTAAAAGTTTTCACCCCCTGGCTCTTAATGCATCGTGTTTCCTTCTGGAGCATCAGTGAATGTTTGAACCTTTTTTAATAGTTGAGTTTGAGTCCCTCAGTTGTCCTCAGTGTGAAAAGATGGATCTCAAAATCATTCAGTCACTGCTGGAAAGGGTTCAAATATGCAAAAATGCTTGAAAACTGAAGAACCTGGAGGACCTGGAGGATTTTTCTGAAGAACAGAGCTCAGNGAACAGAGTTCAGTTTAACTGCTCAGAACAAACAAGGGACTCATGAACAACCATCACAAAACATAAAAACAGTCATAGATCATCCAGGTAACCACACAGTATTGGGAATCAAGGGTTCACAAACTTATGAATGGGGTTATTTTTATAAATTCACCTATTTTTTTTGTCTTATGGATTATATGTAAACATCTTTTATGTAAAATATCTTACTCAGGACAGTACTAAATAAAAAAATAACATGCATTTTGTATTGTCTCCTTTATTTTGTTAAAATTATTCACATTTTCACAGATTCTGCAAGGGGTTCCCAAACTTTTTCTTGCCACTATATATATATATATATATAAAATTATGAAAAAGTATGATTTATAAATATAAATGTTTGGTTTAATATTTTTATATTGGTAATGTGATTATTATTGATCTCAAATGCTGATCATGGGGCGTTTTGGAATTAGTTTGTATACACAATTAATGAAAGTTTAAATCAAAAAGAGCACCTACTGAAATATAACCACGCCAGTTATCATAAATATCACCAGTGTATATGATTTGCTGAAAACTATGGCTCATGAATATTAAATACCTTACGTGATTGGACGCTTGACTAAGTGACGCGAGTATGAATACATTCACGAAGCTTTCGCCATAATAGGACAGGTAAACTGTCATACTGATCTTAGAAAATAATAACTTAGAAAAGTAACATACACAAATGCTTCTTTCCTCTAGTGGGCGCTTTCCGGGCAAAAACACGAAATACTGGGTGTTTTTGTGTGTAAATTAAGATATTTGCACACTGAATAAAAATATTTCGAATCCATTTTGCTACTTGACATAAGCATGAAATTCGCTTTCGCAATCTGAAATAAAATTATTTAAAAAACGCCTTAGTAATCATGAACGACTGTGATTGGTCCATTAACAACAGCGGTGAGAAAAGTAACATGTTCCACGTTAGAGTGGTGTTTCGTAATTATTTACTTATTTTTTTATTCGTTATATACATAATATTTTGCTTTAATATCTTTACATTTGGTTCTTCAGAATTTCACCAGTCACATGTTGTAATTTCTTACAATTGTCTGACTTTATTATTTGTTAATATTGTTCTGCTTTGTTTAAATATTTGTCTGATTTGAATAAAAATAGCCTTTGAATACAAATTCACACGCTGTACCTGACAAACAAGAAACCATAAATATATCTGACCCAACTTCGGTCCACTAACTCCCGCCCCTGTCCGAACTCTCACTAACTGCTGTTTACGCTCTTATTCTATTTCTAGGCAACTGAGCGCATTGACTTGCGTAACTGTGATTCTGAATTCGACGCTACGCATCTGTCACGCCAGAGACAGGGCGCCTTTACGACGCCTTTCTTCGGCCTTTCTGTGTTTTCAGCCCTTTTAAATGAACGTTGGAGGCCCAAAATGGATTTTGGAGATTTGTTTGACGAGCGAACTTTCACCTTTTCTGACTTTCAAGAGTTTACGGTCAGTATCTCGGGTGTTTTTGTTCTGTTTTGTTTGGCGGGTGACCGAGAAACTCACGCGAAACTGACTCACGCGAGAACTTTAATGTATTTAGCGTCTTCCTTCAGTATAAAGCCCAGAATATTAGACTGGAAGAACATGATTACTCTCAAATACAGCAAATGTTTCCTTTATTTCAGTATGTAAGGCAGTAACTATTTGCTGTGAGTATTAATGTAGTTCGAGGCTTCATTATAGGCCCAATGTTTAGGTGTGAAGAAACCAGTGGTTATGTTATTGATTTAATGATGTTAAATAGTCATACCTCTTTTAAGATAAAAACTAAGACATATATCTGACATTTAAACATGTTTTGTGTTCTGTAATCATGATCAGTTCCTGCCTAAACACGAGCATTGGTCAGAGAGAGTGAGGAAACGACTGTATTATGGTCTCGATTCTGACAGCCAGTTGGATGCTTTATCTTGTCCCATGACAGGTGAGTCAACTAGTAAAACTAGTGCAAACTATAGTGTCTGTCGTTGCAATGTCATTTAAGTTGTCTTTTTCACCTAACTGCTTGTTTTGTCTCCTGTGTTTACATGGAAAATGTCTTGAAACACGTTGAAGTTACGTAATATTTTAATCTAATAATTTAAATTAAAGGATTAGTTCACTTTCAAATAAACTTTTCCTGATTATTTACTCACCCCCATGTCATCCAAGATGTTCATGTCCTTCTTTCTTCAGTCGAAAAGAAATTAAGGTTTTTGATGAAAACATTCCAGGATTATTCTCCTTATAGTGGACTTCAATGGCCTCCAAACGGTTGAAGGTCAAAATTACAGTTTCAGTGCAGCTTCAAAGGGCTTTAAACGATACCAGACGAGGAATAAGGGTCTTATCTAGTGAAACGATCGGACATTTTCTAAAAAAAAAAGTTAAATTTTATATGTTTTAATAGGGCTGGGCGATATATCGCATGCGACTGTCACGCGCATTTCGTCAGTAAAGCCGGTTCCCTGATTATCACTAAATCGCCACCACCTGCTTTCAAATGGAGCGGCATATAATAGACAGAACTGTAGTTCACTGACAAGCCACGCAATATCGCGTTCATTATCGCAGATGAATCGCCTTCGATAATGAACGCGATATTGCATAGCTTGTCAGTGAACTACGGTTCTGTCTATTAAATGCCGCTCCATTTGAAAGCAGGTAATCAGGGAACCGGCTTTACTGACGAAATGCGCATGACAATCGCATGCGATATATCGCCCAGCCCTAGTTTTTAGTTTGAACTAAATTGTCATATAAAATATGCTAGTGCAAGTATATAACAATTTAGTTCAAACTTTGACCTGTGGAGGGCAGTAATACACTTAGCAGTGTCTACACTGCCGGAATTCAAATAAAGAAGAAGAAGAGAGCTAGTTCAAGATGAGCATTTATGGTTGAAACGTATACAAATTTTAATTTTTTTTAAAAAAAATGAGCGATGGTTTCACTAGATAAGACCCTTATTCCTCATCTGGGATCGTGTAGAATGCTTTGAAGCTGCACTGAAACTGTAATTTTGACCTTCAACCGTTTGGGCTCCAGTGAAGTCCACTATAAGGAGAAAAATCCTGGAATGTTTTCATCAAAAACCTTAATTTCTTTTCGACTGAAGAAAGAAGGACATGAACATCTTGGATGACATGGGGGTGAGTAAATTATCATGGAAATTTTAATTTGGAAGTGAACTTATCCTTTAAATAATTTTATTTTTACAATTATTTATTATGTGCACGCTGCTGTTTAAATATTTAGTTTATTTTAACTAACTATGAGAATTATTTTTTGAATAATTATATTTTTATTACGACTTAATTATTTATACTTCTATTTACAATTCTAAGAATCTAATTGTAAATCTAAAATTAAATATACATTTGACTCATATTAGTACTTGGTCTTCGCATGAAATTGAAGCAAAGTTTGTATATCATAATTGCATTCCTACATTTTCCCATGTTTGGGTAGATACTTTTTATCATGCATAATACGGACGGTTTATGTTGTACAGTATTGTATGTTCGTCACTCATAATTGTATTTCCTCTAGATATTGCTGTGGAACTGCTTCAGAAATCTGCCCCAAGTCCCATAAGGAAACTCCACAAGAAATACGCTGCACATGTGGCCAGGTAGGATTGCTGTATTATATCTCTGACTTCAAAATATAATCTCATTATTAAGGAAGAGGATTAGGGTCAACATAAAATTATCTTGAGATTAAAGTCATTATAATGCGAGGTCAAACTCAGAGTTGACTAAGTGATCCAACTCTGTCATGTCCTCTATCAGTATGCAATGAACATGACACTGATCCAATGTGTTTATTCTTGACATTTTATCTCGACTTTTTTTTCTCTTGAGATTTAACGAGTTGTTTCTTGAAACACAACGACTTTATTCTCAATGTAATGATTTTATTCTCAACATTGTATTTCGACTTTTTTTCTCAAAATTAACGTTTTTTCTCAAAACACAATGACTTTATTCTCAAATCTAAATGAGTTTAATTTAATGTTTTTTTTCTCGAAACACGACAAATTTATTCTCAATTTAATGAGTTTATTCTCAACATTCTATTTTGACTTTTTTCACGAAATTTAATGATTTTTTTTTTTCTCAAACCCGACAACTTTATTCTCAACAATTTATTTAGACTTTATTCCGGAAATTTAACAAGTTTTTTCTTGAAACACAATGATTTAATTCTCAAAATTTTATGTTTATTTTTGACATTTTATTTCAATTTTTTCTCAATTTAACAAGTTTTTTCTCGAAACACGAGGACTTTATTCTCAATTTCATGAGTTTATTCTCAACATTTTATTTTGACTTTTTTCACGAAATTTAACGTGTTTTTTCTCAAAGCACGACGACTTTATTCTCAAATCTTAATGAGTTTATTCTCAACAATTTATTTCGACTTTATCCTGGAAATTTAACAAGTTTTTTCTTGAGAAACAATGATTTCACAATTGTTTTTCTCAATTTAACCAGTTTTTTCTCGAAACACGACGACTTTATTCTCAATTTCATGAGTTTATTCTCGACATTTTATTTTGACTTTTTTCACGAAATTGAACTTTGTCTCGAAACATGACGACTTTATTAATGAGTTTATTCTCAACATTTTATTTCAATATTTTTCTCAAAATTTAATGATTTTTTTTCTCTCAAAACACGACGGCTTTATTCTCAACAATTTATTTCGACTTTATTCCGGAAATTTTCAAGAAAAGTTTTTTTTCTTGAAACACAATGATTTCATTCTCAAAATGTATTGAGTTTATTTTTAACATTTTATTTAGACTTTTTTTCTTAAATTTGAATGAGTTTTTTTCTCGAAACACAACGACTTTATTCTCAATTTAATGATTTATTCTCAACATTGTATTTCAACTTTTATTTTTTTCTCGAAAAACTGCAAGTTCAATCACACGTTATAATGACTTTAATCTCGAGAGTTTTTTTCTTGTCTTTGTTTTTTAATTAATGCTTGGCCCTAATCCTCTTCCGTACATTATAATACCTACTATACTGTATGTGTTAAATATTCACTGGATCAATATCAAACCCTTTTTTGTGTTACAGGGAAGCATGTATATCTCCTTGCGCTATGATGTTGGCCTTGATATACATTGAAAGACTGCGACACAGAAACCCCGAATACCTGCAACAGATCTCATCCTCAGACCTCTTTTTGATATCCATGGTACGCACATCCAAGCATTTTTATTAGCCTTATTATTTCTGGTTCACTGTTCTGGCCAACTTCACTGATTTCTCCTGTCATCTCCAGATGGTTGCCAGCAAATACTTGTATGATGAAGGAGAAGAGGAGGAGGTTTTCAACGATGAATGGGGTACTGCGGCCAAACTGGATGTTCAGACTGTCAACACTCTGGAGATGAACTTCCTCAATGCGATCGTAAGCGTGACCTTCCAAAGAACTAAAACAATTTAATGTAGTTTGACTGGTTTTGTCCTTGCATTCAGAGTTTGAATTATTAAGGCTAACACTAGACTAAGTTTCATTGTTAGGTTGTGATTTTTCTATAGAAATTGATTTGAAACAAGATCTTTCACATTTACAGGACTGGAATCTCTTCACCGAGCCCAGTGACTTCTTTAAGGTCCTCAGTCAGGTGGAAACCGGGTAGGTTGGTTAACACACATTTACTGTGTCGTAACAGTACATCTTAATAATGTTATTATAAAAATAATACTCATAAACTTTGAGTCACAGCATACATTTTTGTTCTTTTCAAAAGATCACAGACAATTGTTAATGGCATGACCCGTTTTAATAGCTCATGAGTATTTACGTTTTTTTTTTTTTTTTACTTTACAGTCTAATCTGTTTATCAGAGTGATTTGGATTAGCAGTTCATTTCTCTTAAGTTGTGAGTCATGTGCACATTTTGTTGTTACAATGTTATTATGACTTAATAGTTCAATATTTTAATGTGCTTCGTCCCTGCAGCATTGCGGAGCGGCAAGGTATGAAGCGAGGCTGGTTTACCTACACGGATCTCTGCGTCCTGTTGGAGCAAACCCATTGGAGGGAAGCCCTGTCGGCTATCTACCAGCACTTTACCAAGGTGAACAATCACAGCTAAACCTTATGAGCTCATAAATACTAGTGTCAAAAGTATCAACTTCAGTGCCAAGTTGGCCGTTGTGTTCACACGCTCAACAGATATGTCTGTGATTGGCTACAATGATCAACGCTTCAAAAACATGTTATAAATAGACATCTTTGACGCTCTTCACCGAGGTGCTTGCACAGATACCCATGGGAGCGTTTGAAAGCAGCCGTCTATCAGCGGACCCCTTATATTTCCGTTGATAGACGCCTGCTTTCAAATGCTCCGTGTGTATCTGTGTACGTGCAAAGATGTCTATTTATAACATGTTTTTGAAGCATTGATCATTGTAGCCAATCACAGACATATCTGTTGAGTGCATGAACACAATGGCCAATCAGAGGCGTGTAGGAATCCGCTCAACAGCGCTCAAAATGCTAGTGAGTAATGCTGGTATTGTCACGTTTTCAAAATTTCAGTACCGACTTGGTACTTTTGACAACACTAATAAATACACCCAAAAAGTAGCTCATATGAAATGTGCACTGTATTTCAAGTCATCTAAAGCCTTATGCTATTTGCTGAAAATCTACCCCATCTTAGCACTCAGATCAATTCAAATATGGCACATCAAGACACCTGTTTTGACTTCTGTGATATTTCACATGGCATCAAGGGTCAAGAGAGAGGATTTTGAGCAAATACCTGCTTAGATTTGGGTCTGTTCCTCACACTAAAGCTATTGTATGGCTTAAGAATAATATTTATGATCGTCTTTAATTAGGGCTGCACAATTTCGAATTATGAAAAAAATCGAATTATGAAATTTCTCATAAAAATTGTGCTTTTTAATTATTTTTTTTTTTTCAGATTTACTGTGCCTGTTTGTAGGGTGGCACAATTTGGACAAAAATTTTGATTATATATCAATTGACTATAAAATAATATGTGACCCGTGCTGGCAAAATGAGTCTGAATGTGCACAGGTTAATTTCAAGCTACAGGAAAAACAAGTGAAAAATTTAAATTTTGGTCGAATTTGAGGTTTTTCCAAAAATGAGTTCATTAAGCCCTCGTTTGTCAATCCCAATGCTCCAAGTATCAATTAAACATCTAAAAGTATCTTTATTTGTATGTTTTCTGAGAGGAGTACCTTTCCTTTGACCATGAAAAATGCTGTTTGTCACTGTTTGCTTCTGGACGACTGACAAGTTTGGTATCGTTGTAAAGCGCAGCATTCCAACTTTTTGAACATTCATAGCGAATTCTCGAAGGCATGAGTCTGAAGCAATGAAATGTGATTTTCAAACTCATGCTGATGTAAACAAAACAATCATACTTGTGCTGACTGACAGAAATATACACAGAATTACTGTATTTCAAAAAATCTGTCTTGGCGAGTATTCACGCAAACATGATCTGTTATGAACGTTTGGTTAACTGTTGGGGAAAAACATCTGATGTGTAACATTATATTAGATCTGTGCGTTACAGAAGGTCTTAATATAGATAGGCTGTCTGTTTCAATAATGTTATTCAAACAATTGTGTAATCATGGAAAAAAGTTGAATATATATATATTATTATTATATATTTTTTTCCTATGGATATGCATGGTTTATGCCAAATTTGGTGGTATTAGCAGGGATTTTAAGGTATGGTTGCTAGATGATTTCGTTTTGAAACCTTCAGAAAACTTTAACTTGATTTTTCTCAAAATTGACTTTGCTGACTTCAAACAGTTGTAGCTCAGTCAGTTTTTATCTGATTCTAACAAATCATACATCATTTTTGAGGGTTTTTAATAGAGAATAACAATAACTCATTTTTGAAAATGTACTCATTGCGACTCATTTTGCCAGCACGTCATATATATATATATATATATATATCACAATTTTTACTACTAAATTATTAAACAAAATAATATTACTATTGTAATATTTCACTAAAAACAAACAAAAAAATGTATTCAAGTAAAATAATATACTGAAAATTATCATTTTAAAGTTACAATACTAATATTTATGGCTGTCATCATTTCTTCAATTTCAAATGTTAAATCATTGAGCTTTTATTTTGGTGGTAATTCATTGGCAGCTCTTAAAGCTTCTCTTTTGTAGACAACAGCCAGTTTATAAATGTTTCTCATTGTTATTATTATTTTGTTGCGCTAAAATTTGGGTGTCAACCTTATTTATTACAATACAAGGTCAAAAACAAATTTTATTCATTTATTACTTTTTTGTGGTGGGGCCAGTGAAAATTGAATCATTGAATTCATTGAATCGAATCGAGAGCCGACTCGATTTGAGATCTTGTGAATCCAAATCGAACCGGGACATCTGTATCTGGGGGCAGTCGTGGCCTAATGGATAGAGAGTCGGACTTGTAACCCAAAGGTCATGGGTTCGAATCTCAGGTCCGGCAGGGATTGTCGGTGAGGGGAGTCAATGTCCAGCGCTCTCCCCACCCTCAATACCACAACTGAGGTGAGACCCTTGAGCAAGGCACCGTACCCCCAACTGCTCCCCGGGCGCCGCAGCAATGGCTGCCCACTGCTCCGGGTGTGTGTTCACGGTGTGTGTGTTCACTTCTGTTTGTGCACTTGGATGGGTTAAATGCAGAGCACAAATTCCGAGTATGGGTCACCATACTTGGCCACATGTCACTTCACTTCACTACCCAGCTCTAGACAACTGTTATCAGGAGCTGCTTGCATGTAAATGAACATAGTGCCACTCTAAAACCTGCCTTTGCGATTTAATAACCGCACTGAGATCATGGTTTCATTTTGTTTCATTTTGCAGCCTTATTTTTAATCAGTTGTTCTTTTCCTTCCCTCAGATCACCTGTATGTTGGGACTCCTGTACTTGACAAGCGTAGCCGGCCTCATCGCTTCTTCCGCTGTCATCCACCAGCTCAGCCGTCTTCCCAACACCAGCCACACTTACTTGGACCCGATTACGCACACATCCATTCAGACACCAGTGCTCCTCCCTGAGCTCTTGCTGGACATACCTCGACCAACCTCAAACCTCCATTGCTGCATCCTGACCAACGACAGCTTGAAGCCGCGGCCCACCGTTGTGCCCGAGCAGCCTACCTCTTCATCCTATCAGAACATGGCGCTCTGTCTCTGGGGCTCCATCCTCTCTACTCTTTCCTACTCAAACCCCTCGTTGGACATCCAGCCACAAGACTGTTTGGTATCCGAAGTGATCTGTAAAGGTCACACGGGCGGTTCCCCCCAATTCGCAATAGCTCGCAATGGCTCGACGACTCTTTCCTCTCCGTGGTATTCCCGTCTCACTGCACATTGGCTTGGGTTAGGTCAGTTTAGCATAGGCCTGATGTTTCCAGACCCCCATGTTAGCTCTATGCCACCATTTCAAAGTCACCCATGTTGCCCAGAGACTACTTTGCCATATGGGAAATTGCCATCTCTTCTAATGCCCGGTTAGATGAGTCTTCTAGCAAAATAAAGTTTACATGCGCAGTCAACTCCCTTGGTTTTCCTTGTTGTATATGAACCAGTGATATAGGTTGGATATAACCGGGTTGTGGTGGGATATCAGTATGTTGGGGAGAAGGTGGTAAGGATGTTAAAGTGCTTATTGACAGTTTGAATCTTGACGTGTGTGATGCAGTGCACGCTAATGCAGTATAAATGAATGGGTTTTATTTTATTTTTTTCCTTTTCCGGATGGGTTTGGCTGTTTTTAGGTGTTACGTGAAACCTCCAAAGCATCCAAACAAAAATAATGTTACGTAAGTTAACAAAAGGGTCTTCTCTTGTGCCGGAAGTGCGTGCTCTTGTTTTGAATAGTTTGTCTGGCTTTACGCAAGATGCCGACGTGCTGATGAGGGCTGTATTGTTATGAAGTTCCTTCCTGTGAAAGCCTTTATTTTCAAGTTGGGTTTGAATTTAAGCCTGGTTTTGTTCACTTGGTTTCAGAGAGGATGGGTAGAAGAAAAGAAAAAAGGGATCAGTTTTACAGTTTAGTTTAGGATATACATAATGTTTAGATAGTTGATGCCATACCTCGTCCACAAAGCACTGATCAAAGAATGCTTTATTTGACCGTTTTGTAACGATCCTCGATAATTTGATATCCTGAAGTGATAACATATTGGAATTACTGAACGGGCTAATTCAATAGATTTATTTGGGTTCATTGCTTTGTTAATGAGTTTAATTTGACTTTATTTTATGTTCTTTAAATGTAATTAAGCAAACGATATATTAGGACTTGGGCATAAAAAAAGCACCTGATTTAGTGAGCTCTTACATATCCACCATAATTTCTTCATGACTTCTGTTTTCTCATGAATTTTGTACATTTTGTATAGAAATTATAAAAGAACATATAGCTGCAACAAAAGTAATAAAAACACCTTAATCTCAAACATGTCTTTGTCTTTTATTATTATTATTGATATATATTTTTGTTGTATGCAATAGAAAATGTTTTTAAGCATGGATTTGTAGATTGCATATTGCTTTAAACTATATACTATATATTGCTTTATAATATAGAAATAAATATATATATTTGTTGATTGCATATTGCTTTAAACTATATACTATATATTGCTTTATAATATATAAATATAAATATATATATATTGCATATTGCAATTTTGCTTTAAACTATATACTATATATTGCTTTATAATATAGAAATAAATAAATATATATTATAATTTGTGTGTCTATGTATATATGTATGTGTGTAGGTATTTTTTTATTTTAAGGAAAATGTTCAAACCAAGTTTAATGACTAAATATTTCAAGCAATATCAAAGACATTTCTTAGTTGGCTTTTGGCATGTGTGGCGTAAAGTTAATTTTGGACCCTTCATGAAGGAGTGGGTGGGCGCGCGCATATCGCACAGGCCACGCGCTATTTTTGGAATAACCTGTGCGCGCTCCTACATGCCATCTCTCGTGTTGTCTGTCAGTGTAAAACCAGACACCTTTACACCACATTTAACAGGACTCTTACAGCAATATCCTAAAATAGGTAGTCTTCTTTTCACCAGAGCGTCGTCGCTTTGCCTTTGTCTGTCTGTCCGTCGGTCCTGCTGCGTTTAGAGGCAGCGTCGCGTCTTAAATGACCGACCTCAGTTGATCCTGATATAGCTCGGGTGAAGCGAGCATGCGCAGGACGCGGAGATGAGCACGGAGAAGCTCGGCAGTGGTGCACACGCACAAATGGACACTGGCACGCAGGTAAGAGACAGCAGGTAATAAACCTTCTCTTGCTGGTGTAAATCAGTGTCGGATGCGTGCGTTAAAATAAATGGAAAATACATCGTAAACATCATGTTTTTAGAAGTGGTAACATTGGTACTACCATATTTTTAACGTTATTATTTACAAAAAAAATAAAAAATACCACAGTGCTACTGTGGAATTACCTTGTTTTCTTTTTTTTAAAATTTACAATAGTAAAACCATGGTGGTTTGGAAGCCCAATGATACATGCATTTTAGTACTATGGTATATATTAAAGTACCATAATTCAGCCATCTGATTCATCTCTGTACCATGTTACCTCCAATTACTCTTTGTAAAGGATAGCATAGCAATGTAGCATACAATTTTTTGTAATAAAAACTACTGTTTTGATAAAATGATGTATATAAAACATGCATTTGATGCATTATTATTAGGGCACACAATTAAAATACTTGTTTTATGGCAGGACGTTCGCCATGAGGACTATATAATGAGCAGCACAGGTAGGTCAACACACACATTTCATAAATGAGCATTTACGCACAGCACTTTAGGTTCTTAGTAAGGCATCTTCAAAATGAAGATGTTTTTTGGTGTGTTTGTGTCCCTCCAGACCCCGATCCGAATGCAGAAGCTTATATGAACTTCATGAAGAAACACTGCTGTTATGATGCGATTCCCACCAGCTGCAAACTGGTCATTTTTGACACCACACTGCAGGTTGGGATGCAGTAACAGAAAATGTTATCATTCAACGTTATTTAAAAATGTGATTCTCTTTAAAGGGGACCTATTATGCCCCTTTTCACAAGTCTCTGGTGTCCTCAGAATGTGTCTGTGAAGTTTCAGCTCAAAATACCCCACAGATCATTTATTATAGCTTGTCAAATTTGCCCCTATTTGGGTGTGAGCAAAAACACGCAGTTTTTGTGTGTGTCCCTTTAAATGCAAATGAGATGCTGCTCCCGGCCCCTTTTCCAGAAGAGGGCGGAGCTTTAACAGCTCACGCTTCGATTGCTCAACAACAACAAAGCTGGAGAATCTCACGCAGCCAAAATGAGGATATTCAGTAACGGTGTTCAGCCTTACATTGTTCAAACCGGAGTCGACACTGATGGAGAGACTCAGGAAGAAGTTACAACTTTTAGAATGAAGCTGGACGTTTCTGAATGGTTTATGTAGTTGTTGTGGAGTTGATTCAACTCATCCACTAGCATGTGCCGTCATGTTAATCTTTTGTGCAAATCCAGCGTTGAATTGACCCTCGTTTGTGAAGCAGTCCGGCGTAAAAATAACGGCATGGTAACAACACTCTACTACAACAACTCTTCCTCTTTTCTAAAGCAGCCCAACATGGCCTCACATCTTTTGTTGTGTGTTCTCGGGGGCGGGTTTATGTAAATTTTTGGGTTAGTGATGTCACCAACCCGGGAAGAAGCTCGTTGTAGTCCCTACCAGCCGTTTGTTGTAGTCCTTAAACAGCGATTGCTGTAAAAGAAAATATCTCTCTTTGCATTGAACTTGAGCATCGTAACTTTGCAGATGTTGTTTATGATCAAACGGCAACATTACACACTAACTAAAGTTAAAAAACTGAAATCATAATCAACCACCCCTTTAACATCAATTATTCATTTAGAAGAGGTGATGAACACACATCTATTGTATCGACACAGGTGAAGAAGGCCTTCTTTGCTCTGGTTGCGAACGGCCTGAGAGCGGCCCCTCTCTGGGACAACAAACTGCAGAGATTTGTGGGTAAGACTGACCCTGCTGAGCATGTGCATATTATTTTTACCTATATGAATTGTTCTCTTTCCTATACTGTTCAATTCATCCCCTTGCCATTTCCTCAGGTATGCTGACAATCACAGATTTTATCAATATTCTTCACCGGTATTACAAGTCACCTATGGTGGGTTGCGATCCCTGCCTCTTCTCTAATGCCCACCTTGTGTTGTCCTTCACGGTTTGAATCATATTGATTTTTGCATTGACTGTCCACATAATGCTGCATGAAACAGATATTGTTTCTTTGTTAGTTGATAAAGTGCATTGAAACAGTATTCGGCCCTAGTCTTTTTCATACAAATGATTTCCTTAACCTGATATCTCGAGCTTTTGATTTGTAAATCAGTCGACTCTGTAACAGTTCAGCCTGTTAAAGAATCTTCTCATCAGCTTTGAGTAGATTTTCAGATACGTGTTGTCTTCTCCTATTCAATATTTATAATTATAAAGAGAAGTAATATTTTAAAATGTTTCAGTTTTAGATTTTTTTTTTAAATATATGTTTAAATATATTTTGTATATACACTGCCGTTTAAAAGTTTGGGGTCATTTAAAAAAAAAAAATGAAATTAATAATTTTTTCAGCATGGATGCATTCAATTGATCAAAAGTGACAGTAAAGACATTAATAATGTGACAAACGATTGCTATTTTCAATAGATTTCATAGCAAATCAACATATTAGAATGATTTCTGAAGGATCATGTGACACTGAAGACTGGAGTAATGATGCTGAAAATTCAGCTTTGCAAAATTACATTTAAAAAATATTTGAATAGAAAACACTTATTTTAAATTGTTATAATATTTCACAATATTACTGTTTTTACTGTATATTTCTTCAAATAAATACAGCCTTGGTGAGCAGAAGAGACTTCTTTTTAAAAACATCTTACCGAACCCCAAACCTTTGATAAGTAGTCTGTATTTGTAGATAGTCTATATATTTATATTACACTGTTTAATTATTATATATTTTATAGGTGCTTTCTTTGTCTTATAGGTTCAGATCTATGAATTGGAGGAGCACAAGATTGAGACATGGAGAGGTGATTCATTTCAAAGTAAATAATCTGAACTACACAGATGATGTTGGGATGTTGGGACGGCCATTACCAGTTTGATCAAATTAATTATGTCTTAAAAGGCACAATATGTTACATTTTTAGATTAAAATATCCAAAAAACACTCAACAATGTCATATATTTTGTTGACTTGTGTATCTACATTATTCCAAATGTTTCAAGAATGTTTAAATCCAGAGAAATAAGCAATTTTAACCAGGACACGGACTGTGTCCGTACGTCTCCAATCAATGACATCATACCCGCGTTATCCTTGATTTCCGGTTTTATTTTGTGGAAACCATGAAAACACCAAAGACGCTTTAATATATTCTGTGTTTTATTAGTCAGGTGAGCAACTGGTTGAATACATTCATCGACAGAATCATGTTTTTTAGCTCAACACAGTACGTCTTATCGTTTGAATCTCGTTTTCTTGATTTACCGCGAGTACCATGTTTTACCATGCCTAATACTGATCTATCTTACTGCAGTGTGACACAAGTGTATCATAGCAGCCGCCGAGTGAACACAGAGTAGCATTATAACAACTTTCAACACACAAATGTATCTAATATGATAAACAGTGCTGCATTACCCCACATACTCATGATCGGAAGAAGCAGAAGCGTCGACTGCGGCATAATAAAAGCTCCGCTGCTCTCGAGATGTGTGTCGCGCTCGTATCTCATTAGCAATCGCTCCAGCGGCCTCGTTCCGACCTCGTTCTTTAATACATTAGCTCATCCGTGAATATGATTTCTACCCGAGACTCATCGGATTCTTTTCCACCAGCTGTAGACGTGAAGACAACACCTCCCATGATTTCACGAAATCAAGGCGTCCTCAAGCTACGCCTTTGTTTTGAATAAGCGACTTCTAGAGGCTAAAACTACATAGTGTGCCTTTAAAGGACTATTGGTTTGACTTTCTAAAGCATTTACTATGTAAAATGTTTTGCTAAATAAAAAAATAAAAAAACTGCTTTTGACAAGCTCTTTGCATGAACTGCCCACTAGTGGAAAGAGTGAAATCAAACATTTTTAATATACATTCTTTGCATTACTTCAGATGTTAGGATGACATATTTAGTATTGAAACATTATCAGGCTGGCTGTATCTCCACAGGGCTCAATATATCTCATGCAGCTGTCATTGACTGTCATTGTGTGATTATAGGGCAAATTTACTGCAGTGTTACCTGAGATGAACGACTTGCGTTTGATTTTTTTCTGTTTCTGTTATGTGCTCTCTCTTTCTTTAGACGTCTATCTGCAATATCATGATCAATATCTCATCAGTATCACACCTGATGCAAGGTATTAAAAACTTACAGCCACACTTTGAGTTTTGGAGGTGCTGCCAGGGGTTGCAGGTGCCATGTACGATTTTCCTATACATAAGATTTGTAATCGTAATTTATATATAAGATGCAAAATAGATATTCATGTTTGCACTACCGTTCAAAATGTTGGGGTCTTTAATGTTTTTGAAAGCATGTTTTAAATGTTATATATATAATTTAAAATAAGTGTTTTCTATTTGAATATATTTTAAAATGTAGTTTATTCCTGTGTTCAAAGCTGAATTTTCAGCATCATTACTCCAGTCTTCAGTGTCACATGATCCTTCAGAAATCATTCTAATTTGCAGCTTGAGAAACATTTATTTTTTTATATCAATGTTGTGCTTAATGTTTTTGTGTAAATTGTGCTACTTTTTTTTCAGGATTCTTTGTTCAAAAGAACCGCATTTATTTGAAATAGAAATCTTTTGTAACATTATTAATGTCTTTACTGTCACTTTTGGTCAATTTACTGCATCCTTGCTGAATAAAAGTATTATTTTTAATAGTGCTGTCAAAATTAACACGTTAACATATGCAATTAATATTTAACGCAATTAACACAGCATCGTTTTTGAATAGTTTTTGTGGCTTTATTAAGGATTAATCTATATTAAATGTATAATTTCTGCAGTGAAGACTGTTCGATAGCCTAACTTTATTCAGTTTCTGTTTATTTCCTACCTGTTAGATCAAATATTTAAATTATACTGTCTTTGTTGTTTCTACATTAATTTGGAGATTAAATATGAAATTATTACGATATAAAAAGATATTTAAAAACTTAAACTTTAGGTGCGATTACAGAAAAATGTGTAATTAATTAGTTATTTTTTAATCGATTGACAGCAATCTTACTGACTCCAAACTTTTGAGCAGTAGTGTATCTATTAATAATATATTTTATATTCTGTATTAACACATTTTTCTGTCCGTACACAGCCTCTTTGATGCCGTCTACTCTTTACTGAAACACAAAATCCACAGGCTGCCGGTCATCGACCCAGAGTCTGGAAATGTCCTTCACATACTGACCCATAAGAGAATCCTCAAGTTCCTTCATTTATTTGTAAGATGAAAAAAATCCAGTTCTTGGTTCTATTTGAAATGTTCAGCAGGTTTTTGCATAAATCTGATTTTGTTTGCATCTCTAGGAAGCCACAGTGCCCAAGCCACGCTTCTTGAAGATGCAAATTAAAGATGCAGGAATAGGAACTTTCACAGACGTGGCCACAGTCTCACAGACGGCCACTGTGTACGATGCACTTTCTGTGTTTGTCGAGCGACGCGTCTCCGCTCTCCCAGTGGTGGATGACGATGGTACACTTCACTCAATAAAAGTCAAATAAGTCAGAAATGAATATATTACAAGACAAAATAAATGTACTTCCCTTCCTTCTGTTTCTTTTTCTAGGCAAGGTGGTTGCCCTGTATTCCAGATTTGATGTGATTGTAAGAATCTCTTCTCCTTTTTTCTTTTCAGACATTAAAAACCGCATTGGCTTACTGAGAGAACTTGTAACCCATATCTTAAATTATGATATTTTAGTTTTGTGCCTCTGTTTCTTCTAACAGAATCTTGCAGCGCAGAAAACCTACAATAACCTGAGCATGAGCATGCAGGAGGCGGTGCGGAGGAGGCGCTGTTATGTGGAAGGAGTCATTAAATGCTATCCTGACGAGACTTTGGAAACTGTTATTGACAGAATAGTCAAGGCGGAGGTAAGTGTGTGTATTCTAAACTGAGGCTGCTCTCGTTATTTCTGAGATGTTTGAATTGGCTGAAGGACTACAGTTGGCTAATACTGGCACATTTATAGAAATGTTAATTAATGTGTGCATCGTATTTATAAGTAAATTGAAATATAAATGATTTAGAAATGAAAAATATAAATGAATCCATTTCATATCTCCATATATATTTATTTTATAATTGTTTTGCAAATGTTCTATTTTGTTTTGTTTCGAATTAGATTTGTCATACTATTTTGCAACAAATGTCATTTAATTTAAATTCTACATGAAACAGAAGTTGTGATAATCTTTTCTTTCCTATTATGATGTACAGTACAGACCAAAAGTTTGGAACCACTAAGATTTTTAATGTTTTTAAAAGAAGTTTCGTCTGCTCACCAAGGCTACATTTATTTAATTAAAAATACAGTAAAAAACAGTAATATTGTGAAATATTATTACAATTTAAAATAACTGTGTACTATTTAAATATATTTGACAAAGTAATTTATTCCTGTGATGCAAAGCTGAATTTTCAGCATCGTTACTCCAGTCTTCAGTGTCACATGATCCTTCAGAAATCATTCTAATATGCTGATTTGCTGCTCAATAAACATTTATGATTATTTTCAATGTTGAAAACAGTTGTGTACTTTTTTTTTCAGGATTCCTTGATGAATAGAAAGTTCAAAAGAACAGCATTTATCTGAAATACAAAGCTTCTGTAGCATTATACACTACCGTTCAAAAGTTTGGGGTCAGTAAGAATTTTTATTTTTATTTTTTTGAAAAGAAATTAAAGAAATGAATACTTTTATTCAGCAAGGATGCATTAAATCAATCAAAAGTGGCAGTAAAGACATTTATAATGTTACAAAAGATTAGATTTCAGATAAACACTGTTCTTTTGAACTTTCTATTCATCAAATAATCCTGAAAAAAAATATTGTACACAAATATTTTGTACAATTGTACACATTAAATGTTTCTTGAGCAGCAGATCAGCATATTAGAATGATTTCTGAAGGATCATGTGACACTGAAGACTGGAGTAATGATGCTGAAAATTCAGCTTTGCATCACAGGAATAAATTACTTTGTCAAATATATTCAAATAGTACACAGTTATTTTAAATTGTAATAATATTTCACAATATTACTGTTTTTTACTGTATTTTTAATTAAATAAATGTAGCCTTGGTGAGCAGACGAAACTTCTTTTAAAAACATTAAAAATCTTAGTGGTTCCAAACTTTTGGACTGTACTGTATATCTAAGTGAAACGGCTTCTCGAACAAGTAAAAATGTAGGGCGGGACTTGATTTTGTCCATCTGGAGTTTGATTGACAGGCGATCTAACCAATCATATCGCCGAATCCACCATTTTGTCTGACAAAGCGCAGTCAGGGGAGGTAACGTTAGTAGATTAACGTCAGCGGACTTGATCTTGAAAATTGGTGTATACTGACGCCTTTCCGCGGTTGAAACAACATTTCTTCTGATGTACATTCATGTTTATTTGGTGCTGTAAATGAACTAGTAGGAAGAGATGATCGGTTCACAAGCCGCTTGATCTAAAGCGCTACAGCGATCTGTCACGACATATTAAAAACATATTAACAAAAAATTGTTTCTGTGATGGATAGGTTTAGGGTTAAGGGATAGACTATAGAGTTTGTACAGTATAAAAATCATCATGCCTTTGGAATGCCCTCATAATGATAGAAATATGTGTGTGTGTGTTTTTTCTGAGATGTTCAGTCTTGGCTCTGTGTCCAGGTCCATAGGCTGGTGCTTGTGGACAGAGATGACGTGGTTCGGGGAATAATCTCTCTCTCAGACCTGCTGCAGGCCATAGTCTTATCTCCAGCAGGTATTGATGCTCTGTTTTCCTAAACTGAGAGGATATGTTTTCTCCCGTTCCCTCATCTAACCAGCACTAGAAACCAGGTAGGCTTTACTCTGCCTTCCCAGCCTAGCTTTGCCAACACATGCATTGCTGCTGCATACAGTTCTAGACAGAGGTTTGCACACACCTTTATTACGACTATTTTCTATGGTTTATAACTAAAGTAAAGTCATCAAAACTATAAAAAAAACATGAATGGAATTATGTAGTGATCAAAAAATTAGTGATAAAAAGTAGTGATAAAAGAAATCTCTTTTATTTGAGGTGCATCATGGGTTGTTTGACACTATTGAAGGCGTTCACTTGTTGATGCTTTTCCTTCACTATCCACTCAAGCTAATTTATTTGGAAAGGTTTATTATTATTATTATTAGTAGTAGTAGTAGTAGTACATAAAAATAATAATAATAAATAATAATTCAAATAATTTTTTTCCCAAATAATAATAATAATAATAATTATTATTATTATTATTATTTGGGAAAAAAATTATTTGAATTATTATTTATTATTATTATTTTTATGTAATACTACTACTACTACTAATAATAATAATAATAAACCTTTCCAAATAAATTAGCTTGAGTGGATAGTGAAGGAAAAGCATCAACAAGTGAACGCCTTCAATAGTGTCAAACAACCCATGATGCACCTCAAATAAAAGAGATTTCTTTTATCACTACTTTTTATCACTAATTTTTTGATCACTACATAATTCCATTCATGTTTTTTTTATAGTTTTGATGACTTTACTTTAGTTATAAACCATAGAAAATAGTCGTAATAAAGGTGTGTGCAAACCTCTGTCTAGAA
>RJVU01070129.1:4428669-4454101 GCA_003731715.1 Anabarilius grahami
TCCTATCATACATATGCCTAATTTATATTTGCCTACAAAACACATTTCCTGCATTTAAGCATAATGCATACAATCACGAAAAACATGCATTAATTCAGGTGTGTTCAAATGTTTTACTAGTACTGGTAAATTACCCCACAGTATTATGTTTCTTTATTAATACATTCATTATAATGATTATTGTATATCATATCATCTGAAGACATCATGTTATGTCTTGTGTTATGTAAAGCTCCAGCACCCATGAATCGCAGCCACTCCTGATACATTTTGCTCTCCACAGTGCTGACACATTTTCCCTCTACTTTTGGCTGTTCACACCCAGTGAGCAATGAAAAACCTGAAAACACCTAGATGCAATACTAATCATAGAAAATTGCTGATGAATAGCATACTCCCCGCATGCTCTATGCATGTGTGTGACCTCTTTGTTGGTTGTATGAGTATGTGAATGTTTGAGAATACCCTGGTAGGTCAGGGACGTGACCCGGGTCTCTTTGTTACGGTCATTTAACACCAGAGTGGTTGGAAACACAGTATAATGTCAACAAACAGCCGCTGGTCCAGACATCTCACCTCTCTCTGCTGATATTGTGGTCGTTCTAGAAAGTATTTTTATGAAAACCATGATATTATACAGTTCAAAAAGCATTGTAATTCCGTTCTACTCTTTGTAAGTGAATTCTCTTATCCTGTTTCAGGTATTCAAAACAGATAAAATATGACTGCGAGCAAGAATGAAGAAAGAATCTCTTTTTTACATGATGCATTTACATTGTAAAACTTCATGGATCATGTAGAGTGTATAATATATTAAACAACAAATTTCTCATTTAACTGAGAGATTGTTTATGATGAGTACTGACAAAGAGAAGTGTTGCTTTAAGTTTTTATGTATGAGTGAGCACACAAGGGCTGGGATTTTGATCAAATTGATCATCTAGTTTGCCTTGTTGTGCTGTTATGAAATGTATAGTCATATTATCATGTTTTTTTTTTCTAATAAACAATTCCTTGTGCTCTTTTTTTTCTTTTTTTGCCTGATTGCCTACTCCACAAAATAACAAGAAATAACTAAAAACAAGAAAGAACATATGTTGCAACCATTGGGCATCAAATGTCACACTATTTCCTATGAAACAAAGAGACAAAGCAAAGGACACTATATGAATACTGTATCCCACAAAAAAAAATTATTTCTGTTGCTAATCTTAACCATCTGTTGCATTTTAGCTGCTTATTCTATTTCTAAATTAATAAAATAAACTTATTAATAAATTAAACTTAAATAAACTATTTGTAAAATAAATATTTGATTTATTTAATTAATAAAGTAAATTTTTATTTTAAGTGTTAACAATGTTATTGAAATATTTATATTTAAAAAATAAATATAAATAAATATAATTTCAAAAATATATAACCAAACNACGGTCCTCCCACATCAGTGTTGCCATGTCCGCGGTTTTCCCGCAGAATTGGGCTACTTTAACAGTATTGCCGCGGGTTGTTTTTCATGTTCGCGGGTTGAAGCGACCCCAATAACGCTATATTTAGCCCACGAAATGCGAATTTTAACAGTATCCCCCCAACACAAAACCACCAATGGTTGACTTTTTAATGTTGTATGTTTTAATGCAGTTATCACATTTACCTAATTCGCCAATAAACCAGTTTTATTGGTTGCAATAAAGACAAAGCTATTAATTGGGACCGTTTAAGAAATGCCGTGTCTGTAATTAGACATGCACACGCAATTTTTTCCAGCACTTGCATGTTATTTTTAATGTGATGACCACAAACATTATTTGGCCATCCTTCTGAGATTGTCCCCATTGTAAAAGCGAACGTTTAAAAATCTAGGAAATTCAACATTTGATAGAAAACACTTATTACATTAATTACTACTGTAACCAGCAGGTGGCGGCAGAGTAGCATTTATTTGCGCATATATTAGCTATTTCCTGTAATAGTATTGCTTTTGAATAAATATTAAACATTATAAAATAACTAGGTTTAAAAATACGTTTTGTCAATGTGAAGTATGAAGTACTCACAGAATCTCATGAAAAACAATAACTTTTCATGTGAATTACACAGAAAGCGAGCACCGCGCTTTCCCTTTGTAATCACAGCAGCTCAGTCAATGAATCTAAAAGTGCACAATAAATATTTAATTTTTGACACTTTTTTTCAAACGAAAGTGTGAAAACTGATGGTCGAATTGAATTTAGCCGAGGAGGAACACTGAGGTACGTCTTTATTTTTATTTTTATGTCGTCTTATGTTTGAATAACTGAATTAATGCTATGCCTGACTATTCAAGTCACTATATTCTGATTATAAACTAAGTATTACACTATTGATGCTCAACACATATTATTGCGGAAGTTCTAAAGAACGCATTGACGTCACTTTCCCGCCGGAACACGCTCCCAGCTGGACTGAGTGGCAAAAGAACCTGCTGCATGACTGGATTTAATAGGGGAAACTGCGAAAACGAGAGTAAAACAAACGAATTACACTAAAGGTTGGGCTCGAAAGTGTTCAAAGAAACCTAATCCATGGATATTTTCATGCAGCCAGGAATTGTGTTTCCTGACGTCGGAGAAATACAAATCGGAGTGATCACTTATATCAGTGTTATATATCATATCGTTCAGCCCTAAAACTTGTATAGTTTTTGTCAGTGTTTATTTAAAAGCACCCAATTATGCAGAATATAAGATAATAAATATTTAATTGACGAGTTGTCAACACAATATATAACAATACAATATATAGGGTATGATTTTACCCCAAAATCCAACATTTGATAACTGCAAATCAACGTTTCTCTGCCTGAAGTCAATTTTTTTTCTGTGAATTGCAGCAATCAATTTGCTTCTTTTTTCTGTAGCTTTCAGCAGTCTTTAAAAATATACCTCAGATTTTATGTCAAAGCTATTTGTACAGTCAGTCGCAAAGCTCTTTCCCGTTTGGGATGTGTTTCGTGTGTTTTTCGCCGCATTAAACCAATGCTGCCACTCACTCTTTTTGCCACTCAGTGGGCGTAACCACAGTCATAACGGCTGACAGTGACGTCACATGCATATCTTTATAGCCAATTGGGCGGGCTTTGTTGTGAAAACCTGGCAACCCTGTCAGAGCCGTTAAATAATTTATAGCGGTGAATGAGAATGTGTTTCAATTTGCACAAATAGCTAAAGAGTGTTTTCAGAACTTTCAAAAAGAGGGGAAAAGTTAGAGAGCGATTGATAACGGCAGTCAGAAGAGAAAAATATGTAAGTTTTTACCGTCACTCCCATACAGGGTTGCCAGGTGTTCACAACAAAACCCGCCCAATTGCTCCTCAAAACTAGCCCAGTGGTATTTCAGGGGGGTCCCACTGTAAACATCGCATTCCTGAGGGTTAAATTTGCATTTTTGGCGGGGCTTCCCTGGTAAAATTCGCATTCCAGGGACTAAATATCACATTATTTTGGGTCGATTCAACCTGCGAACACAAAAACAACCCGCAGCAACAGTGTAAAAGTAGCCCAATTGACCCTTCGTCGGGAGTTTGATTGACAAGCAATCTAACCAATCATAACGCCGAATCCGCAATTTTGTCCGACAAAGCAGTCAGGAGTTAGAAAATTAACCTCGGTGGACTTAAACTTGAAAAATGGTGTGTACTGATGTCTTTCCGCGTTTGAAACAACATTCATTCTCATGTTCATTCATGTTTATTTGATGCTATAAATTAACTAGTAGGAAGAGATGATCGGTTTACGAGCCTCTTGAGCTGAGGCGCTACAGCGATCTGTCACGACACATTAAAGAGCCTCAAAACTGTTTTACTGTTCGAATTTCTTTAAAAACTACACAATTTAAAAGCTGGGACTTAGTTTAATATCATAAGTAACCTGCTCTGTCTTGTCTGTCGACGTGTTGTCAGTGTCCTCTTTGCTCCGCGATGTATTTTTCACTCTGTGTGGCGTAACAGCGCCATCGCTTGTCCAAAAAGGCAACAGTAACTAAGGGGGGCGGGTCTTTGTGAAGGGTCAATTGGGCGGGTTTTGTTGTGAAAACCTGGCAACCCTGTCAGAGCCGTTAAATAATGCGGTGAATGAGAATGTGTTTCAATTTGCACAATAGTGTTTTCAGAACTTTCAAAAAGAGGGGAAAAGTTAGAGAGCGACTGATAACGGCAGTCAAAAGAAAAAAAATATGTAATTTTTTACCGTTACTCCCATACAGGGTTGCCAGGTGTTCACAACAAAACCCGCCCAATTGCTCCTCAAAACCAGCCCAAAACACAATGGTATTTCAGGGGGGTCCCACTGTAAACATCGCATTCCTGAGGGTTAAATTCGCGTTTTTGGCGGGGCTTCCCTGGTAAAATTCGCATTCCAGGGACTAAATATCACGTTATTTTGGGTCGATTCAACCTGCCAACACAAAAAACAACCACTTTTACAGTACACTTTACACTTTTACAGTAGTAAAAAAAGTAGCCCAATTCCGCGGGAAAACCGTGGACTTGGCAACACTGCTCCCAGTATTAGAAACACCCTCATAGCAGCGTTAACAATTTTTTATTTATTTTTTTGTAATTTGATGCAACGGTAATATAATACTAAGTATAGTGAAATAACGTCCGACAGTGCTTTTGACATTCTGTAAAAAAATACCTCAGATTTAGTATCAAAGCTATTTGTACAGTCAATCGCAAAGCTCTTTCCCGTTTTGGATGTGTTTCGTGTGTTTTTCGCCGCATTCACGCTGAAAATGCTGCCGCTCACTCTTTTTGCCACTCAGTGGGCGTGACCGCAGTCATAACGGCCGACAGTGACGTCACAATTGGCGGGTTTTGTTCTGTTGTGAAAACCTGGCAACCCCGTCAGAAGCCGTTAAATAGCGGTGAATGAGAATGTTTCCATTTGCACAACAAGCATTAACATTTTTTTTTTTTTTTTTGTAATTTAATGTAACGTTAATATAATACTAAGTATAGTGTTATAAATGTACGCACATTAAAAAAAAAATGAAAATATAAAAAAAACTTTGCAGGGTTTACGGTATTGATGACCGTTAAAACGCGTCATCACAGTCTGTGAAAAGGGTCTATTTAAAAAAAAACAGTTATTATTAATTAATACGTACTATAAAAAAAATATCAAAACAAATAATTGGTAAATAAACAATCTAAATGTCAAGTTCAATCACACACACACACACACAAAAAAAAGTAATTTTGTGTTTGTGCTGCAGCCAGCAGATGTCACCCACGGGCGCAGTAAACACTGAACATGTGACACTGTAAGAGCCTGTAAGATCCACAGTGTGTTTCTGTTTTTTCTAATAATCCATGACGAGCCTCTCCTGACCAAACCCCGTCATCAACAACACACACAAACAACACTGGACAAGTCACAATGGCGAGCAGACGGGCCTCGGTGTCTTCCTCATCGGCGGGTCTGGAGGCCTGGTTCCCCGCGCCCGGCAGCGGGGAGGATGAGCCGGAGCTGCGGCGGCTGCGGGAGCGGCTGCGCGGGTGGCTGTCGCAGTGCGAGCCCGCGGTGATCTACGCGCAGCGGCTGCTGGTGTGGGAGAGGCCGCTGCACAGCATCATCGCCGCGCTCGCGCTCAACACGCTGTTTTGGTGAGACACGCTCGGTTTCGGCGAATGAAGCGGTTAATTTGGAAGGGACGGTGTTAATCCTGACGAGTAGCTCGTAATCTGGTTAATCTGCTCGTTAGTAGATGCTCCGTGTTGCTTTTGTGGAAGCTTCGCTGCTTTTACCGTGGTGTTGCTATGGACATGTGCTATGTTTTTGGATTACGGAATACCATGGTATTCTTGGGGAACCATGTAAATATCATAGTATACATTCAAATACCATAGTATTACCATGGATTTTGGACATATATCATGATACATAACAAGTCATCCTGTACAATAACATTACCACATGATTACTGTGGCATACTATTGCAAAAAATACTATGGTAGTACTATAGTACAGTCATGGTACTTTGTATATGCCCTGAATGTTTGTCATGTTCATGGCATTTACACTGTACACTGCAAAAAATGCTGTTCTTACTTAGGGTTTTTGTCTGCTTTCTAGTCAAAATATCTTAAAGTTCTTAAATTAAGAGGCATTTTCTTGACAAGTAAAAATTATTTTCTTGTTTTTAGGATGTCAAAATTAAGTGAGTTTTTCCTTAAAACAAGCAAAATAATCTTAATCCAAACTGAAAACAAGATTATATATCTTATTTTTGGTTTGATATAAGATTATTTTGCTTGTTTTAAGGAAAAACTCACTTAAAGGTGCCGTAGAACGTGTTTTCAAAAGATGTAATATAAGTCTAAGGTGTCCCCTGAATGTGTCTGTGAAGTTTCAGCCCAAATACCCCATAGATTTTTTTTAATTCATTTTTTTAACTGCCTATTTTAGGGCATAATTAAATATGCGCCGATTCAGGCTGTGGCCCCTTTAAATCTCGTGCTCCACGCCCTCGGAGCTCGCGCTTGCCTTAAACAGCATAAACAAAGTTCACACAGCTAATATAACCCTCAAAATGGATCTTAACAAAGTGTTCGTCATGCAGCATGTCTAATCGCATAAGTGTGGTATTTATTTGGATGTTTACATTTGATTCTGAATGAGTTTGATGGTGCTCCGTGGCTAAAGCTAACATTACACACTGTTGGAGAGATTTATAAAGAATGAAGTTGTGTTTATGAATTATACAGACTGCAAGTGTTTAAAAAATGAAAATAACGACAGTCTTGTCTCCGTGAATACAGTAAGAAACGATGGTAACTTTAACCACATTTAACAGTACATTAGCAACATGCTAACGAAACATTTAGAAAGACAATTTACAAATATCACTAAAAATATCATGTTATCATGAATCATGTCAGTTATTATTGCTCCATCTGCCATTTTTCGCTATTGTCCTTGCTTGCTTACCTAGTCTGATGATTCAGCTGTGCAGCTCCAGACGTTAAATACTGCCTTGTCTAATGCCTTTCATAATGTTGGGAACATGTGCTGGGATATGCAAATATTGGGGGCGTACACCCCGACTGTTACGTAACAGTCGGTGTTATGTTGAGATTCGCCTGTTCTTCGAAGGTCTTTTAAACAAATGAGATTTATATAAGAAGGAGGAAACAATGGAGTTTGAGACTCACTGTATGTCTTTTCCATGTACTGAACTCTTGTTATTCAACTATGCCGAGGTAAATACAATTTTTAATTCTAGGGCACCTTTAATTTTGACTTATTTTTCCTAAAAACAAGAAAATAATTTTTACTTGTCAAGAAAATGCCTCTTAATTTAAGAACTTTAAGATATTTTGACTAGAAACAAGACAAAAACTCTAAGTAAGAACAGCATCTTTTGCAGTGTACTGAAAGATTTAAGAATACAATATGTGTTCATAAAACTGTGTTAGTGTCGTGTCTAAAAAAACATGGTACTTCTTTTGTAAGGGGTAAATACAATGTTGTATGATTATGGTTTGTTATTAGACTATTATCAGGGTAATACCATGTTTTTTTCTGGCTTTTATCGTGGTATTACTATCTATATTATATCAATAGTTTAATATACCACATATTATTGTAATATGTATTATTAATTGTGTTTACAAACACATGCATATACGTGTATATATTTAAGAAAAAAAAAATCTTAAATATATACATGTATGTGTATATAAATACAAAATAAATATGCATAGTACGCACACATATATTATGTAAACACAAACTTTTATTTTGGATGCGATTATTGAACAGCCCATATGTGTATATATATACAGTACCATTAAAAAGTTTGGAAAGATTACTATTTTTAATGTTTTTGAAAGAAGTCGCTTAAGCTCTTCAAGCCTGCATTTATTTGATCAAAAATACAGAAAAAAACGGTAATATTGTGAAACATTATTACAATTTAAAATAATGGTTTTCTATTTTAATATACTTTAAAATATAATTTATTTCTGTGATGCAAAGCTGAATTTTCAGCATCATTAAATCCAGTCTTCATTGTCACATGATCCTTCAGAAATCATTCTAATATGCTGATTTGATACTCAGTTATTATCAATGTTGGAAACAGTTGTGTTGCTTAATATTTTTTGGAAATTGTGATACTTTTTTCATGATTCATTGATGAATAAATAGTCAAAAAGAGCAGCATTTTTTCAAAATAGAAATATTTTCTAACAATATAAATCTTTATTATCACTTATCAATTTTAACACATCCTTGCTGAAAATAAATATTAATTTCTTCCAAAAAAAAAAGAAAGAAAGAAAGAAAAATATAATGACTCCAAACAGTAGTGTATATTGTTACAAAAGATTTAATTTAAATAAATGCTGCTCTTTTTTAACTTTTTATTCATCAAAGAATCCTGAAAAAATGTATCACGTTATGAAAAAATATTAAGCAGCACAACATTTGTAATAAATCAGCATATTAAAATGATTTCTGAAGGATCATGTGACACTGAAGACTGGATTTAATGATGCTGAAAATTCAGCTTTGATCACAGGAATAAATTATATTTTAAAGTATATTATAATAGAAAACCATTATTTTAAATTGTAATAATATTTTACAATATTACTGTTTTTGTCTGTTTTTGTGATCAAATAAATGCAGGCTTGATGAGTAGAAGAGACTTATTTCAAAAACATTAAAAATAGTAATGTTTCCAAACTTTTGAATGGTACTTATATATAATATATATATATATAGTGCACAGCATAAATGAGTACACCCCCTCTGAACAAATACAAAATATTTTCTTTATGATCACTAATGCAATTCATGGAAAGATGGCAAAACTAAAATTTATTAAACATATACATAATAAAAACTGAGAAATATATGTCATTAATTGCCATAAATTTAGTAAATTAGCCAATTTTGTTAAAATTAAGGATTGCAGAAATGAGTACACCCTAGATTTAATTCAACATATGTATAATATTCTAGTACCTACTTAGTATGCCCTCCATAATTTTGAATGTACTGCTCTGACTCATTTGGCACATCTGTCCTGTTTAACTCCTGGATGATGAGCTCCTGATCTTTAATGGGGAGTGTTGCTCAACTCTTCTCTACAGAATCCCCCACAGGTGCTCAAGAGTGTTAAGATTGAGTGCAATACATGCATTCACCTTGGGAGAATATCCTCATTGTCATGTTGAAATAATGCCAAACAATGCAGGGAATGAGGAAAGGGTAACATCTTCTGTTTTTAAGTTTGTGTATTAAATTACACAGTGGTAAATTACACAACTCCCTCACAACTTCAGCACTCATACATCCCTATATAAGAGCTTTACTACCACTGAACTTTACTGTGGGAACCAGGCACTTCTCACTGTACTCCTCCTCCAGCAACACCAGAACATTTTGGATGCAGTTAGATCCAAAATGATTGATTTTGTCTCATGTGACTAGAGTATTGATTCCCAGAATCTATATTTCGTAAATATGGGCTTTGGAAATGGCTAACTGACGTTATTGTGCTTTGACTACAGTAGGTAGCTCCAGTGAGAACAACAACCATGCATGTCATTTTTGCAGGCTGCATCTTACTCTATGAGATAAACAGTCACTCTTTTCATAGCTTTTGCTGGCTCTGAGACACTCGCTTGGTATTTCTCCTGCTCTTTGTCTAGAAAAAAATCCCTCATCACTAAACGAAAGCTTAAAATGAAGGCCTGATTATTTCAGGGGGCTTGTCACAAGTCCATTGTTTTTGAATTTCTGTGTTACTTTTGCTATAATTTCACACTTAAAACAATGATTTGGTAATCCTCTTGTACCACTGTCCTCTTTTGTGCTAAGAAATAAGTCTCCTGACAGTTCCATTGTTGTGAGCATTAAGAGAATGATTCAGTGGGCTATTCAACACTTTTATTTGTCAAGAAATTACTTCTCTTTAAATGTTTTGGTTCAACATACTTACCTGTTGATCAAACATTGCCTTAAACTTACACCAGAAAATTTTATTTAGTAACTTTTAGGAGGGTGTACTCATTTTTGCTACACAACATTTTATCACCTTGATAAGAAAATCTTATTTTCCTGAATAATTTTGACATGCTTCTTTGGTAATTGATTAAGCAGACTTGCTGGAACATTATATCTCTAAAGAACGCTAACATGTCTTCTAAGTAATTGCTGACTTTTAGAGGGGGTGTACTCATTTATGCTGTGCATATATATATATATATATACACACACACACACACACACACACGCAGAATATAAAAAAGATTTATCTGTGTGTATATGGCAATAATAATACAACAATTATACTTTTTCTATGCAGGAACTATTGTAAATTTTCATATTGGATGTTACATACATGACTTATTTCTATCATATAATTGAGTCATATGTTGTTTTTATAACTGAATGTGATTATTTAATCAGTGTATGTGTGTTTTAGGCTCCTGTCGTCCACATCTTTGAGACCTCTGTTCCTCCTGAGCGTGTCTCTCATTGGACTGACTCTACTGGAGAGATGGAAAGACAAGCTGCCACAGATCACTGGTAATGCATCGATACACTATACTGTGTTTTTGATTCATAGCATCACATACAACGCATACACAATAGGACTAGGCAGCATAGCTTATGTAACAGACTGTATGTTTTACATAATTTTGCAAATGTTTAATTCATTACTCAAATGCATTTGCTTTAAAATGTCTTTTGTTAACTCGGAACATAGTCATGGGTAAAGTAGATGCAAAATAAAAGAACTAACTGTTTTCAACATTGATAGTAGTAAAAAATGTTTCTTGAGCAGCAAATTAGCACATTAGAATGATTTCAGAAGGATCATGTGACACTGAAGACTGGAGTAATGATGCTGAAAATTCAGTTTTGGTCACAGGAATACATTACATTTTAAAATATATTCCAATGGAAAATAGTGTAAAAATGTTTCCACAATAATACTGTTTTACTGCATTAAATAAATTCATAAAATAAATAAATAAATAAAAATAAATTCTGTGTTATGAAACAAGGAGGGATTGCAAAACTAGTCAATAAAATAGTATTTAGGGAGCTTAATGACCAATTAAAATGCACAATTTACAATGCTGCTTAGTTTTTGTATTGCCTGCAAAAACATCATGATGTATTTTTTATTTTATTGGAATGGCACGAGGCTCAGATATTCTCAGTTTGTTACAGGGGCCTCTTTTATTCTGTCCTCGCTCATGTTTATCCTTCTGTTCTCTACAGTGTGGCATCCAGAGGCGTCTGTCATTGAGCGGTATGTGCCTTGAATAATCTCTGCATGTCTCAACAGCACCACCGTCCCTTAAGTGTGGACGGATCCCTTGCATAATGTTGCCTCTGCTGTATCTTAAGATTGTTTCCTTATTAAATTTGTACTGACTGTGCATGTTAATATTGCGCATGTTGTTACAGAGAAACGCTAACTGATCAGCCTCGTCTGTTAAGCGTGGAGGAACTCAGCCATCATCTCGCCGAGAGTTACCTCACCTTCAGCCTTTACATCCAAGAAATGCTTCAGTACAAACGACAAAACCACGGCAAGGTGGGGAGAGGGATTCTGTAACCTAAATGAAATGTGATTTAAAATGATCCAAAAAATGATCATTCCTGCTTTATTCACCACAATGTCTTTCCAAACCTGTTTTACATTCTTTTTTCTGTGGAAAAAATATGATTTGGAATTAAAATCTGTCAACACTGCTGTTCAAAAGTTTGGGTCAGTATTTATTTGTTTATTTTGTAAGGAAAGTAATACTTTTATTCAGCATGGATGCATTAAATTGATCAAAAGTGCAAGTAAAGAGATTTATAAAGGTACAAAAAAGCTGCTTAAAAAGAAATACAGCACATGATTAGAATGATTTCTGAAGGATCGTGTGACACTGAAGACTGGAGTAATGATGCTGAAAATTCAGCTTTGATCACAGGAATAAATTACATTTATAAATATATTAACATAAACTGTTATTTTAACTTGTAATAATATTTCAAAATATGACTGATTGTACTGTATTTTTGATCAAATAAATGCAGCCTTGGTGAGCAGAAGAGACTTCTTTCAAAAAGAAATCTTCCTGACCCCAAACTTTTAAACGGTAGTGTATGTCCAGAAATTGTTTACTGATCAATCTTTCTGTTTCATCTCATCAGTTCTGCATCATGATGTGTTCAGGATGTTTAATGCTGGCCCTGGTTGGACATTACATTCCCGGGATTATGATCTCCTACATCATATGTGAGCAAACATCCCTCTGTTGTGTTTGTTTATTTCCATATATCACTTTTGCACACACTGATGCCCTTTTGCACCAGCTACTCAAATTATGCAACACACAAACTATTCAAGTCCACCTCTGCACTTACATAACACTAACACGCTGTATTTTGCATTGATACTGTAAATATTAAAGAAGCAAATAAAAAGATGATTATATTACTCCAGAAGATATAATATGATAGATAGATAGATAGATAGATAGATAGATAGATAGATAGATAGATAGATAGATAGATAGAAAAAAAGTCTACTTTAGAGTCATTGAAATTTGTAGATTTTTTTTTTATTTAAATGGAACTAATTCGGGTTCAGTGGTGAATATTGAAGACTTAAAATTAAATATATTTCATCATGTCACATTTCTAACATTTTTTTTCTTCTAAAAAGTACAGTAAAAGCAGTAATATTATGAAATATTATTAAAATGTAAAATAACTGTTTTCTATTTGAATAAATCTTAAAATGTAATTTATTCCTGTAATCAAAGCTGAATTTTCAGCATCATTACTCCAGTCTTCAGTGTCACATGATCCTTCAGAAATCAATCTAATATGATGATTTGCTGCTCAATAAACATTTCTGATTATTATCAATGTTGAAAACAGTTGTGCTGCTTCTTATTTTTGTTGAATTTGGATTTTTTTGGTGAGTAGAAAGTTCAAAAGAACAGCATTTATTTAAAACAGAAACCTCTGCAAAAAGTTTTTTTTTTTTTCACTTTTTTTACATTTTATGTCCTTGCTGAATAAAAGTATTAATTTTTCTTTCCAAAAAAAAAAAAAAAAATCTTAACACTTATTAACATATGATTTTCTTTAACAGTTAAATTTTATCTAAGTGGTAAAATTATGAACAAATTGATGATAAATGAAATAATTTACCCTAGATATATTCGTTTTTAAACATCATAATTTGAAAATGTTTTTGGGTAACACTTTACAATAAGGTTTCATTAGTTAACATTAGTTAACTACAATAGTTAACATGAATTAAAAATGAACAAGACTTCTACAGCATTTATTAATCTTAGTTAATGTTAATTTAAACATTAACATTAACATTTATTCATACATTATTAAAATCAAAAGTTGTATTTGTTAGCATTAGTTAGTGCACTGTGAACAAACAATGAACAACTTTATTTTTATTAACTAATTTTAACAAAGATTAATAAATGTATTGCTCATTGTTAGTTCATGTTAGTTAAGACATTAACTAATGTTAACGAATAAGACCTTATTGTAAAGTGTTACCCATATTCGAACATCAAAAGTATTAAATAACTCTTACTGAGCCCAAGCATTTGAACGGTAGTGTGTGAAAAGGTTAACTGTGTGTTTCTGTCTCCTGCGTTAGTGCTGAGTGTGCTGCTGTGGCCGCTGGTGGTCTACCATGAGCTGATCCAGAAAATGTACACCGGACTGGAGCCCATACTGATGAAACTCGACTACAGCATGAAAGGAGACACACAACGCCGCAAATACGACAAGAGAAGTGAGAGCGTTGCCTTTAATTAGTGTCCAAAAATAAACATAAAATACTTAAGACAGACTATATTATGTACAGTTGCATGTTGGGTTAGGAATTAAATTATAAATTGTGATAAATATAATCCTATATATCATTTCTTTTAAGCTACTAGTTAGCTAGAGGTTTATCAATATGAGTAAATTGTTATTTAATAAACCATATTTTGCCTGTATGTTCATTATTAAAGGGAAATCAGGCATTAAGATGTTAGGTAGAGTTAAAAAAAAAAAAAGAAAAAGTGGAGTATTCTGCTTGTACTTATAAGCAGAATAAATAATACCTAATATTATTTGCATCCATTATCAGACTGATAACAAACAGAAAAATGAATGAATATTGGTGTTGACATATTGGGCATTTCTGCTGCTGACATCAGTTATATTCTATTTACACAGAAGGTTGTTAGTGTGTCCCTTCCTGTTAGTGTGACTCTGCTCAGGAAAAAAGTGTGTTTTTGTGTGTGTGCGCGCGCGCAGAGCTGAAGAAGGAGCAGGAAGAGGGTGACGAGCCGAGGGCAGAGACGGAGAGCGAGAGTGAGGAGGAGCTGTCCTGTTTCGCTCCCACTGTGAGTGTCCTCTGACACAGGGGGCTTAGTTTCATGTCCTTTGGTGATGAGGGGTCATAACCTAACACTATATCTCATCCATATTCTATATTTAATATACAGTGCTGGGTAGTGGTGGGGAAAGTGACCTTTAAAAGTAATGCATTACAATATTGCGTTACTCCCTAAAAAAGTAACTAATTGCGTTACTTAGTTACTTTTTATGAAAAGTAATGCATTACAGTACTTTTGCATTACTTTTTCTCATCTAGGCTAGGCTTGCTTGTTTGATTTTTAATAAAAACAGAAAAGGTCTATTTTTGGCAAATGTTAAGTGAATAAACCTCAGGCTGAAGGAAATGCATATTTACACCTGTACAGTAGAGGGCGCAGCTCAAACAAACCTCTCAGCTGTGCTGACATTCTGGATACAGAACAGGATACAGGCGAAGGAAGCTCAACACTCTTGTTTCTAAATCTAATCCAAAGTTTTTGCTTTTTATAATGGTTGAATTAGATAATTGAAAGTCAGCAGCAAAGACATTGGATAATAAAGTGAGATTAAATCCATAAAGTATATTTGTGTAATTCAATATAGTTCATTATTATAGGTTTGCATAAAATTCTAAGATTGCATTTCACTGCTTTTATTCATTTTGAGGAATACTGAATGCTTTTGTGTAGTAAGATGAGTAAATGCATGTTCACATTTAGTCTAGAACAACAATACCATCATGTTCACACAGCGCAGACGGCACCTCTGTGCTGTGTGAACATGATGGTATTGTTGTTCTAGACATCTCAACATGGGGACAGGAGAGCTCAGTCAATAAATGTGGAAAAGTAACATGATCCTTCAGAAATCATTCTAATATGCTGATTTTCTGCTCAAGAAACACATCTTATTATTGTCAATGTTGAAAACAGTTGTGCTGCTTAATATTTCTGTGGAAACCATGATACATTTTCAGGATTTTTGAAGAATGGAAAGTTCAAAAGAACAGCATTTATTTGAATTAGAAAAATGTTTGCAAAAAAATCTAAATTATTTTTAAAAAAGTGCGCACATCTGACGGGCAACAAGAAGCTCAATGAGGGTACTAAAATACTGCAAACAATAAAAAAGAAAGAAGATGAAGAGCCATACGGCTCAAAATGTCAACTATTTGTGAGAACATGAAATAAAGATTTTTAGGTCCCACTTTATATTAAGTGACCTTAACTTCTATGTACTTACATCAAAAAATAAGTACAATGTACTTATTGGGTTCATATTGAATTGCAAAACATTTTTGCTGCTATTAAGGTGGGATACGGGTAAGGTTAGGGAAAGCTTTGGTGGTATGGGTAGGTTTAAGGGTAGGGGTAAGGTGTAAGGGATGGGTCAACAGTGTAATTACAGAAATTAATTACAGATGTAATAACATGCAGGTGTTTTTAAAGTATAAGTACAATGTAAAAACATGTATGTACACATTAAGTGCATTGTATCAAATTATTAATTTAAATGTAAGTACATAGTAGTTAAGGCCACTTAATATAAAGTGATTATTTTTTATTCTATTATTGGAGTTGGGGTGTGCCAACTTTTTCTCTTTTTAAATAGAAAACTTTTGCAACGACATAAATGTCTTTATAAATAATGGGTCTTTGCTGAATAAAACGATTAATTTCTATTTATTATTAAAAAAAAATCTTAGTGACCCCAAACTTTTGAAGGGTAGTGCAATTCCAGTCACTGATTGGTTTCTTCTTGGAACAGGTGGATGTGAAGACTACGGCTCTGGCGATGGCCATCACAGACTCTGAGCTGTCCGATGAGGAGGCGTCCATCCTGGAGAGTGGAGGATTCTCTGTGTCCAGAGCCACGACACCACAGCTCACAGACGTCTCTGAAGGTACCAGTGCTTCAGTGCACCACAGTCTTAAAACTAGCTCTTTTTTATGAAATTGTGTACATTTGTGATACATTATTTCAGGATTCTTTGAATGGAAAGTTCAAAAGAACAGCATTTTTGTAATTAGAAATCTTTGGTAACATTATAAATGTCTTCACTGTCACTTTTGATCAATTGAACATGTCCTTGCTGAATAAAAAAACAAAAAAATCGTACTGACCCTAAACTTTTGAACAGTAGTGTATATAACATATAAAATAACATATTTAATATATTCATAAGATTTTTAATTAACTGTTAAATTATACCTAAAGAGTGGTACAATTATGTGAAATAATTTAGCCTAGATATATATGCATATTTAAAAATCATAATTTGAAACTTTTTTTGAAAAACCTTTTTTAAAAACAAAAAATTAATTGATAATGCAGTTTCAGTGAAAGTTTTCCTGAGCAATATTAAGCAAAAAAAAAAATGCAAATATATATTAGAAACATTAAATTATCAGCTAGTCCAGACTGTGTGCAAATAAATAAAACAAACCCCTTGTTAATGCAAAAGCAAGTACCAAATTTCTTAGGTAAATCTTAAATTCAGATTTTTGTTGTAATCATTTGTTGAAACTTTTTAATTAAATTAGAATTTATATGTAAATTATATTAGTGTTGTCATGATACTGGAATTTCCAACTTCGATACGATACCTTGAAAAATATCACAGGGAAAACTGCCATATATACCGCCGTACAGATAATATGTTGTTATTTGTTGATCTTCATTGTAAAAATTAAATAAAGATTAATGCTTACAATTAAAGTTACAAACGATATTCAGTCAAGAGCAGCGAGTGATTTTCTCTTTTATTCTTTGATGAACATGACAGACAGCAGCAGGTTTATTAGGCTGCTGTCACTTTAAGAGCTGATGCACTGATCCAATATACTGTTACACAACATGTGTTTTCTCTCAACTATTTACTTTCCAGAACCGACTTGCTTGGTAAGTCGTGCATTTTGACATAATTTTGTATGTATTTGACCGTTTAAGCGCAAATACACGAAAAATAAGTTAATTTGGTACTCGCGAGCTGTTTAAGAGGCGGCTTTATGAGAGCGTCACTTATAGATCAGTGGTGCGCACACTTTTGGTGTGAACCCCAAATTAATAAAATTATGCGTAATACAATCGTTATTCAACCCGAGCGAATAAGACGAGAGAGTGACAGGAGGCGGGTGTGTCACTTTGCCGTCGGGAGAGAAGAGAAAGCAAGAAAACGCAGCTGGTATCGGTGTATCAATACTGTAGAAAGGAGTATTGGAACCGTTTCAGATTTTTCATTATCAATACATTTTTGAAAACACTAAAATATATGTAAAAAACCTTCTTGCACAAATTCAAATTTACGTGCAAGTCTTTTGTTAAACCTTTTTTGTGTAAACTTGAATTTGATTAAATCATTTGTAAAAGATTCTTTCTTCAGTATCACTACATTTTGTGTAAATGTAGTGCATTTATACAAAATATAATTGAATTGTTTCATTCAGTTGATGTAATTAAATTAAATTGTTTTGAAAGTGCCACTGAGACACACTGTTCATATTTTTCAGGGGAATCAGCCTCAGAATGACTGTTTAATTAACATTGAAAATGATTCTTATTAATGCTGTTGCTCTGTTTTCATCAGCAGACCTGGATCAGCAGAGCGTGCACAGTGAACCGGAGGAGGCGTTCACTAGAGACCTAGCGGAGTTTCCGTCAGTGGACGAGATGCCTTCTGTTGAACCGGGTCTGTTCCATTTCCCGTTGGGCGTTCTCGGGTCTGAGCAGGCGGGAGCTTCAAGCTCCGAGCTCCAGGAGGAAGCCCTGTCTCCGGCCAGCCTCCTCATCCAGCACTTAGCATCTCCGCTCCACTTTGTCAACACGCACTTCAATGGACACAGACAAGCGGCGGGGGTAGACCAAAGCATTGTGGGTACTGAGAAAGAGGGAAGGGTATCAAAACCCGCTAGGTCCCTGGAAGCCCTCAGCGAGGAGATAGTGAGCACGGCCATCTCAACCGTAGTACAGAACACTCTCTCAGCCCTGTTGCGGTCTACGGAGGCCAGCGAAGGCTCGTCCATGGCTTCGTTCCTTCCCACCGAAATGCCTCCTTGCCCGATGGAATCGCCCCTCGAGTTGCCGTCTGCCCAAGAAGCCGACGTAGAGGAAGAGGACACTGACGTCACCGAAGCAAGCACCGAAGAGCAGCCGGACATGACGCTCGTACCCACAGAAGAAGAGGACTTTGAGCTACTGGACCAAAGCGAACTGGAACAGATGGATGAGGGGTTGGGCCTTGGTGTTGATGGACAGGAAGTGGGCGGGGCTTCCACAGACACGCCCCCAAGCAGTCAGCAGCATGCAGACCAGCAGGATTCCTAGCTTCCCATCATCTAAACTGTTTATTTTATTTATAGTCCATGTAGATACCATAACTGACATATGATTTGTGAAAGGGAATGTCGCAGTCAACTATGCCTTTCTTGTTGTTTTCGGCAGTAAGATCACTGTGATTGTTGGTGTATGTCACAAAATGTATGACACACATTTTTTTTGACCTATCCAAATCACCTCAAATCAAGCCACTCGGATTTCAAAAGCGACTTAAAATAGACGTACAAGTTTGAATCGTTTACTGTGTATATTTTGACACGAGCCCTCTGGTTTATCAATCCCACGCCGTTTCATAGGGTTTAATGCATCATGGGAACAAGCCATGTGGGCCGAGTTTTATTTGCTTGTAGGGCTGGTAGGTTTTGTGTGGAAGGAGAGGCTGAGCAGGACACGACTGCAAATTCTCAACGCAAAGAATAACTAAACTAATATATTCTATATTATATACCTATAAAGTGGATGGTTTTATTTATTAAAATTGGTTAGAGTGACGAATGGTTTACTATTAAATATGTCTCGAATAACTAATAAAGTTGCTGGGAGATATTCTGATACACAAAACTTAAAGTTAGCAAATTTGGCTGCATTGCTTTTAAAGGATTCGTTCACTTCAGAATTAAAATTTCTTGATCATTTTCTCCCCCCCCCACGTCATCCAAGAAGTTTGTCTTTCTTTCTTCTGTCGGAAAGAAATTAAGGTTTTTGAGGAAAACATTCCAGGATTTTTCTCCATATAGTGGACTTCACTGGGGTTCAACGGGTTGAAGGTCCAAATGTCAGTTTCAGTGCAGCTTCAAAGAGCTCTACATGATCCCAGACGAGGAATAAGAGTCTTATCTAGAGAAACCATTGTACATTTTCTAAAAAAAAAAAATGTATTGTAATCTACTTTTTAACCACAAATGCTCATCTTGCACTGCTCTGCGATGCGCCATGCATTACGTAATCAAGTAGGAAAGGAGGAAGTACAGAGCAAGTGTTTACAAAGCGAACCATGCAAAGACAAACGCCCTTCACAAAAAAGGTAAAACAATGATGTCGGACGATTTTGAAGTTGGAGGAGAAAATGAGTTGGAGTTTTTCGCCCTACCGCGGTACTTCCACCTACGTCACGCGTGACCTTTCTAACATGATTACGTAATGCGTGGCACATCGCAGAGCAGTGCAAGATGAGCATGTGTGGTTAAAAAGTGAATAAATGTTTATTTTTTTTTACAAAATGACTGATGGTTTCTCTAGATAAGACTCTTATTCCTCGTCTGGGATCATGTAGAGCTCTTTGAAGCTGCACTGAAACTGACATTTGGACCTTCAACCCGCTGAACCCCAGTGAAGTCCACTATATGGAGAAAAATCCTGGAGTTATTTCTTTTCGACTGAAGAAAGAAAGACATAAACATCTTGGATGACATGGGGTTGAGTAAATTATCTGGAAATTTTAATTCTGAAGTGAACTAATCCTTTAAGTATAAATCAATTTCTGAAAATTGTTTTGAAAAATTAATATTAGATTCTGTCATCCTGGATTCTGTTATCCTGGATTCTGTTATGTGTGTATGTGTATGTGTGTGTATATATATATATACATAATTTTATTTTAATTTTAATTTTTTTGCACAAAAGTGACCGTGAATGCAGCACAGCATACTTTAGCTGGCAGAAAAATTCCCCTTTTCCACCCCTTACGTCATGTAGTAGAATTAGGAGTCTAACCCCTAACTTTCATATGTTTATATTCAGGTTCAATATATTATAATTGGATGCACTTTTGAACTACTGTTGGTCTGTACATGCTCAAATTTTGCAGGACATTTTCCGGATTTCATAACCATGCCAAATGCACTACCATTCAAAAGTTTGGGGTTGGTAAGATTTTTTTTCCCCAAAGGAAATTAAACTTTTATTCAGCAAGGATGCATTCAGTTGATCAAATGTTACAGTAAAGAGATTCATAATTTTACAAAAGTTTTCTGTTTCAAATAAATGTTCTTTTGGAAATCGTATCGCATCACAGGAATAAATTACAGTTTAAAACATATTCAAATAAAATGTAATATTTTAATAATTTAAAATGTATAAAATTATTTTTAATCAAATAAATGCAGCCTTGATGAACATAAGACACTTTTTCCAAAATTTGAAAAAATAAATATTGCTGACCCTAAACTTTTGAACGGTAGCGTACATTATATTGCATTGTAAAAATCACATCAAGTGGAAACACAGATTGCCTGAAATATAATTTAAATTATAAACTCAAACTTTACTGGTTTTTTTCATGCTTTACATGCATGAACTTGACTGAATTATTTTCACTTTTTTAAATTGAAATGAAGAGGGGAATCCTAAGAGAATGATCGAGCCTTATTTCTATCTATCTTTATAAGATGTACTCAGTATGTCAGGGTAATTCTAGAATTGACAACGTAAAACTCAGACAGCGTATTTGGGATTCATTTTGAAAGAATTTGATTTGTTCATTTGTCTTCATGTCAGTGTCAAAGGTCTGAGTGACTTCTTACATGACACAATGGATATAATAAGATGGTTTTATGATCTGGTATATAAATATATATTTTCAATTATTAATCATACTAAAGGGAAATATCTTTTAAACTGGAAATGTGCATATAAAATCAATGTATATATCATACACAGCGTTCTTTCATGCATAAAGAGAGTTTTATAGAACTGTTCATTGTTTGGAGGCAGGTTGACATTCCTTTAAAGTTGAAAGTGAAATGGATTACTCTCACATCACAATGTGACCAGTCAGAAGTTTCTTCCATTATAATTTGAGTTTTGCCAACTGTGAAAGCTGATTGGTCAACAATTCTGCGCCACGTAGTTGCAAACCTGTTCTGTGTTGCTGTGATTGTATTTTTAATTTCAAAGTGGACAAACGAATTGCTTGCAGCGTCGGAGTCAGTTGGTTAGGACAGTGTTTTTGCTTTGCACGGTTTGAGTGCGTTTCGCCTCTTCTCCTGTAGATACCCTCAAACACACACATCTGATCCTGACCGCAGATTTGTGTTTTCAATATATTTACGAAAAGATTATCTTTGTTTAATAGTGATTGTGTTTTGCTCATGCTGTTACTGCTTTATGATCTATAAAAAAAGCACTTTGAGCATTGAACTACAAAATGTATTGTTGAATGTCGTTTTGTTTACTGACTTGCACCTCCAAATATCTCTAATATACACCCATAAGATGGTTTTCAACTGCTTTGTGTTCTTTTGAAAGGGAGGACTGTTCTCACCTAACTGAACCTGATTGGACTCCTAGTTTACACCAGTTGTGGCTTCACGGTGTTTGTTGGGGATCCAATATGAACGCTCAGAATCGGCTGTTCATTGTGGACATTGGGGGAAGAAAGAGCATGATGTACGTACTTTTTCGAACGGTGGTCTGTGTACCCACTGGGGGCCACAAGGGAGTGCTAGAGGGTCTGGGAAAATTTAGAAAAAAAACACAAATTTTTTTAAAACATAAATAAATAATAAAACTAGTATTGAACTTGGTAACTAAATTTGATTCAAATAAAGAAAATGTCAAAAGTAAAATATGATGCAAATAAATGATTAAAATAAATTAAACTTGATTTCGATAAATAAATTGGATTAAGTAAATATATACATTTGATTCAAATAAATAAAATTTCATTTAAATAAAAGATCTAACAGTGCAGTAGTACGGAGGACCAATCCTGCAGAAATTAAAAATAAATTTTGCTTTAAAGAAGAGGAAGAGTTACTGACAATCCTCATTTTGGCTGCGTGAGATTCTCCAGCTTTGTTGTTGTTGAGCAACCGAAGCGCGAGCTGTTAAAGCTCCGCCCTCTTCTGGAAAGGGGGCCGGGAGCAGCAGCTCATTTGCATTTAAAGGGACACACACAAAAATGGTGTGTTTTTGCTCACACCCAAATAGGGGCAAATTTGACAAGATATAATAAATGATCTGTGGGGTATTTTGAGCTGAAACTTCACAGACACATTCTGGGGACACCAGAGACATCTTGTGAAAAGGGCATTATAGGTCATCTTTAAATATTTGCTGACTGTCCTCAGGGGACAGCGAGAGATAAAGCCAGGCATGACAAAGGGCATGTGAGGTAATGCATGCTGACGGGCCTGCGGTGAGCTGGCAACAGAACCGAAGGCAGATGGTCGCACTGCTTATAGTCGGAGGTGACTGTAATCTCGATAAGTGGGGGTGATAAATCTCTTGAGTATGGAAACATTACAGAGGTCTTCGTTATTAACAGAAAAATGTCTTGTTGTTTTAAGGTTAATGAAACTACAGTAAGCGGAAAATGTCCCGCCAGAAAATGACCAGTACCATTTCTGTTTTTCCTTGTTCTATCAGTCTATAAAAGGTAAGTAAGCAAGGGTAAGGTAATAATAATTTATTAATTTAAATACTTTTAGGACATCCTGCAGCCCCCTTGGAGGTTTGTTGAGGCCACCTATGGCCTAAACTGCCTTAAAAAAGTAATTTTCAAAGTTTGATTAAGGAAATAATAGCATAATAATAAATGGCAACTATGACTGAATAACATATTAATTAAGCACAAAGTTCATCTGTATTGATTCACTTTTGTGTTTACAAGAAAAAGAGTGAGAACCTGAAACAAAAAGTATAGTCTTCCATCTAAAATGACCATATTTCACACATTTTTGGGTAAAATTGCATGACTTGAATAGTAATTAGCACTATCAACAAGAAGAGTCTCTCAAGAATTGAGCTGAACATTTTTATGGGACAATTTCATCACACTTGTCATTTAAAGCATTGAGGTTGTGATTATGCAAATATAGCTTAAAAATAGTAATCCTTATTAGAATAATGAGTGTCGTGTCACTGAAGTCTGCATTTGGAGAGCCGTCATTCATCTTTCTTCAGTATTCTAGCAGCAGTGTCTCTCTCCTAAAGCAAATAAATGCATAAAACAACATTGATTAACCACTGCAATCTTATCGCAGCTGATCAAGTGTTCTAATCGTGTCCCACCAGGAAGAAGCACATAAAAGCATGCATTTATTTGTTATTGCCAAGCAACTTTGCAAACTAAAAATAATCCATATGAATTGAGTGGTTTAGTCCAAATTTTCTGAAGAGACTCGATAGCTTTATATGATGAACAGATTGAATTTAAACTTTTATTCGCATATAAACATTCATCAACTCACTCATCAGTTATGATAAATGAAAGCTCAAGCATGTTTGCTTAATGTACAAGAACCAGTGAGGTTCATTCTTGTGCTTCATTCAGGTTCGGTTGAGCTTCTGTTTATGTTCGCTGATCAATGTTTATATGTGAATAAAAGCTTAAATTCAATCTGTTCATCATAAAATGCAATCTTGTCTCTTCAAAAATTTGGACTAAACCGCTCAATTCATATGGATTATTTTTATGATCTCTTTATGAACTTTTTGAAGCATCGAAGTGTCAGTTGTGTAGCTGTCAATGGAGGGACAGAAATCTCTCAGATTTCATTAAAATGATCTTCATTTGTGTTCTGAAGATGAACGAAAGTCTCACGGGTTTGGAACGACATGAGGATGAGTAATTAATGACAGAATTTTCATTTTCGGGTGAACTATCCCTTTAAACGGTTCTTTTAGGCATATAAAACCTTTTATGGTTTCCCATCATGGGATCATTTTAAATATAATATAATAAGTAATATATATAGAATATATATATTACTTCTTGTACTCACCATTTTAAGTTCATCAGCACAAGCATCAAGTTTTACCCTCAACTCATCTGTAACGGTAACATCAGACCGCACTGACCAGAGACCGTCCCTGAAGCTCACAGGCATAGAAAACACCAAACCTGCTGGAATCCCAAACTGCCCTGCAGATTTAGAAAGGCACATATGCTGATCATGAATTTACAAGCATTAGGCTATAAAATAAAATATAAAAGATACATTGTAAATATGCATATAAGCCATATTTATTTCATGTTTGAGGATGATTTGAATGATCTTGCCTGTACTAAGTACACCCAATGAGAAAACTTCCTCTGGAGAAGATTCATTATTCCAGGCCCTTAAAATGCTCATTATTCCATTGGTTGATGATATTGCTGTGGCTTTGTTGGTCATTGATGAAATTGTGGCACGATGTTTATGTACTAAAGTCATAAAATCTGTCTCCAGCCATTTCCTTATAAAACAAAAGATGAGTATAATTATGAGTTTAATTAATGTATTTAAGATATGTATGGACTGTTCATCTGATGACACTCCAGTTACGTCCGATTTATTGTTTACTTAATTGTACCCTTTATAATGATTCATAAATGGATTCATAATGAAATTGTGTAAAAGAGCCATATGGCCTGAGTCATGCACCACAATGATCTTTACCAATCATAAATCATTTCAATGACTCGCTGAGAAAAACCATCTGGTCCCCAAATTGCGCCATCATATTTGAAAACCTTCGTCCTCTGCAGGTCAATATGGTAACTGCCACTGATGTTTCCCCATACAATAACATGAGTCATGTCTGTGAATATAATAAAAAGGGAAAATTTGAGCGTGCACAGCAAAAGACAGTAAGAAAAGAATAACTTTTTAAAATTATTTTATTATTATAATTATTTATGTAAAATAACATATTAATACAAATATATATATATATATATTATTATATATAAATAATATATATAA